>VWZE01022355.1:1097168-1154541 GCA_013396675.1 Eubucco bourcierii
CAAACAAAGCAGCAGCAGCAGCAGATCCAACAGCTCCAAACAGAGCAGCAGCAGATCCAACAGCCCCAAATGGAGCAGCAGCAGCAGCAGCAGATCCAACAGCCCCAAACAAAGCAGCAGCAGATGTTCTTCTTCAGTTTTTCTCTTTGAAATAAGAGCAACTTCCTCACAGAATCCTAGAATGGCTCAGGTTGGAAGTAATCTCAGAGATCATCTACACCAGGGATAGGGACACCTCTCAACTAGACCAGGTCGCTCAAGAACTCATCCAGTCTGCCCTTAAACATCTCCAGGGAGGAGGCATCCATGACCTCCCTCGACAGTCTAGAGTCTCATACTGAAGACCCAGTCTAACCCTACTCTCCCTTAGCTCAAAACCATTCCCCCTTGTCCTATCTCCAGACATCTTTATGAAAAGTCTTTTTCCAGCCTTCTTGTAAGATCCCTTTGGGCTGCTCTAAGGTGTCCCCAGAGTCTTCTCTTTTCCAGGCTGAGCAACTCTACAGCAAAAACCAGGAGAGCTGTGGCCAACCTCCATGTCCCTTATTCACTTTGTCCAAGGTACAGGATGAAGAAACTCCACGAAGGCAGCATGGATATCAGGTCATGAGACCACCAGAAAATGATCTAAGCCAGTCTGAGAGCTACCACCCTGAGCTAATCACTAACCGTGCTTGCTTCAGCGCTCAGAGCCGGGGCAAGCAGATGGGTGGTCTAGCACACTCAGCCCTGGGGAAAAGGACTTGAGAGGCCACCAGTCGAGGGAGGCAGCTGCCAAGGCAGGGCTGTGCTGGACATGCAGCAGAACCAGGCAGCTGGAAATGGTGGCTCAGAGTTTGCAGGCCTGGCAGCAGCAGCAGCTCAGTTACCTTGCGGAACAGCGTCAGCCGGCGCTGCACCTCCTTCCCTGCTCGCTCGATGGCAGGCAGGTTCCTGGGGGAGCCACCTGGGGACAAGGGCAGAGAGAGAGTAATGATCCCATGGCCATGGCACACTGGCAGCCCAGGCACAGGATCACAGGATGTTAGGGGTTGGAAGGGACCTCCACAGATCATCGAGTCCAACTCCTCTGCCAGAGCAAGACCACAGAAATGCAGAGCAGATTGCACAGGAATGCATCCAGACAGGGCTTGAAAGTCTCCAGAGAAGGAGACTCCAGAACCATTCTTGGGAGTCTGTTCCAGTGCTCCATGACCATTACAGTAAAACATTCTTCCTTGTGTTGAGGTGGAACTTCCTGTGCTGTACCCATTACCCCTTGTCCTATCACAGGGCACAACTGAGAAGAGTTTGTCCCCTCCCTCTCAACCCCCAGCCCTCAGATATTTTTAAATATCAATTAGATCTCCCTCTAAGTATTCTCTTCACAAAGCTCTCCTCAACCTGGACTGCTCAATGTGCTCCACTCCCTGGTGCTGTCTCAGTTTTGAACACCAAAGTCTTTCTGCAGCCCAGACTGCTGGGCAGGTGACCCAGCAGTCACTAAGGCTCTCCATCTTGCTCCACTGTCTCCAGTCACCAGAGCTGGAGGTAACTGCCAGGGTTAGCTGCTGCAGCAGTGCTCTGCACAAGCAAGAGCTTGTTCTTCTGCTCACTGCTGCTACAGGCAGGATTTGGAGAGGCTGCCCCACATCTGCAAGGGAAGCCACCTTCTCTTCCTCCCCTGCTCATCTTCACAGGACAAAGCTTTGAAGAGAGAAAATTGGCTGGTGCCAGGTAGGTGAAAAAACCCAGGGCACAGCTGTGTGACTGTCTTTTAGGTGGGTGTCTGACACATGCTGGTGCTTCCTTGGCAGACAAATGCCACTGCAATAAAGCCTGGCACAAGGCAAAGAAGCAAACCCAACAACTTACCAGTGGCGATCAGACACTTGTCATAGGAGATCTGAGTGCCATCACTGAGCTTCACAGTGTTGCCCCTGACATCCATGTGCACAACCTGCCAAATGGGACAAGCAAGAGATCTCAGCTTTGGTGCACCATAGCCCACTTGAGTTCAGCTGCACAGACCAGAACCATGAGAGAAGCAAAATGGGAGGTAACATTGTGCCACTTTCAAGTTCAGGAAGGTGGGAGAAGAGTGGAAGTAGAAACTGAGGCCAACACAGGTCAAGCTGATCTTTCCAAGATCTGATCCTAGGAAGTGGACTCAGACACTTGGTGTGGTTGAGCAGTGAGAGGAGTTGCTGACATCTGATTTTAGCAGTAAATAAAACACTGAGGAAGTAAACAAAGGCCTCACCAAGAGCCCTTCCACCTTCCCTGCTGACTTTATAACCCACTACTCAGACCATCTTCTTTTCCCCATGCTCTGACCAACACCCATCCCAGCTCCCAGTTTGTCCCACCTTGTCTCTAAGCTCCACAAATTCCTGCCCCACTCCCAAACTCTACTCATCCTTTCCTCTTCCTCATTTTCCCCTCACTCAGCTCACTACCACTCGCAGCTTCTGTTTTAAATCCTCACTTGTGCTGTCCTTAGGCCCTAGTGGTCATGGAGGAGTTGGGTAGAAGGTTGGACTTCGTGGGCTTAGAGGTTTTTGCCAACCTTAATAATGCTATGATTCAGTGAAGGGAGAGAACAGCATGGCCACAGGCCTGAGGACAGGAAATAGAAGGTGAAAAGGGAGAGGAAGTGACCACACTAGATGGGCTGGGAAGAGGTTCTTGGGGTTGTGTTCAGTTCAAAATGACATCTTCAACAGACAGAGGAACAGCTGAGCCAGGAAGAGCTCAGGTAGGAGATTTTTCTGCCTTATGCCTGGGGAACACCAGACTTCAGCTGTCTTTTGATGGCCTTGGAGGTCTTTTCCAGCTGTAATGATTCTATGGTAACACAGTCCCTGCTTCAACAGACCCTTTCCACAAACCTGTGGGTTCCTCCTCAGCCAACCCTTCAGAGCACATCCCCACTTGTTCATTCTCAGCTCAGAGTGCAGGCCCAAGCCCAGGAGGAGCTGTGTAATGCCAGGACAACAGCCAGGGCTGTACCCACCTTCTTGCCACAGAGAACAGCCACTCCACCATTCTCCACGAAGGGCAGGTCACGGACAGGGACATAGAATGAGGGTGGCTGGAAATAGATGCTGAAAAAAGTTCCATTAGCAAAGGGGACCTGGGGTTGTTCAGCCTGCAGAGAAAGAGGCTGAGAGGAGACCTTCTGGTTCTCTACACCTCCCTGAAAGGAGGCTGGAGCCAGGTGGGGATTGGTCTTTTCTGCCAAGGAACAAGGGACAGGACAAGAGGAAATAGTCTCAAGATGCACCAGGGGATGTTGAGGTTGGACATTAGAAGAAACTTCTTGACTGAAAGGGTTCTCAAAGACTGCAACAGGCTCCTCAGGGAGGTGGTCAAATCCCCATCCCTGAAGGGAGGGGTTTAAAGACCACAGAGATCTGGTGCTTAGGGCCACGGTTTAGCAGCAGCCTTGGTATAGTTAGAGAATGGTCGGACTGGACACCTTGCAGGTCTTTTCCAACCAAACTATTCCATGACTCTACCTCATGGAGTCAGCTACCCCAGTGCAAACCACCACACAAGCTCCACAGAGACCACCCAGGGCTCTGTCTCCTCTTTGCTCGGCCTGGTGACAACACAGACAGCCACAAGCACACGCCAGGGCTCTCCTCACAGCACACACCAAGACAGAGATGCCCCCAGTGACCCCCCTCCAACACTCTGGGGTCCTCCAGAGCTCAGCAGTCATTCCCTCACAGCAGTTTGCTCATGGCCAGCTTGTCACTAAGCCCTGTCCTTGGTCCCTGCTGCCACCCACCTCCTCTCCTTGCCGTTCCACTGCTTGAAGCGCAGAGTCTCCGTCACTTTGGGATCATCCGAGAACCAGAGCTCTTTGGAAAGGGGTGGCCTCATGTAGGGCAGGGCAGGATCTTCAGACACAATCAGCACCTTGAACAGGTCATTAAACACATCAGCCCTGCCAGGCCAGGGCAGTGCCCACACGTTGGCAGCAGCTCTGAAGTAGGCACAGTACTGAGCTGTGCATCTCTTACCCGGGCACCAGGGTCCCGAGCCCGGATGGACCTGGCAGCAGCAAAGGCAGCAGTTCCTCCACCAATCAGCAGGAAAGGGACATGAGATGGGACCTCAGGGCGAGCTCCTGCAGCTGCAGGGGACAGAAGGTGGGGCACAGCTCACTGGGAATGCAGCAGGGACACCAGCTCAGCCCCACAGCCCTGGCACACACAGCCTGCCTTGGGCGAACTGCCCTTCTCCTCCCTGTCCCTTCCACCCCAACAGCCCTCCCAAGAGCCATGCTGCTGCTCCACACACTGCTCTGAGCTCCACTCTGATGGCTCTCTCAAATCAAGCCAGATTTGACCAAAATGAGGCTTTTCTGGATGTGCTCAGCTAGGCTTCAGGGCCATGGCAGACCCCTGGGATAGGCCAGGAGCACAGCTTTTAGCAGGGAGCTTTTGTTCCTCCATTGCAGATCCACTTTGCTCTGCTTTAAGGTGTTAAGAAGAACGATGATCTGCATAAGCTCAAAATGCCACCACTTGGGCAGCTTGTCAACAGGTCTCTGAACAAGTCCAGTGGAAACTGATCTAGTTAAGAACACTGCTAACATTTCCCCAGTTGGGTGAAGTCCCTGCAAAGGCCACAAAGTTCCCTTCCAAAATCCAATACACAACTACAGAAGCTTCACAGGAGATCAGGACACTCTCTGCAGTAGATTAAGGACAGCAAAACCACTTCTGTCTTCTGCTCTGGCCAAACACCAGAGCAGAGACCCAAGAATTGGATCTTACAGGAAGGGACAGAGCTGAGCTAGCAAGAGGGACATGGCCCAAGGAGCATTCACCACGCCAGGAGGAGGGATACAGCCAGGAGGTCAATCCAGTCAGGAAGCAACTTTCAAAGTCAAGCTCCTCAAAACACCAGGGCTTATTTTTCTGTACTTGCACTCTGAGAGGAGTCCAGCTGTTGAGCTCCTCCCACCAGCAGGTCCTGTTCCTAAGTAACAGGCAGTTAAGCCCTTAGGAGAAGGGAACCAGTCACAGATGACCATGGAGACTCACCTGCCGTGTCCCCAGAAGCAGCACCTGTACCTGGAAGAGAAGAGACTGGCTGAGTCCAGAGCAGCAGAAGCTGTGGAGGATGCTGCAGCTCAGGGCTGACTCAAGAAGATCCCAGATTCAGAGGATCTCTGCTCCAAATGGGTTGAGCATCCTCTGCTTCAGCACCTGGGCTCTCATTCTGTCCTGCAGCCTCACCCCTGACAAACACCTTCCGTCCTCTCCCTCAGACCAAAGCAAACAGCTTGGTCTTGTCTGCAGGGAGGTCTCTCTGTTGACTTCCCAGTAAAGTGACACAACACAGCCCATCTGCTACCACCCAAAGCCACTGCTGCCACCAAACAGATCACCTGGCTCAGTTCAGCTGCTGCAGTCTGAGATCTCATGAACAGACCTTTGGGGAGCAACCTGTGATCCACACACAGCCTCAAAGCATCATCAAGAGCCTGGCTAATTGTCCTGATTGCTCCTTCCCTGGCCCAAGCAGGACACCTCTTGAACACCCAGGGACATGCACGGGATGAGAATGTGGCACAGCACAGAAGGTTTTGTGCTGGCAGTGCCCATCAGCCCTGTGGAGTCAGTGTCTTTGCCAGGCTGTGCCAGGGTAAGAGCCAAAAGCAGGGTGATATCACTCCTTATTTTACCACAGAAGGCAGCAAAGAGGCCCCAGAGACCATCTGCTTTATCTTCAGGATTAGCTGTGAAACTGAGCCTTGCTCTGGGGCATGGTAATCCAGCACCATCTTCTGTGCTGAGAACACTCAGGCAGTCCCAGAAGAACAATGGTGCCGTGATGGAGGCACAGCTTGTGCTGATCTGTGCTTCCAGAAGGGCTCTGTTCTCCTTGTCTCTGTCTCTGGAAGAAATACAGCTGGGGATAAAGGGCTGGAGAGCAGCCCTGCTGTGACCCCACCTGCAGTGCTGGGTGCAGATTTGGAGTCCTCAGGGACATAGACCTGTTGGAGTGGGGTGAGAGGAAGCCACAACAATGCTGGGAGTGCTGGAAGCTCTCTGCTGTGAGACCAGGCTGAGAGACTTCGGGTTGTTCAGTCTGAAGAAGAGAAGGCTCCAGGGAGACATTCTGACGGCCCTTCAGTGCTTGAAGGGGCCACGGAGGAAAGCTGGGGACAGGTTTTTGAGCAATGTCTGTAGTGACAGGACAAGGGGTGATGGCTTGAACTCAAAGGGGGAGATTCAGGCCAGAGAGAAGGGAGAAATGTTTGACACTGAGGGTGGGGACAGCCTAGGCCAGGTTGCCCAGAGAGGTGGTAGCTGCCCCATCCCTGGAAGGTTGTTTGGGTCAGGTTGTTTGGGGCTCTGAGCAAGCTGCTCTAGTTCAGCTGTCCCTGCTGACTGCAGAGGGGTTGAACTGGATGAGCTTTAAAAGTTCCTTCAAACCAAACCATTCTGTGGTTCTGTTTCAGAGGTCTGCAGCCTCTGCCTAAAAGCAGAGCCCAGGCTGGGACTCACCGGGAGCAGAGGATTCGCCGTCCTGAGAGCGAGAGGTGATGGTCGAGACGCGGTTGGTGAAGCGCTCTTTGTTCTCTCTTAACGTTCTGAACACCTGGAGACAGGCAAGAAGGTGGTCACCCCGTGCATCTCACTGCATCCAGGCACCTTCTGCTCCCATCCCCTGACAGGCTTTTGTCTGTCCTGCAGGCTCAGAAAAGCCTTCTGCTTCCAGTTCAATGGGCCGTGTTTGTCTACAGCTGCAAGTGGAAAGCAGCCAGGACAGGACCTGCTCTGCATGAGATGTGATCTGTCTTGGCTGTCTGGTTGCTCTCCACAAGCAATACACCTTTCTGCAGGTGTCTGCTGTGGATCAGTTTCACGAGGAACCAGAGAGAGCAAAGGAAATGCAGCCCACCCTGAGGCCATCTGCAAGCTGCAGCACAGGGCTGTGGAAAGGGAGACAGTCAAGGTAAAAATCCATCCCCACTCCAAAAGCCTGCAGCAGCTGGACAGGACAGACAGGCTTCCTGGCTTTCCCTAGGCCAGACGTTACAGACATGATGTCAGCAGTGCTGCCAGCACCCCTCCTCTAGAGACTTTCAAGATGTGTTCCTGTGTGATCTGCCCTAGGTGACCCTGCCTTGGCAAGAGGGTTGGACTCGATGACCTCCAGAGGTCCTTTCTGACCCTCACCATTCTGTGGTTCTATGACATTAGCAGGGGTGACAGCACTAATGTCAGCAGTGCTTTCCAGACATGGGAGGTGGCTGTTCTAGGCAAGAATCTTCAGCTGAGGACATTCCCATGTCCCAGTGCCAACCTCTTGTGTGTCTCTGTTAAACTCAGGGTACAGCCAGCAGCTCAGTGCTACAGGAAATATCTTTAAAGACATCATTTAACTCCCAAGTGAAACTAGTAAGGTAGAGGAGCAAAATCAATGCTTGAGGCAGTTTCCAGTTTGATGTTTGCCCCAAGAGCTGACCAATTTTAAGGCAAAATCTCCCCTTGCTAATAATCCAGGTGACACAGGCATGATGTTGAGTCTCATTCTGCATTACAAAAGAGGCCAAACCTGTCAAGACAGCCTCTGTCCAACTGCTGGGTTTGGAGTGGTGGAGGAATATCAAAACTGAGATATCTCCAATAAGAAATAAAAGCCTCTGAAACAGGAAGGCACAACAGGGAATGCTGATGGCAAACCACTGTTAGCTAACCAAAAGTCTTGTGCCATCCAAACTGTGCCTGGCAAAATTCCATGCCTCAGGGAAGCTGAAATCTCCTTTGCTCCCTCACCATTCTGCATTTCAACAGTCTGCAGAACTTGGTGTTTAGTAACATAGCAAACAGTCCCAAACAGCAGCTGAGAGATTCTATGCCAGGCACAAAAAAAAACCCCAAAAAAACCCCCAACAAAACAAACAAACAAACAAAAAAGAGCACAAACAGACAAAAGCATGTCCAGGGAACCAAAGCATGTCCAAAATACCAAAACCCCAACAACTCAGTGTTGAACAGAAGTAAAATAAAGACATTCTTGAAGCCTTTTGCTTAAATATGTAGAAGTCTAGGTTAATAAAACCACCTCTGCTTCTGCAAGCAGAACCAGCAAGTTTTTAAGAGGGTCTGAAGGGCAGCAAAAAGCAATTTAAGTCTGATCCCTCAGAATGAAAAAAAAGAGAAAAAAAGAAGACTGTTCTGTACATGCCAAATGGGGTCTTAGGGGTAAATCATTCCAAAGGGACACTGCCAAGCTCTTTCTGGTCAGAATGACAGAAAACAGGAACTCTGCCAGGTAACAGAGTGGTGTTTGGTGATATTTCAGTGCTCTGGAGGAATCACAAATCAGTCAAGTTTTCTTTGCCTGGGCACAATTTTATGTAGGGGATGGTTTCCTTTTCTCCTCCTGATAGCAGAATAGATGAGTTAGTTAATTTGTGCTTTTCTGATGGTGGCAAATCAAAGGTGGACACTTTGGGATGGTTTTAGATGTGGGAAAGTTAATTCCAAGGCAGTATTTTTTTTCCCATCAGAACTCCCCTGTTTGAGGCTATCCAATTTATAAACTTCAATTATTTGACAGTGGCCCTTGAAATTCAATACCTGAGGGCCAGAGAGCACAGGAAAATCGGTTAAAGGGAATGGCAATGTTGGGATGACAGCCAGCAGGGTCCCTCCCTCCACCCCCTCAGCCAAGGAAACACATGGATTTAAGCATCTTACATAAACTCCTGTCCCAGTGACTGTTCCTCCTACTATTAAGTACAACAATAGGTTGCTGCCAGCTTTGCCAGGGGCACCTGAAGACGTCAGGGATCTAGAAGGGCATCTTAGGTGATGACAATGCAAAACTGTAGGTGAAGACAGGCAATGGAAGAGAAGAGAGGGACAGGGCTGAGTATTGAGGAGGGTTTGTGATTAAACAGAGAAGCAGAAAGTGCTTTGCAATTTCAGTTACCTGGTTTGTCACCAAAAGCAGAGCAGGGCACAGCAAAAGGATATCTACAGGGAAAAGACTTTTCCTTCATGTGGAGATGTTCAAATCACGAGTAGATAGGGCACTTGGGACATGGTGTAGTGGTCAAGAGGTGTTGGGGAGAAGGCTGGACTTCATCTTAGAGGGTTTTTCCAACCTTAATGATTCTATGGCTCTGAATTTGGTTTATTTCCCCAGAAGCCTTCTGCACATGAAGAGTTTCATTAGGAGCAAACCAGGACTTGGAACTTACTGAAAATGATCCTCCATGAGAAAGGATTTTGAAACTGAGATTTGTAGAATGTGACTCAGCCACTGCTGGGTCATGCTGCTGCTCTCCAGCTTTCCAGGAACAGGACTGTGTCTCCAAGTCAGGCTGGAAAGCTTTATTCTTTTGGGTGATTTAAGCAGGATGTGAAGGTAGGTTCACTAGTTTGGGGGTGACTTAGGGCACTGGACCTAAACACTGCTGTTCTCAGTGGAGACTGGACAAAGAATGGTCTGCTTTGGTATTTAGAACATGTATCACCCAACTCGCCAGGAATTTCCAACCAAACCAACTCTATGGTGCATTGGTTTAATGGCCATGGTTGTGTTAGGCTGATGGTTAGACTTATCTTGGAGGTCTTTTCCAACCCAAACAATTCTGTGATTGCATGGACATGGTTTAATGGTCATGGTGGTCCTAGGTTGATGGTTGGACTGGATCTTGAAGGTCTTTTCCAACCCAAACAATTCTATGATTGCATGGACATGGTTTAATGGTCATGGTGGTGCTAGGTTGATGGTTGGACTTGATCCTGCAGGTCTTTTCCAACCCAAATGATTCTGTGATTGCATGGACATGGTTTAATGGTCATGGTGGTGTTGGGTTGATGGTTGGACTTGATCTTGGAGGCCGTTTCCAATCCAAGTGATTCTATGATACTACTAACACACACAGATCAACAGACAGGGCTGTGCTTGGTTGTAGCACGTAAATAAAGGGTGAAGCTGACAGGTAACTGAAATTAAGACTTCGAACCATAATTATCCTAAGAAGTTAATTTCCAGCTGGTTCAGTTAGCTCCCCTTGAAGTTTCCTGAGGGAGGAAACAGCTACAGAGATACAAAGCTAAGTGAAGTCAGCTGGAGTACAGCCAAGGCTTGACAGGAGAGAAGGACAGCAGCTTCTTCCCAGGAGCCACCCTTCTACTTACATAGGCACCTGCTCCTAAGCTGGACAGGCTCACAATAAGGACAAGGAGCGAGCTATCGCCCTTGCCCCCGGGCACACCAGAGCCAGCCACTTGTCTGCTGGGCTGCAGGTCTAGGGGCACACTCCAGCGCTGCAGCAACTTGCCTGAGGAACACAAGTTATTAGAGAGGAAAAAAAACCCACAACAAACAGACTGTCAATGCAAAAGTAGGCTTGGAGGTGGAGAGGGAGAGGCATTTCTGAAAGCTAGCTAAGGAGCCAAGGGTTTGAAAAGCCCAGAACCACAGCTGAGTGACTGCAGGGGATTCACTCTACCACACAGGCAGCAACAGGCAGCTGTGAGTACCAACAACATCTGGAAGATCAGAGACTCACTCAACAAATTAACAGTAGGAGCAGTTATGAGGAAGCCAGAGACTGGTTTCCTTGGATTGCTGGCCATGGACTGCTGGGAGAGAACATCAGAGACAAGAGTGTGCTGCACGCTTGATGTCCCCACACCCTTCTGTCACAGCCAGAGATGCACTTTGCTCCACCATGTGTGAGCAGAGGCCAATGTCACCCTGCTAGGACAAGCAGTTGGTATGGTTATACCAGCAAGAAGTCCCTCTGCCAACATTGTTTATTCCACTGAGGTCAACCACCAGCAGAAAGAGGATTCTGCTGACCAAGAGGGTATCCTAAATCCCAAGAGGACAATTCAAATGAACACATCTCCCAGCACACAGGAGAGTGTATCCATCTGATCAGCTACATAATGGTTTAATTTATTATAATCACAGGCTGTCCCTGTTAGGGCTCTAACTAGAGCAGTCCTGGAGGGGTTTCAAAGCTGTGGAGATATGGTGCTGAGGGATATGGTTTAAGTGGGCTCTAACTGGAGCAGTCCTGGAGGGGTTTCAAAGCTGTGGAGATGTGGTGCTGAGGGATATGGTTTAAGTGGGCTCTAACTGGAGCAGTCCTGGAGGGGTTTCAAAGCTGTGGAGATGTGGTGCTGAGGGATATGGTTTAAGTGGGGACCTGGCAGTGCTGGCTTAAGGGTTGGACTTGATGATCTTAAAGGTCTTTTCCAACCAAAATGACTCTATGACTGCTCCAAGCTCTGTTTCTAACCCAGTCACTTGGCTGAAACTGGGCAAAGTGTTTGGGTTTTCTGGCAAAGCACCTTCCCACCTGACACTGAAAGCATCTTCCACCTCTTCCAACGGTCACACAACATCCAGACTGCTGCACACGTTTGATATCCTTGTCTGGACAAAGCTGTCAGTGACGGAAACCCGCAGGCAGCCAGCTGGATGCCAGGGTTCTCCCCCTCACCTATGGCTTCCCAAAACGCACAACTTCTCTCTCCTGTTCCCGGGAGCTAAGCATCTGCACCTTCACCACCTTCGCAGCACCCTGGCTCCAGGCCATCCCACAGCATGTTCCACCCACAAGCCTCCTCTGATGTGGCTGGCGGCGGAGAGGAGCGGCCCAGTCCTCCCGGAGTGCCAAGGGCAAGAGCAACGTCCCGCAGTGATTTCGCCGCCAACAGCGCTTTGGAGCCAATTATTCCTGTATCGGGCAGCGCCCGGCGCCGCGGAACGAGTACACTCTGCCTGGCTAACGGGAGCCCAGAGCTTCCGGGCAGGCTGCAGCGTTGGAAAACCCCGGTTACCGACCGCGACCTGTCGCTCCCCGGGCAGCGGACTCCTGGCTGCACCGCACCGGACCGGGCTGGGCTGACACCACTCCGCCCTGGCACCCAGGCCGGGCACTGCGAAGAGGAGAGCCCCGGACCCGCGCATCGCAGAAGATCATCTTCAGAGACTCCTCCCGCCACCCTCACTGAGCCCCGGGCCTACCGCACCGGCCCCGGTACCGGAGGAGATCAACCCCAGCTTCAGCCCTAGCTCCGGCTCCTCGACTCACCGGCGGCAGCGGCGCGTCCCCGCGGCGCAGGGCTGAGGGGTCGCAGCGCGGCAGCCACGCAGCAGCGGAACATGTCGCCTGTCGCCGGCCGCCCCACGCTGCTTCGGGCTCCGCCGCCGCCCGGCCCGCGCCTGCGCCTGCGCCGCCGAGCGCTCCCCACTGGCCGCCGCCGCCGCGCCTCCGCCCGTGCTTCCGGCCGGCCGCTCCGGCCGGCCGTCTCGATGGTGTCCGCCGCCATGGTGCGGCCTCCTTGCTGCCGCTTCCTCCCGCCCCGCCGCGCTGCCTCCGCCGCCGCCGGGGCTGCTCGCCGCCTCCTGCTCTCCACGCCTATCTTCTACGCTAACGGGCCGCCGCACATCGGCCATCTCTACTCTGCCTTGTTGGCCGACGCCCTGCATCGCTACCGCGGCCTCCGTGGCGCCGGCTCGGGTCGCCTCTCCACGGGTGAGCCTGGGCCCAGCGGCTGCCGTGGTCACTCCTCCGGCCCGTTCCCGGGGCTGTTCCCCTTCCTCACGTCCCCAGGCCTGTCCCGAGGCACCCGTGTCTCCGCGGGGCAGGGTGGCGGTCGGGTCTCCCGCAGCATCCCGGCCTCTCTGCCGTTTCAGGGACCGACGAGCATGGGCTGAAAATCCAGCAGGCAGCGGCCGCAGCGGGGACGACCCCGCCGGAGCTCTGCGAGCGGACCTCGGGGCTCTTCCGCCACGCCTTGACCCAGGCCGCCGTGTCCTTTACCGATTTCATCCGCACCAGCGAGCCCCGCCACCAGCGGGCCGTGCAGCATTTCTGGGGCCGGCTCCGGGCCGGAGGGGCACTCTACAGAGGGTCTTACGAGGGCTGGTACTGCACTCCTGAGGAGTGCTTCCTGCCCGAGAGCCAGCTCGCCGACGGCAGGGACGCCCAGGGACGCCCCTGCAAGGTGTCTTTGGAGAGCGGCCATCAGGTAACGGCAGCGGCCCGGTCAAGGGTGGCCTCTCCAGGAGCACTGCTGTGGTGGGCAGAGTGCTTTAAACCACTTAAATCCTCTGTGGAATCCTGATTTAGGATCCTGCTGACTGTGCCAGTCAGTTGCAGATAAGTGATTCAGATCCCCTAAAGAGTCACCCTCAAAGGTATTGGCAAAAGTGCCATTCAGGAGAGCTTGGTGGCCAAAGATTCGCTCATTGCCGACTGTGTGGATGAAACACATGAAGGAAAAGTTGGAAGTGGGCTGGAATGATTTACACAGAGCCTGGGCATGAACAGGGTGAGGGAGACCCTTCTGGGAATGAGTGAAGATGGATCCTACGCAACTCTGAGCACTTAGCACTGCTCTGGCCACACACAGGGGTGTTTAATGCCTCCTGTAGCCTTTTGTGGTTCATGTCAGCTGAGATCTGCTGTGTCTCTCAGACCACGGTCTGGCTGGGCAAGGGGGAGCTGCCAGAACTCCAAAATGTCAGCCATGGGCATCTCTGGTGTCTTGAGATGCTGCATGGCTGGCTCAGTCTGATGTCGTTGGGCTCTGAGCCAGGAGTGAAACTCCTGTGTGGTACCAAAACCTCAACTTCCTTATCTGGGAGCCTTGTTTACCTTCAGAAGGTAAAAGCTCTTGGCCCAGGCATGGATCTCATGTGCATTACACAGCTCAAACCCTGTCTGCCCTCTGAATTGTCACCAGCCTGGCTAAATGTGTCACCCCATGGATGAAAAGTTGTCATTTAGTGAACTCAGAGATGGGGGAGAAGTGCTGTCAGTGCTGTAACAGGCTTGTAGACCCTCAGAAGTAGTAATGAATATGAACTGATGGTTAAGCTGAGGGACAACAGGACACAGTGCCCAGGAACAGAGCATCAGGGTTGGGGGTGAGGCAGGAGTTGGTGATGTCATTTTGTCCACTCAGGATTCTCTGCTGTTATCACAGAATCGCTTTTTTATTTAAAGAGTCTTTGTGGCTGCTTAATTCTTGCCTGGCACTGGAATCTGATATGCAGGGAGGTGTTCCATCCCTGGGGGTGGCCAGATGGACCAGGGCAGGGACTTGGGCACTGCTGAAGCCACACCTTGAATCCTGGGATCAGTTTTGGGCCACTCATTCCAAGGTGGACATTGAAGGGTTGGAGTAGGTCCAGAGAAGGGTAACGAAACTGGTGAAGGGTCTGGAGAACAGGTCTGGTGAGGAGCAGCTTAGGGAACTAGGGGTGTTCAGCCTGGAGAAAAGGAGGTGGAGGGGAAGCTGCCTGGCTCTCTGCAGTTCCCTGAAAGGAAGTTGGAGACAGGCTGGGATTGGTCTCTTCTCCCAAGGAGCAAGTGACAGGACAAGAGGAAATGGCCTCAAGTTGCCCCAGGGAAGCAGATTGGATATGAGGAGCAATTTCTTGCCGTTGAGGGTTGTCAGAGCCTGTCCTAGGTTGATAGGGGCAGTGGTGGAGTCCCCATCTCTGGAGGGATTTCAGATGTGGTGATGTGGTGCTGAGGGCCACAGTTTGGTGGTGACCTGGTAGTGCTGGGCTCATGGTTGGACTTCATGAGGTGAAAGGTCTCTTCCAATCCAAACAGCTCCATGATTCTCTGGGGGATGAACATCTCTAGAAGCAGAGAACTGAGCCAGCTGAAATCTCCCAAGTCCTGGGAAACCTAGGGAGTTGGTGTCTATGAGAGGAGAGTCCATCATCGTGGAAAGCTACGTGGTGGGAGCAACAAAACACGCAGAGAACATTACACACACATTGTGGAACCATTGGCCAAGCCTCTGGGCTCTGACTCTTCTCTTTGCTGCCTCCCCAGGTGCACTGGACCAGAGAGGACAATTACATGTTCAAGCTGTCCACCTTCCGGGAGCCTCTGCGGCGCTGGCTCCAGGACAACCCTGAGGCCATCTGCCCTCAGCCCTTCCACCAGCGTGTGCTGCACTGGCTGGAGGAGGAGCTGCCAGACCTCTCTGTGTCCCGGGAGAGGAGCCGACTGCCCTGGGGCATCCCTGTCCCTGGTGACTCCACACAAACCATCTACGTGTGGGTGGATGCCCTGGTGAACTACCTGAGCGTGCTGGGCTACCCTGAGACGCACGGCGAGTGGTGGCCAGCCGCACACCACGTGGTGGGCAAGGACATCCTCAAGTTCCACGCCATCTACTGGCCTGCTCTGCTGCTGGCCGCAGGGCTGGCACCTCCTGAGAAGATCTTGGTGCACTCCCACTGGACTGTCCATGGGCAGAAGATGTCCAAAAGCCTGGGCAACGTGGTTGACCCCATGGCTTGCATCCAGCAGTTCACGTTGGACGGGTTCCGCTACTTCCTGCTGCGGCAGGGTGTGCCCGAGCGGGACTGCGACTACTATGAGGAGAAGGTGGTGAAGGTGGTGAACTCGGAGCTGGCCGATGCCCTCGGGGGGCTTCTCAATCGGTCAACAGCCCTCAGCATCAACCCCACCAGCACCTACCCCTGCTTTTCAGAGTCCTGCTTCCCAAAGCTCCTGGGTGATGGGGTGCCGAGAGCCGGTGGCAGGGCTTCTGCTGAGGACTATGAGCTGGTGGCTTCCGTGGCTTCTCTGCCTTTGCAGGTGGCCACTGCTTTTGAGGCTTTCCAGATCTACAAGGCCTTGGAGTGCATCACCCTCTGCGTGAGGCAGACCAATGGCTTTTTCCAGAGACACCAGCCTTGGAAGCTCAACCGGGACAACCCCACGGAGCAGCTGTGGCTGGACACCATCTTGCATGTCACATTGGAGTGCCTGCGTGTCTTCGGGACGCTGCTGCAGCCTGTGGTGCCACACACAGCAGACAGGCTGCTCTCCAGGCTGGCTGTGGGGCCAGAGGAGAGGACACTGGTGGGGCTGACCTTCCTGCCACGCTACCACGGGCAGCAGAGTCCCTTTGAGGGAAGACTGCTTGGGCCCAGCACTGGCCTCTTGTTTCAGAGGCTGGAGAAGTCACTACAGCACCAGACAGGAACTCAGAAGCTCTGACATGTGGCTCCTGTCAATAAAACCCCACAGGAACACCCCAAAAATGGTGTCCCTGTTGAAAGCACATTCCTGGGGTCTCATGGTGGGGGGGATGGGGCTTCACAGAGATGTGGTGAGGGGACCAGTGTGGGTCTGCCCAGCATGGGGAGCAGATGGCTTGTGTGAGTGGGGTGAGGAGCTGGGAGAGCTCAGGTCACAAGGCTCCAGGGAGACCTTCTAAGAGCCTTCTAGGTTTGCTGTGTGCTCTGGGAGAGGTGGACAGAGACATTTTACAAAGACTGGGGGTGACAGGAGCAGGGGTGATGGCTTCAGACTGGAAGCAGCTCAGTTGAGATGAGACATTAGGCAGAAATTCTTCTTCTTGAGGGTAGTGAAACACTGGGACAGGTTGCCCAGAGAAGTGAATGCTCCAAAGTCAAGTTGGATGGGGCCTTGAAAGCAGCCTGGTGTAGTAGGAGGTGTCTGTGCCCCTGGCAGGGACTGGAACTAGATGATCTTTAAAGTCCCTTCTAACCCAAACCATTCTGTGACAATAAACTGAAGACACAGGCAAGGGTTGGAGTGATGCCACTTTTCTCCTCTGATGTATTTTATGGGACAGAAAAAGTGAGGCTAATCATCTCCTTAAAATCAATAATTCTTCCTGACGCTCTTGGGGCTACACTGGAGACCTCTCTTGATTGTCTCCTGTTTTCCTAGATACAAATGGGAACCCAGGAAGTTGCACCTCAACATGAGGAAGAAACGTCCTTGCTGTGGGGATGGTGGAGCCCTGGAGCAAGCTGCCCAGAGAGGTTGTGGAGTCTCCTTCTCTAGGGAGCTTCCAAACTCAGCTGGACATTGATCCTGGGCAACCTGCTGTGGGCAGCCCTGCTTTAGCAGGGGCATTGTACTGAATGATTCCTAGAGGTTCCTTCCAACCTCACTATTCTATGATTCCCTCCTAGCCCCTTTACCTTTGTCTCTGATGTGAGGAGCAGGTTAGGTGCTCTGCTGGGGACATTTTAAACAAGAATGTAGCAGCTTATGTGCTCCTTGACTCCTTCAGAGACAGCAGCTCCCCAGTCCTTCCTTGAGCTAGGTCTCCAGAAGAAGGGTCTTTGCTGAGGGCTTCTCCATGTTGTCCCCCCTGGGATGAGCAGCAGTGCCCTCATCACATTGCCCTCAGGCTTGTGGCCAGACCAGAAACTGCTCGGGATGGCCAGAGATGCGTTTCCTGATGACATCTCTGGGACTGGTCCAACTGGATCTGTTGGGTCCATCATGAGCCCTCTACCACAGCTTCACTGCTGGTCAGCAGCTCCAGTGGGCTGCTGCCTAGTAGGGAGGGTCCTCTCCGAGGGACTTCCACATCCCCTCCCCACCAGTGCAGGCTCCCACTGCACTGTCCTCTCCCCACTGCCCCTGGTGCTGGCAGCAGCTAGCAGGCACCAGCCTGGTCCCGGGAAGCTGAAGAGTGGGAGCTGGTCCCCGGTGATGTTCTGTTGCGTGGCCCGGGTCAAACGGGGACCGGGACGGTGCCGTAGCCACTAGGTGGGGCAAAGCTAGTCCCGGTGCACGGGGTGGAGCCGGGGCCGTGCCCTCTATGTAGGGTGGAGCCGTGCCGGTACCGGTGACGGTACGCGGGGTCGTGTCGGTGCGTGGGGAGGGGCCGGTATCGATGCCGGTGCCGTGGGTGGTACTCGGGACTGTGCCGGGGCCATAGCGGGTACGTGGGGCGGGGCCGATGCCTGTGCCGTAGCCACAGCCGGTACGCGGGGCGGGGCCGGAGCACATAACGGTGCCATAGTCGGTACGCGGGGCGGGACCGCTGCCGGTACGCGGGGCCGTGCCGGGGCCGTAGCCGGTAGGCGGGGGGCGGCCCCATGAGGCGGTGAGACGGCGACGGGGTGCGGGATGGCGGCGGGGGGCGGGGGGCGGCCGCCGGGCTCGGAGCCGTGGCCGGAGCCCTACGTGCAGACCCGAATCTTCAAAATCATCGTGATCGGCGACTCCAACGTGGGCAAGACCTGCCTAACCTTCCGCTTCTGTGGTGGCGCCTTCCCCGCTAAGACCGAGGCCACCATCGGCGTGGACTTCCGCGAGAGGACGTTGGAGATCGAGGGCGAGCGCATCAAGGTGGGCACCGGCCCCGGGGCTGCGGCACAGGCCCGGCCACAGCCCTGCCACCGGCCCCGCGGCTGTCCAGCATCCCTGCCCCAGCACCAGTACCGGCCCCGGGGATGCTCAGCATCCCTGCCCCAGCACCAGTGCCGGCCCCAGGGATACTCAGCACCCCTGCCTCAGCACCAGTACCGGCCCCGGGAATGCTCAGCACCCTGCCCCAGCACCAGTGCTGGCCCCGGGGATGCTCAGCATCCCTGCTTCAGCACCAGTGCCGGCCCCAGGGATACTCAGCACCCTGCCTCAGCACCAGTACCGGCCCCGGGGCTGCTCAGCACCCTGCCTCAGCACCAGTACCGGCCCCGGGGCTGCTCAGCACCCTGCCTCAGCACCAGTACCGGCCCCGGGGCTGTTCAGCATCCCTGCTTCAGCACCAGTACCAGCCCCGGCACTGCTCAGCATCCCTGCCCCAGCACCAGAACTACCCATGATTTGTGTCCCCAGCACCAGTACCAGCTCCAGGGCTGACCAGTATCCCTGCCCCAGCACCAGACCTGCTCAGGATCTGTGCCCCCAGCACCAGTACTGACTCCGGGGCTGTCCAGTTTGCTGCATCAGCACTAGTACTGGCACTGGTGCTCACCAGCATCCCTGCCCCAGCCCCTCATCTCTGCCCGCCCTCAGGGAGAGGGACAGGGGAGTTTCTTGTCCCCACGGTGCAGAGCCCCCTCCACAGCTGGGTTTACCACAGGCCAAGACTTGCTGTGTCCTCCTGCCCCCAACACCCAGCTCCAAAGGCTGGACCCAAAGCTGAAGGAGCTGGGGAGAAGCTGTGGGTGGAACTGGTGTATTCTGGGGGCTGCAGATGGTTGTAGGCTGTCGGGGGCTGGTGCTGGGGAACTTGGCAGCTGTGGTGCTGAACAGGGCTGGCAGCAAGCACCAGGGCAGGTGATGGCAGCAGAGCTAGAACTGAATGGATCTGCTGCGTGAAGGCCACTGTGACATGGTGACAGCAGTGTGAGGGCTGAGGGGAGACTTTCTGGCTCTCTATAGCTCCCTGAAAGGAGGTTGGAGCCAGGTTGGGATTGGTCTCTTCTCCCAAGGAGCAAGTGATGGGACAAGAAGAAATGGCCTCCAGTTGTCCCAGAGTAGGTTTAGTTTGGACATGAGGAACATTTTCTTGCCCTTGAGGGTTGTCAAGGTCTGTCCCAGGCTACCCAGGGCAGTGGTGGAGTCTCTGAACCCTGAAGGGGTTTTCAAAGCAGTGGAAATGTGGTGCTGAGGAACATGGTTTGGTAGTAACCTGGTAATGCTGAAAGGTCTCTTCCAAGCAAACATTCCTGTTTCACTGACAACCCCAGGAACTGAGGCATTCATCACCATGAAATTGGAGCTGCTATTGGTGGGTAAGAACTTCAGCTGTGCTTTTAATTGCTATGAACATTTTCCTGCCTCTCCTTGAAGAGCTGTTCTTTCCTCCCCGCCTCCCCCAGCTCTATCCCACCCCTCGTGGACCTGGTATAGAGGCTGGCACCCAGCCACTCTTGCTGCCACCAGCCAGGGAACCTTGCCAGGCTTTCCACCTTTGGGCATCATTTCTGTTCCAGCAGGCAGAGCAGGAGGCAGAGCAGCAAACTGGCCTCTTCCTGCTCTGGAGGAAAGGTGAGAGGTGGGACAGGTTCCCAGATGGAGCAGTCCAGCAGAGACTGGTTGGGAAATGAAGGAGCAGCAGCTCTTTTCAGCATTTTTTTGCTGTGAAGGACTCTGGGGCAGGTGTTGTCTCAGTGGGGCACAGGGTGATTTGGATTGACCCCAGACACTTGTTTGGGATTTGCCACTTCCAGGCTTCCAGATATGAAGATATTCTACAAGGGCAGAAATCAAAGTCATGGACTGACAGCAGTGTGCTGGAAGTGGCCCTCTGGAGTCATCTGCTCCAACCCCCTGCTGAAGCAGGGTAACCCAGAGTAGGCTGCCTAAGGCTGTGGCCAGATGCCTTGCATTCCCTGGTGTTCAGATGGAACCTCCTGAGCTGCAGTTTGTGCCTGTGCCCCTTGTCCTGTCACTGGACAAAAATAAGCAGAGGTGGGCTCTGTCCCCTTTGTGGTTGCCTTTCAGGTATCTATAGTAAGATTTCCTCCCCCTTGAGCCTTCTCTTTTTCAGGCTAAACAGTCCTAGCTCTGTCTATCTTTCCTTGTACGACAGACACTCCAGTCCTTTCATCATCTTCACAGCCCTTTGCTGGACTCTTTACAGCCAGAAGCTCTCCATTAGCTCCTCACCCATTTCCAGGCAGAGTGCCATGCCCTCCTGCTGCTCTCAGACATGGGGTGGCTCCCTCTCATCATCCTTCACCGTGACTCTGGGGAACCGTTGGGTTTTTATCACAGAATCCCAGCTTGGAAGGGAGCTCAAGGATTGTCTGGTCCAACCTTTCTTGGCAAAGGCATGGTCTAGACAAAATGACTCATCATCTGTCCAGCTGCATCTCATGGTGTAGGATCAGATTGACAAATGCCCTGATCTGGCACAGGAATGTTTGTAAGAAGTGCTTTGTGTGGTTCTTTTCTGTGGTGGGGATGGAAGCCAACCCATGGGGAAAAGGATAAGGAGCAGGGAGCAGCACTCCCTGATGAACGTTGTGATGTGATCTCTCTTTCTAGATAAGCTGGGCTTGCTTACTAGAATTCCACAGACACCCTCATGTACAGCTTTGGGCAATGCCAGTGTATGGCACAAAGCTTGTGGGACTCACCCATCCATCCTGGTTCATCTAATAAAAGGTTTCTTCTCCCTGCAAAGAATAACTCAGCCTGTGTCTTGCCTTGGGGTTGTGGCACTGTGGTCAAAGATGCACCTGCACGAAACCCTCTTGCACTTCCTGGTCAGGCTGGACAGGGCTTTGAGCAACCTGATCTAGCAGAAGGTGTCCCTGCCCATGGCAGGTTGGTTGGACTAGATGGTCTTGAAGGTCTCTTTCAACCCAACCCATTCCATGGTTCCTGCATGAGGGTGAACATGGCCACCTGCTTCCCAAACAGCAGGTCCTGCCTCAGGGTGGACACTTGGTGCTCTTGTAGCCATCTTCCCTGTCTGCTTTGCTTCCCAGGTGCAAGTGTGGGACACGGCTGGCCAGGAGAGGTTCCGGAAGAGCATGGTGGAGCACTACTACCGCAACGTCCATGCTGTCGTCTTTGTCTATGATGTCACCAAGATGTCCTCCTTCACCAACCTCAAGACATGGATCGAGGAGTGCAATGGCCACGCTGTGCCTGCCCTGGTCCCCAGGGTGCTCGTTGGCAACAAGTGTGACTTGAAGGACCTGATCCAGGTGCCGTCCAGCATGGCCCTCAAGTTCGCCGATGCTCACAACATGCTTTTGTTTGAGACCTCGGCCAAGGACCCTCAGGAGAGCCAGAACGTGGACGCCATTTTCATGTGCCTGGCCTGCCGGCTCAAGGCCCAGCGCTCGCTACTCTGCCGGGACCTGGAGGGGCGGCCGAGCCCGGGCCGCCGCCTGCCGCCGGTACACGACGGCGCCGCTAAATCCTCCTGCCCATGCTGAGCGGGTTCAGCCCCCGGCACCGGCCCCCCAATAAAGGCTCTGCGGCCCCACTCAGCTCTGCCTCTTGCTTTGCGCAGCTCAGCTCGCTCCAGCCGCGCTCGGCTCGGTTGGGCTACGTTCGGCTTGGTTCGACTGCGTTCGGTTCCGCCACCCTCGGCTGGGTCAGGTTGCGGTCGGCTCGGGTACGTTCGGCTTCGCCCGACTGCTTCGAGCTCGGCTACGCTCGGGCCAGATCGGCCGCGCTCGGCTCACTCCGACTCCGTCCGGCTACTCTCGGCTGCAGTAGAGCTCGCCGCTCATGCGTGGAGCGTTGCGCATGCGCACTGCCGACAGGCTCCATAATGAAGTAAGTCGGCGGGACTCGGGTGGGTTTGGTTTGGTTTGGCTTGTTCTGGTGCTGACGGTGCCTTCGCCTGCAGCCCCCTTACGAAGGTGAAGCTGATCAACGAGCTGAACGCGCGGGAGGCGGAGCTGGGCGTTCAGGAGGCCGTGTCGTGGCACGCCGAGTACAAAGACAGTGCCTGGATCTTTGTCGGTAAGGGTCAGGCTGGGGGTGGTGGGACCGGGCCCACCGGGCTTGGCGGTGCCGGTGCCTTCTTCCCGCCTCTGTGTGTTCCCGCAGGCGGGTTGCCCTACGAGCTGACGGAGGGAGATGTCATCTGCGTCTTCTCACAGTAAGTGCCGCAGCCCCCAGCGCCCCCCGCCCCGCCACCGCTGCCCGGGCTGCTGAGCCTGTGTTACAGGTACGGGGAGGTCGTTAACATCAACCTGGTGCGGGACAAGAAGACCGGCAAGTCCAAGGGCTTCTGCTTCCTGTGTTATGAGGACCAGAGAAGCACCATCCTTGCTGTGGACAACTTCAACGGGATTAAGGTGAGCAGGGCAGCCCGGAACATGGTCCTGGCTGCCTCCCGTGGCCCCAAGCCGAGGCTCAACTACTCGGGTTGCAGCCCGGTGCCTTCCCTTATGGTGTAACTTATGTTCCAGATCAAAGGAAGGACCATCCGAGTCGACCATGTGGCAAACTACCGGCCCCCTAAAGACTCTGATGACTTAGATGACATCACCAAAGCCCTCCACGCCAAGGGATGTGGGGTTAAAACACCACCTCATTCATCCTCTGATTCCCTGTCGGAAGATGATGACGTGCCTGTGAAAAAGCAAAAAGGTGAGGGATGTTCTGGCCAGGGGAGTCTGCACAGAACCCTCAGCCTTATGAGAGGAATGCTAAGGACTGAGCCACAGCTTGGATGTCCTGGCTGCAATTTGTAATCTCCTATGGGGTGTCCAGGTTCCTGTATCCAGTGCTTGTCTGTGAGTGTCTTCTCCCAAGGTCCAGAGAGCTGGATCTTGCAGACAGTGACAGCATTTTTCTTGGGAAGAAGCTGCCCAGAGTCACTGTGGGTAGGGCAGTGCTGGGAGGGACTGGGAAAAGCACCTCGTGATCCTAATGTCTGGCTGCTGCTGTAGGACTGGAGTGCTGCAGGAGTGAGGAGTGCGGCCTGTGTGAGGTAATGGGAGTTGAATAGGACAAATCTAGCAGAGCTAGGTGGGATTCTGTGCCTGAAAAGGGAAGCTAAAGGACAGAGGGGTTGGACTAGATGGCCTTTAAATATCCTTTCTAACCAGGATGAGAGGGAGTGGCTGCAAGTTGCATGTCCAGAGAAGGGCAAGGAAACTGGTGAAGGATCTGGTGAGGAGCAGCTGAGTGATCCGGGGTTGTTCAGCCTGGAGAAAAGGAGGCTGAGGGGAGACCTTCTGGCTCTCTGTAGCTCTTGAACGGAGGTTGGAGACAGGTGGGACTTGGTCTTTTCTCCCAAGGAACAAGGGACATGGCAAAATGGCCTCAAGTTGCTCCAGGGGAGATTTAAGTTGGATATAAAGAACAATTCTTGCCCTTGAGGGTTGTCATTCCTTGGGGGGGGATTTCAAAACTCTGAAGATGTGGTGCTGAGGGCCATGGTTTGGTGGTGGCCTGGCAGTGCTGAGTTAGTGATTGGACTCCATAATATGACAAGTTTCTTCCAACCCAATTATTCTACGAAAGGCAGCACAGTGCTTGGCACAGCTGGGGGAGCAGAAGTGGTGCTCCTAGGACTGTCCATCCTGAAGGTGACCTTTGTGTTCCAGAGAAGGAGAAGAGCAGACAGGAGCGACACAAGCCAAGCTCTCAGGCTGGGAAGAGGGTGGCTGCTGAGGAGGAGACACAGCCCAGGGTCAAGATCAAGAAGGAGAAGGAGGACCCAGCCTATGAGCGCTATGCCAGTGGAAGCCAGCAGCCATGGAAGGGCTTGGAGGGGAAGTCCTCAAGCAGGCACCAGCGAGAGGAGGATGAACGGAGGCACCAGAGGCCCTTGGAGAGAAGAGGAGGGGAAAAGGGCAGCCAAGACCAGAGAGGACAAAGTGGTCTGAAGGAGGAGAGGGAGGCTGGCAGGAGAAGCAGGCGGGAAGAGTGTCCTGAGGGAGGCAGATCCCGGGAGCGTGGGGAGCACAGGCACAGGGAGCGGGGCTCTGCCCGAGGCTCCAGCCGCTGCTGAGCTCCGGGGGCTGGGGAGGCCTTAAGCCTGACTAAAAAACCTGGTTAGATCCACTCCATGCTGAGAGAGAGGCCCTGAGCCTGCTCCAGAACTTCCAGGTCTTCTCCATGCTAAAAGAGCCCCCAGACCTGCCTAATTACCTGTGCAGAGCCTCTCTTGAGGCCACCACAGCTGGACTGTTCACTTTGAACACTTTTCATATGGATTCTCAACCCTCCTCGGGGCTGATCTTGCTTCCTGTGCCACCAGCTTGCTACAGCAACTTTGTTTCTTCCCTGGAGCTGGTCTCTGGAAGCAGCAGGATGTTCTCTCCTAAATCCTGGAGGGACTGTCCTCATGTTGCTCTGCAGGGAGAGGTCAGGAGGTGTCTTGTTGGCCTTACACCCTCCATCCTTAGGTGCGGAGCACCCACCCAGCAGCTCCTGGCATCTGGTGGAACCCCTGATTTGGGCACAGTGTTGGGCTCTGTTTTGTTTAATAAATGTTACTTGGCCCCGGGAGCAGCCTTTCTCTCCAGGCAACCTGATGTGTGTGTGGTTCTTAGACTCTTTTGAGGCTAATTTGACCCAAACCCAGCAGTGGTCAGCACGGAAATGGGGGCATGGGGTAACGGAGGGGTGACTTTTAACTGAAGCTGGCTGCTACACGACATCATAACTCTGTTACGGTTTCTGATAGCCTAGCACCGGGAACGGGAAGCGGAGGGGTTTGTGTCCCCCAAGCAGCGGGAAGCGGGCACGGACGCACGGGTGGGTGGTGGGGTTGGTGCGGAGATACCTGAACCCGGGTGTCGAGTCCTCTGCGTGGCTACATCCTGCTCCCGTTAGCCCTGGGGGCGGCGGCGGGGGAGCTCCCGGTTTGAGGGGCAGGAGCGGCCGGCAGGGGGCGCCCAGTGCTGCCGCCGCGGTTCCGGTTCCGGCTGCGGTTCCGGTGGCGGCGCCGCGGGTGTGTCCGGCCCCGCCATGCGATGTCCGCGCTCAACTGGAAACCCTTCGTCTATGGCGGGCTCGCCTCCATCGTGGCCGAGTTCGGTGAGGCGGCGGCGGGCGGGGGTGGGGGAGACACGGCGAAAGGGCCGGGCCCGGTGGTTGCTAACGGTGGCTCTCCCCGCAGGCACCTTCCCCGTGGACCTCACCAAGACGCGGCTGCAGGTGCAGGGCCAGAGCGCCGATGCCCGGTTCCGTGAGGTCCGGTACCGCGGCATGTTCCACGCTCTCTTCCGCATCTGCCGGGAGGAGGGCGGCCGGGCCCTCTACTCGGGGTAAGCACCGAGCGGCACCGGCACCGGGTCTCCCCTCACACGTCGAGAGCCCCTCTACTGCCCACGCCGGGACCCTGCTCCGGCCACTCCAGGCACCGCCTGGAGCCTCCCGGTTTTGCCGAGATGGGGAGCAGGCAGGCCACAGCTCTGGTACCGAGGTCGGTTCTGGGCCGCTCACGGCAAGAAGGACATTGCGTGGCAGGAGCAGGTCCAGAGGAGGGCAGTGAGAACAGGGCGGGAGAGGAGCAGCTGAGGGAGCTGGGGGTGTGCAGCCTGGAGGAAAGGAGGCGGCGGGGAGGCTGCCTGGCGCTCTGCGTCTCTCTGGAAGGAGGTTGGAACCAGGCGGGGGTTGGTCTCTGCTGCCAAGGAGCAAGTAACAGGACAAGAGGAAACGGCCTCAAGTTGGCTCGGGAGGTTTAGGTTGGACATGAGGAACAATTTCTTGCCCTTGAGGGTTGTCAAGGTCTGGCCCAGGCTACCCAAGGCAGTGGTGGAATCCCCATCCCTGGGGAGCTTTCAAAGCCCTGGAGATGTGGTGCTGAGGGCTGGGGTTTGGTGGTGTTCTGACAGTGCTGGGTTCATGGCTGGATGAGCTTGAAGGTCTCTTCCAACCCAAATGATTCCATGTTTGAGTCTGTGACTTGTGCACCACGGTGAGCAGGCATTCGAGCTCAGGCTTGATCAGCCTGATCTAGTTGGGGGTGTCCCTGCTTACTGCAAGGAGGTTGGACAAGATGACCTTTGAGGGTTCCTTTCAACCAGATGCAATCTGTGAATCTGTCCAGAGCTGTGTGGGGTGCCAGCACTGGAGGCTGTTTGGGGACACTCCAGGGTGCTCCACAGGCACCTGAGGTTGGCCCCTGGCAAAGCTGTGCTCCTCAAGAGTGTCTGAGCCATGGCAGTGGTGTGCCTGGCCGAAGCTGTGCCTCTCAGAGTCTAGAGGATGATGGAGCCTGACACCGATGTACCTTGAGGGGCAGTGCCAGGTGGGCCCAGCCTGCTGGTGGTGCTCAGAGGTGTCTTATTCTCCCTCTCAGGATTGCTCCAGCCTTGCTACGCCAGGCCTCCTATGGCACCATAAAGATTGGCATCTACCAGAGCCTGAAACGACTGTTTGTGGACCGCCTGGAAGGTCAGTGGTGGTCAAGGTGGCACCTCTTCTGTTCCTTGTGCCCTCTGGTGTGGCCTTTTCCTCTCCTGTCCTTCCCAGCCTCGGGTTCCCACAGAAATGGAGTTTTTTGATGTCGTGCTGGTGTTGTGTTGGTGCAGTGGCAGCACGGGTGGGTCAGGGCAGACATGGTCTCACTGTTCTTGGTGCAGTCTCCAGCACTCTGCCCCTCCATCCAGCTCTGGTCTTGCCCAAGCATTTGTCTCTGATTTACAAAGTTGGAGACAAAAAAAAGATATTGGTGGCCCTGGCTCATCCCTTCCTTCTGGGTAGTCTCAGGGGCGTCATCATCAGTCATTACTGCTGATCAGCAGCTAATCGGGTGGGGGCAAACAGGATGGGGCCAGGCTCTTCTTAGTGGTGCCCAGGGACAGGACAAGGGGCAGTGGGCACAAAGTGGAACCCAGGAGGTTCCACCTGAACAGGAGGAGGAAGATCTTTGGTGTGAGGGTGCTGGAGCCCTGGAGCAGCTTGCCCAGAGAGGTTGTGGAGTCTCCTTCTCTGGAGAGCTTCCAAACCCAGCTGGCCATTGTGATCCTGGGCAAGCTACTGTGGGTGCCCCTGCTTGAGCAGGGGAGTTGGACTGGATGATCCTCAGAGGTCCCTTCCAACCTGCACCATACTGGGATGCTGACACTACATTCCATCTGTCCATCAGATGTGGGACAGGGATGGTAAGCTGCAGCAGTCTCTCCTGTGCTACTTCTGGAGCCTTGGAGACCTTGAACCTGATCACAACACATCTGGGTGGGCTTTCCAGCTGTGCCTCGAGCCACAGAGACCCTGGGTACTTTTGACTTATGTGCCTGTGTCAGAAGGGGCTTTTCCAGCTGCAAGTAGCTGCATTTCCAGCTGTGAGTGCCAGTGTTTTGTTTCCAACTTCGAGCAGCAGCGCTTCCAACTGTAACAGTCTTTCACTTCCAGCTGTGAGCAACAGTGTTTCCAGCTGTGAGTAACAGCATTTCCTTTCCAGCTGCAAGTAACAGTATTTCCAGCTGTCAGTAGCAACCTTTCCAACTGTGACTAGCAACGTTTCCAGGTGTAAGTAGCAGTATTGTATTTCCAGCTGTGAGTGGCAGCATTTCCAGCTGTGAGTAGTAACATTTCCTTTCCAGATGTGACTAGCAATATTTCCAACTGTGAGTAGCAGTATTACATGTACAGCTATGAGTAGCAATATTTCCAGGTCTGAGTAGCAGCATTGCATTTCCAGCTGTGAGCAGCAGTGTTTCCAACTGTGAGTAGCAGTATTATATGTACAGCTATGATTCCAGCTGTGAGTAGCAGCATTGCATTTCCAGCTGTGACTAGCAACATTTCCAGCTGTGAGTAGCAGTATTATATGTACAGCTATGATTCCAGCTGTGAGTAGTAACATTTCCTTTACAGCTGTGACTAGCAGTATTTCCAACTGTGAGTAACAATATTATATGTACAGCTATGAGTAACAATGCTTCCAGCTGAGAGTAGTAACATTTCCTTTCCAGCTGTGACTAGCAATGTTTCCAACTGTGAGTAGCAGTATTATATGTACAACTATGATTCCAACTGTGAGTAGTAACATTTCCTTTCCAGCTGTGACTAGCAATATTTCCAACTGTGAGTAGCAGTATTACATGTACAGCTATGAGTAGCAACGTTTCCAGCTGTGAGTAGTAACATTTCCTTTCCAGCTGTGACTAGCAATATTTCCAGGTCTGAGTAGCAGCATTGCATTTCCAGCTGGGAGCAGCAGTGTTTCCAACTGTGAGCAGCAGTATTGTATGTACAGCTGTGAGTAGCAGTATTTCCAGCTGTGAGTAACAGCATGGCATTTCCAGCTGTGAGCAGTGCTCTGAATGTTTGTCTCCCCACAGGCCTGGGGCAACCAGTGGCCAGGTCTCCTCTGGGAAGTGCTGTGGTCAGTACCAGCAAGGGGCTCTGCCTTTCCCTCAGCCTCATACTGAGCCTGGAAGTCTGGGATCATGCCCCCTTCCCCTCTCCCAGAACTAACTGCCTCTAACTCTCTCTGCCTGAGTTTCCTACTCTCTGTTCTCTCGATGTCTGGGGCTCCAGATCAAAGTGCACTGGTGTCAGGTGGCCTTGAGAAGCATTGGGTTGGCCCTCTGTGTCTTGGCTTCATGAGAGATGCATCCCTGGATGCTGAAATCCCAGATAACTGCTCCAGATTGTTCTCTAACAGTGGTGTTGGGTCAATGGTTGGACTTGATGATCTCAGAGGGCCAACCAAAACAGTTCTATGATTCTATCACACAGGCTCCTCCTGACTGACCAGCCTGACCCACCACTCAGACCCACTCTGCTCCTGCTTTCTGTCCCCAGCTGGAGCAAGGATGTCCCTGCTCTCAGCTGGTGGCCACTGGCCAGCCCTTACTCATGCAGCTGCACCCTGTGATTTGTGACCTGAGCTTTCTGCTCTTCTCACAGCTTTCTGCTTGTCCAGTAGGATCTCTGCAGCTTCTCTTCAGGAGCTGACTTCTCCTCTTGGTTGCAGATGAAACGTTGCTCATCAATGTGATCTGTGGAGTGGTTTCCGGGGTGATCTCCTCAGCTATTGCCAACCCAACAGATGTGCTGAAGGTAAGAGCTGGCTCTGGCCAGACACAACTCCTGGCTCTGGCTACCTCCCAGCAAGGACACATCTCTCCGAGCTGCAGGGAGAGAGCAGACTTTGGTCCAAAAGGAGAAAACATCAGTGGGAGGGGAAAACAAATCCAGAATCTTCATAATGGCCAAAAGTGGGTTGTGAAATGCTGGTGAAGAGTCGAGTCATGGACTTGATGGAGCACAAAACCTGCTCTGGGAAGGGGTGGAGGCTGAGTAAGGTGGTGGAAACCACTTACTCCTCAGACATTCTCAGCTCTGGTCCCTGTGTTGGGCTTTGATGCTGCCATAGTCCTGCCTGTCCCATAGAGCAAGCAGAGCCTGGTGAGGACTGCTTGGTCCTCCCCATTCCCTGCTGCAGGGTCACTGGGGTCAGGATAACTCTGCTCTGAGCAGACGAGAACTTTCTCATGCTTCTCCCTGTCTGGAGCAACCTTCTTGGAGTGGGAAGGCCTTGTCTGTCACTTCTTAGTCTTCTCTGAGCAGTGCAGTGTGTTTCCAGCTTGTTACTGCTACCATTTGCAGGGAAAGGGCAGGTGGACACCAGTGTCTGCTCCAAGTTGCTGATATTCTTTCTACTGGGAGGTCAGCTGGGCTGGCATCTCTGGGCACTGATGCTGTGCTGCTGCTGCCATCTCCCTGGCTACCCTGTTTCTTCCAGATCCGAATGCAGGCCCAGGGCAGCTTGTTCCAGGGTGGGATGATCGGCAGCTTCATTGACATCTACCAGCAGGAGGGAACCCGAGGCCTTTGGAGGGTGAGCACCAGCTGCTGGAACCTCCCACCAGCAGGAGACCTCAGAGTTCCTCAACTCGCTCTCTACACGTGGATGCAGCTTTTGGAGAACCTTGAACCAAGGGTGGAAACCAGAGCAGCAGGAGAAGGGCTGTGGTAGAGGCTGAGGCTGTGGTGAGCCAGGCAGGGCTTGTTTCCAGGGGTGGAGCCAGTGTGCATCAGGTACAGGAGTGTCCCCTGAGTGTCCCCAAGTGTTTGGGCCTGGATCAGAAGGTCCTGCCTGAAGGGGGATGCTCAGCCTGGTTTGTCTTGAAGTCAGCTGGAGGTGACCCTGCACGTGGTGAGTGAGACAATTCACCTACTCAAGAGTCTGAGCAGGTGAGCTCCTCACAGGGGGGAGGAATTCTTCCCGTGACCCTGAGAGACACCAACGTCATTCAGTAACTTTCTGAAGTTCCAGAGAGACAAATCCACTGTGTCCCCCCCCTGCCCAGTCTTAGACCTGTTAAAATTTGCTCTTTGAGTGCACAGGGTGGGACAGAGAGGTGGCTTTGAGGGAAGCTGCTGGCTGTTACCAGTGCCCAGGCTTTGCTGGTTGAGTTTCAGCAGTGACTCTTCAGCTTGATGCTGCTTTCTGGTGCTGCTCTTCAGCACAGACATCAGTGGGAACTGCTCTGTGTGCTCTGCAGGGTGTTGGTGATGGTGACTGGGATACCAAACTAGGAGAATTGGCTGATACACCTTTGACCTGTTCAACCAGACCTGGACAGGCTGGAGAGCTGGGGGAGAGGAACCACATGAGGTTCAAGAAAAATACATGCAGAGTCTTGCACCTGGGCAGGATTAGCATCATGCACCTGTACAGATTAGGGGCTGACCTGCTGGAGTCCTGGTGGACAATAAGTTATCCATGAGTCAACAGTATGCCCTCATGGCCAAGGCCAGTGGCAACCTGGGGTGCATTAAGAAGACTGTGGCCAGCAGATCTAGAGGGGTTCTTCTGCCCCTCTACTCCGTCCTGGTGAGGCCACAGCTGGAGTACTGCATCTCGTTTTGGGCTCCCCAATTGAAGAGGAACTACTGGAGAAGAGTCCAGCAGGGCCTATGAGGATGGTGAAGGGACTGGAACATCTGTCTGATGAGGAAGGGCTGAGAAACCTGGAGCTGATTAGCCTGGAGAAGAGAATGTTGAGAGGAGGGAATCTGATCAATGTTTGTAAATATCTGAAGGGTGGGTGTCAAGAAGGAGCCAGACTCTTCTCAATGCTGTCCTGTGACCAGAACAAGGGGCAGTGGACACAAACTTGAACCCAGGAAGTTCCACCTCAACATGAGGAAAAGATTCTTTTGTGTGAGGGTACTGGAGCCCTGGAGCAGGCTACCCAGAGAGGTTGTGGAGTCTCCTTCTCTGGAGACTTTCCAAACCCATCTGGTTGCATTCCTGTGTGACCAGCTTGAGGTGACCCTGCTTTAGCAGTGGGGTTGGACTCGGTGATCTCCAGAGGGTCCCCTCCAACCTAACTATTCTGTGATTGTGTGACTGCTCTTTGTGCTCTGCAGGGTGTTGTGCCAACAGCTCAGAGAGCTGCCATCGTGGTCGGGGTGGAACTGCCAGTCTACGACATCACCAAGAAGCACTTAATTCTGTCAGGCCTGATGGGTGACACCATCTTTGCCCACTTTGTGTGAGTACTGCCTGCAGCTGCCACGCTCTCTGGGCTTGGCAGAAGGCTGTGGAGCAGAGGAGCAAGGTGGGATCTGGGGTGAGATCTGTTCACAGAACAGAGAACAGGCTTGGTACTTTTGAGTGACCTGTTGCATTGGCCAGGGCAGCTCAGAATTGACCAAGTGTACCCAGAGGGACTTCCATGGGGAAGTAGCCTCGCAGAGGTCCTCTGGTGACATGAAACATCAGCTTGACTTCAGCCTACTGGTGACCTGAGGTGCTGCTGCTCCATGTCTGGCCCTAATATGCACACAGCAGGAGTCAGGGGTGTGGCTGCTGCAGCAGTTGGTTGAAGGTGCTGCTGCAGTCGCAGGGCCTCCTTTGTAGACACCATCAGCTTGAGGGCATTACTGTGAGAGCTTTGTGAGGATCACAGGACCCTGAGTGACCTGATGTGTGTTGCTGTGGGTTAGGGACCTCCCAAAGTCTTCTTTTGCCTACACTTTCCTGTTCTCCTGCCAGACACTTTAGCTGGAGGTGCTGCAGCTCTTCTCTGGGGTTTGCCTGGAGAGGGGCTGAAGGTGACAAGCTCTAGACCATTCATGGAGGGAGGAGGCTTGCAGCTGCATGCTCCCTTCTGCTGCCCTTGAACTTCCTCCCTCCTTCCCCACCTCGAGGAGATGTTTGCTCTGGGGAGGAGGATGTTGAGCTTCCAAGAAGCTGCCTCCAGATCTGTGTTACCTCCACAGCATCTGGAGGACTCGGTGGACCACAGACTACCACTCTGATAGAGGCTTCATGAGGGTCTGGGTTAGGCAGAGCTGAGGTGTCCCTTGCCCTGGCTGTGAGGGTCCTGAGCTGGCTGTTTCCTCCCTCTGCCTGGTTTTCTGAGTGGGTGTGAGGATATTTGCAGCTAAACAGCAGGGAAAGATGTTCTCTTGTGGCTACACCAAGGCCTGTCTGAGCTGAGATGGTGTCTTCAGAGCTGCTTCTCTGCTCCCTTGCTGTCTGCAGGTCCAGTTTCACCTGTGGGCTGGCTGGGGCCATCGCCTCCAACCCCGTGGACGTGGTGCGGACACGGATGATGAACCAGCGGGCGATCGTGGGCAGCACGGAGCTCTACAGGGGCACGCTGGATGGGCTTGTGAAGGTGAGGGTGGGCAGAGCCCTGTGCTTGAGTGGCCAGGCTCCACCACCACACACCACTGGGATGAGCAGTTAGAATCATAGAATGGTTTGGGGGATCTTTAAAGGTCATCCAGTCCAATCCCCTGCAGTCAGCAGGGCCATCTGCATCTAGAGCAGATTGTTCAGAGCCACAAGCAACCTGACCTGGAATGGTTCCAGGGGTGGGGCATCTTCCACCTCTCTGGGTGACCTGGACCCGAGTCTCAACACCCTTAGTGTAAAAATGAGGTAGCACCAGGGTTGTGTCTTTAGCTGTTGAGATCATCATTGCTCTGTAGATTCCACAGCAACAGGATGTGCTGGTCAGTGAGTGTTCCACACAAACAGAGAAGGACCTAGAGCCACCCTCTTGAGGTCATCATCGGCTCGAGCATCCTCCCAACCGTCTGGGCCAAAGCTTTGTTGCTGCTGCAGTTTGCGTAGCTTCACCTACTGTAAGAGACACCTCAGCATCTCCAGGAGCCCATCTGCTTCCTGCAGCAGCTGTAAAGTCCATGATAGCACACCTGGTATTGGAGAGATGGGCAGTGTGGACCTGCTGTGTCTCAGAAGTGGTCTGTCTCTTCTCTCCTCCCAGACGTGGAAGAGTGAGGGCTTCTTCGCTCTCTACAAAGGTTTCTGGCCCAACTGGCTGCGGCTTGGTCCCTGGAACATCATCGTATCCTTCAGCGTGGGCATGAGGTGGGCAGGGGGAGACCCAACTATGAGGGAAGGCACAGAGCAGGCACCCTGGTGGGACACCTCTTTGTCCCTGTCCACTTCAGGCTGCACAGCCTGGAGCACACTCCCTGTCCTGCCTGAATAGACACGAGCTGGGATGTGGCTGCTACTGGTTCCAGTAACAGAAAATGGCACTGTCTGTGGATGCTGCTTCCAGCAGCTCTGCAGTGGCTCCAGCAGGGACTTCAGCACAGCATCTTGGGGGGGATGCTGTGGAGGGGGGGAAGCAAGTGCTTGTTTTGAGTCTTCTTTGGCCTGAGCTTGTGGAGGTGCTGCCTGTTTTGGATCAGCTCCTGGTTCATCGGGGATGCCTGAGAACCTGCTGCTGCTCCATGATGATGCTGACGTTCTGCAGAGCCGATGCTGCTGTGTTGCTGGACCCAATAATAGACTCACAGACTGCTTTGGGTGGGAGGGGACCTTCAAAGCTCATCTAGCCCAACCCCCCTGCAGTCAGCAGGGACATCTGCTGACATCAGAGCAGGTTGCTCAAACAACCTGATGTGGAATGGTGCCAGAGATGAGGCCTCTGCCACTTCTATGGGCAACCTGGGCCAGGCTCACACCACCCTCACTGTCAAACATTTCTCCCTTCTCTCCAGTCTGAATCTACCTCTTTGAGTTCAAACCCATCACTTCTTGTCCTGTCACAGCTTTCTGACTGCCCCCTTGAAGTCCTGGAAGACCACCAGAAGGTCTCCCTGGAACCTTCTCCAGGCTGAACAATCCCACCTCTCTCAGCCTGGCCTCACAGCAGAGGGCTTCCAGCCCTCCCATCATTGCTGTGGTCTCCTGTGGCCCTGCTCCAAAAGGTCCCTGTCTCTGCTGTGCTAAGGACTCCAGAGCTGGCCCCAGCACTGCAGGAGGGGTCTCAGCAGAGCGAAACAGAGGGGCAGAATCCCCTCCCTCCACGTGCTGCTCAAGCTGCTGGGCTCCAGGATTCTTCTTACCCTCTGAAGTTTGGGACATGATTGATTTTGTTGACAAGGCTCCGAGGTGACCTTATTGTGACCTTTCAGTATATTAAGGGGGAAGGAACTTTTTAGGATGTCAGGTAGTGACAGGACTAGAGGGAATGGAACAAAGCTAGAAATGGGTAGATTCACACTGGATGTTAGGAGGAGGTTCTTTACCATGAGAGTGGCGAGACCCTGGAATGGGTTGCCCAGGAAACTGCTCGAAGCCTCATCCCTGGAGGTGTTTAAGGCCACACTGGATGAGGCTCTAGACAGCCTGGTCTGGTGTGAGGTGTCCCTGCCCATGGCAGTGGGGTTGGAACTAGATGATCCTTGTGGTCCCTTCCAACCCTGACTGATTCTATGACATCCCAGGCTGGTGTTAGAGCCACCTCCCTTGCTCAGTGGTCTAGGCAAGCTGGGCCAGTTTGCTCTGGAGTCTGTTCCTGGTGGTTGTTGCCCCCACAGCTCTCATCTCCCGGTGCAGGTCAGAAGGGCTTCCTCATGCTGGTTTTCAGCAGTGCTGATGTCCACCTGCCTTGGCAGGTGTGGCCTGGTCACCTCTGGAGGCCTGGTGCAGCTTCTCAGGTGTTTTGCCCAATTCCTTGACGTTCCCTTCAGTTTTTTATCACATACGAGCAGCTGAAGCGCCTCCCGTTCTGACAGCTGCCTTCATCCCACCAGAGTCCTCCTCCAGACCTGCAGCAGCAAGCTCTGCTGTAGCATCCCTCTTCATTTCACCACCCCCATGGTTTGATGTCTGGGTAGATGTGGGTCTGGGCTCTCCTCCTCCTCCCCCCAAACGCATGGTCCCTGGAGCACAGCCTGGCTGGAGGGTAACCGGGAGGCTGACAGTGCCATCAGCTGCAGGTTTGGTCACACAGTTTGCATGGTTTACAAGTGTCTGGGCCCAAAGTGATGTCTTCTGTGAAGATCTGTGGGTTGTGGTGGCCTATCGGTGCAGCTGAGGTCTGGGGGTTGGCTTGGGGACGGGTTCTGTGTCGTGCCTGTGGGGTGAGGCTGGGGGCTGGGCAGGTGCTGTTGTGTTTCCTTCAGAACTGTAACCTCATTAAATTATTTATTGACTGGTCTGGCTGGAGATCCTGGTGGTGAGCATTTACAGCAGGGCTGTCACAGAGCACGTGGCCTCTCTGCTCCTGAAGAGAATCATAGCCTGGCCTGGGTTGGAAGGGACCTGGTGTGATGGCTATGGTGGTGTTATGTCCTTGATTTGACTTGAAGATCTTTGCCAACCAAAATGATTCCATGATTCTGTGATTAAAGATCATCTGGTTCCAACCTCCCTGCCATAGGCAGGGACACCTCTCACTAGACCAGGTTGCTCAAGGCCCCACCCAGCCTCACTTTGAACACTTGGAGCCAGGCTTGGAGCCTCCACAGCTCTCTGGGCAATCCGTTTCAGTGCCTCACCACCCTCATGGGGAAGAATTTCTTCCTATATCTCAATTTCTTCCTAATATCTCAATCCAGCTTTTGCCAGTTTGAGACCATCACCCCTTGTCCTTTCATTCCACGCTTGCTGTGTGCCATATTGTGCTCAAGCCCTGCTCTCAGCCTCTCCCCAGGTTACTGTTTGACAGAACAGCTTCATTCTGCCCCATTTCCTGGCAGCCAGCTGGGATTTTTCCAGCTCAGAGGGCAGGGGTAGTGGCTTGGAGCTCTTTAAAGGGACAGGGCAAGTCCCAGTCACATAATCACAGATCACAGAATTTCAGAATGGTTTGGGTTGGAAGGGACCTTAAAGATCTAGTTCCAAGCCCCCCACCATGGGCAGGAACATCTGCCAGTAGCCCAGGTTGCTCAAGGCCTCATCCAACCTGGCCTTGAACTCCTCCAGGGAGGTGGCATCCACAACCTCCTTGGGAAACCTGTTCCAGTGTTTCACCCCTCTCATAGTGAAGAACTTCTTCCTGATGTCCAACCCAAATCTCCCCTGCTCTTGTTTGAAACCACTGCCCTGTGTCCTGTCACCACAGGCACTTGGAAACCTCATCCAACCCCTCTGCTGCAGTAGGGTCAGCCACAGAAGGTTGGCCAGGATCACAATGCCCAGGTGGGGACTCTGTTGGCTTGTTCCCTGTTCCCAGTCCCCACGTCAGAGCAAGGCGTTGGCCCTGCTCAGGTTCCTGGTGTTTGGCTGGGGGATGTCCCCCACCCGCTGTGTGCCACGGTGGCAGCTTCCTGCCCTGGTACTCGCTGCTCAATCCCTGCTTGAGGGTTGTCTGGAAACGTGGCTGGAGGGAGGGCCCTCCGTGGGCACAGCGGGCACTGGGAGAGCTCTGGTGACTCCGGCAGCCACAGGCTGGGCACAGCACAGCTCCCCAGCTTGAAGACACCACAGCTGCCACCCTGACACCGAGGGGCTGCTGAGCTCTGCCCGCCGAGAAGCCCCAGGTGAGGGATGCCCTAGGAGCGGGCTGGGAACATGGTGGCAATGGGTGCCGATTCAGCCCTGGGAGTCATCCTGGCCGTGCTGGCCCCGCTCATCATCGCTGCCAACGCGGTGGTGGCCATCGCCCTCCTGCGCCTCATCCAAAAGAACGGCTCCAGGGGGCTCTACTTTGTCCTGAACCTCGCCGTCGCCGACGCCACCGTTGGCTTCACGGTGATGGGCCTGGTGATAGACGAGTTCTCCCAGAGCTTCAATCCTCCCCAGATCTTCTGCGTCCTGAGAATGGCTTTTGTGACCTCCTCTTCAGCCGCCTCCATCCTCTCCCTGATCGTGGTGGCATGCGACAGGCACCTGGCCATCAGGAAGCCCTTCCACTACGCCCAGCTGGTGACGAGCACTCAAGTCGGTGTGCGCCTGCTGGTGGTCTGGCTGGTCGCCACCATCATCGGCTTCCTCCCCGCCCTCAACCCAGACTTCCAGAAGTTCTCCGCCTCTAGGAAGTGCTTCTTCTTCGGGGTCTTCCACCCTGCCTACATGCTCACCGTCTTCTGCATCGGCTTCCTCCCAGCACTCTTCGTCTTCATCTACCTCTACTGCGACATGCTGAAGGTGGCCTCGGCGCACGTGCAGCAGATCCTGGAGATGCAGCAGGCTGGGCTGGCAGAGGGCTGCCCGCCCCCGCGGCCCACCAGCGAGCTGAAGGCCATGCGCACCGTGGCCCTGCTCATCACCTGCTTCACGCTCTCCTGGCTGCCCTTCTTCATCGTCAGCATCTTGCAGACCGCCTGCTCCACCTGCTTCCCCCACAGCCCCATGGAGAACTACCTCTGGCTGCCCGGGCTCTTCAGCTCCCTCCTCAACCCCCTGCTCTACTCCTACAGGCAGAAGGATGTCAGGCTGCAGCTCTCCCAGCTGGTTGCTGGGGTGAAGAGGAGAATCCTTTGCCTGAGCAACGGCCGCCGCTTCCCTGACACAGGCACCAAGGCTCTGCCCACCGTGTCCTGCCTGCAGCTCCAGGGCTGACTCGGTAAGGAGCAGATGGCAGCAGCTCTCCAGCTCATCTCCTGCAGGCTTTTTGCAGTGGTGCCCAGTGACAGGACAAAGGGTGACAGGCTCAAAATAGTGAGGCCACATCTGAAGTCATGGGTCCAGTTCTGGGCTCCCTGGTTCAAGAAGTACAGGGACTTGTTGGAGAGAGTACTGCAAAGGGCTGCAAAGATACTGAGGGGACTGAAACATCTCTGTGAGAAGGAAAGACTGAGATAATTGGGGCTTTTTAGGCTGGAAAAGAGCAGCCTGATGGGGGATCTCATCAATATTTAAAGGGTGGGTGTTAGGAGGATGAGACCAGCCTTGTTTCAGTGGTGCCCAGTGACAGGACACATGCTGGAACAAAAGAAGTTCTGTCTAAACACGAGGAGGAACTTCTCTGATTTAAAGAGGAGGGAGAACCAGAGCAGGCTGCCCAGAGAGGTGGTGGAGTCTCCATCTCTGGAGACATTCCAAATTCACCTGGACATATTCCTGTGTGACCTTCTCTAGGTGACCCTGCCTCGGCAGTGGGGTTAGACAAGGAGATCTCCAGAGGTCCCTTCCAATCCCTACCGTTCTGTGACTCTGTGATCATGATGTGATATTGGGCCCCACCAATTGTAGAGAATGCCTGGAACTAGTATGGATGCTAATTCCCAGACATCAGCATGCCCCAGTTCCAGCCTGACCAGGACACAGCCCATATCCCACCAGCCCCAGGGGAGATTTGCCTGGACAGCCTCAGCAGAAGCAGCCTGGTGTCTTCTAGTACCAAGTTCTCAGCGCTTGTTCCACAGTCTGAAATCTGTCACCCAGCTTCTCCTGCCCAAATCTGGGACCTAGCAGTCCTCTGTGCACAGCCCTCTGGGGACAAGCCCTGAGCACCTGGGGCGGTGCTGGCACAGTGGTAGCCATTGGTCAGGGTGGCAGAGACTGGTATGAGGTGTGTGTGTGTGTCCTGAAGCCATCCTGGACCATTCCCCTTCCTAAATCAAACTCAAAATCCTACAGCCCCCAGCCTGGGCCACGCTCAAACTTGCATCCAGAGAGGTGACAGGGGCAGCCCTGTGCCCACCCAAGGTACAGCTCTGGGCTCTTGGCTGTGGCACCAGGGCAGTGGCTGTTCCTTAGCAACACCTGGCTCTGCCCTGGAACTGTCACAGCAGTGTGGTGCAGGGCAGCATGGGCTGAGCCGTTGCTGTGTGGTCTGAGCTATAAATCAGTTAATGAGTAACAGGCTGAGCAGAGAGCAGCAGTGGCACAGCTGCCCCAGAGAGCCCCAGGCAGCAGGGTTGCTGGGGCCCACTAGATCTGGGCCTGCTAGGGGCCCTGGTTTGGGTTGGAAGGGACCTTAAAGATCATCTAGTTCCAAGCCCCCTGCAATGGGCAGAGACACCTCCCATTAGATCAGGTTGTTCAAGGCCTGGCTTTCAATACCTCCAAGGAGGGAGCATCCACAGGTTCCCTGGGCACTGTTATAATGTCTCACCATCACTGTATTGAACTGCTTCCCGTAAACCTGGGTCCATTTAATCCAGAGAGCAAGAAAAAAATCCCTTAAATGAGATTTCTAGCAGAGAAGTTTCCCTCAAAAGAGGATTCTCAGATAAGAGGCTTCCCTTAAAAAAAATATTTCTTGTCCTTTTTCCTAGTATCAGGTGATAGAAGGAGATAAAATGGCCTGAAATTGCACCAGGGGAGATTTAGGTTGGAGATGAGGAAATACTTGTTTCCTGCAGGAGTGGTCAGGGATTGGAACAGGCTGCCCAGGGAGGTGGTGGAGGGCACATCCCTGGAGGTGTTCAAGAAACCTGTGGCCATGGCACTTGGGGACATGGTTTAATGGCCAAGGTGGTTTGAGTTGGTGGTTGGACTGGATGACCTTAGAGGGCTTTTCCAATCCAAACTACTCTGATTCTAATCTGGAATGAAGGTGCCATGCACAGAAGTAGCCCTTGGTTCCACCTTTCTCATTGGCCCACCAGCAGACATGAAGACTCCAGGCCATATCCAGCAAGAGGCAAAAATTAAAGAGCCTTTCATGCACGAGGTCCTCGGAGGGGTTCACCTCAGCTGAAGGAAGGCCTGAAAGCAGCTATTGCAGGGCAGGTGCTGCTGCTGGCTGCACAACATGAAGTGAGCCCATGAGAAGCCTCCATAGAGGGCTTTGTGGGTGGGCTGGTGCCTGGTGGGTGGATCTAGTCTGATTGGGTGCTGGGGATCCACAAACCATCTGTCTGCAAGCTGTTTGCTGCTTGCTCTTGAAGCTGAGTTCCAGAGACACCTGATGTGGGCTTAATGCTGCCTCCACCAGGGTTCTGCTGCCCACCAAGGAGGGATGGTGGTGGCTTGGAGGGGAGGCAAGACACGTCTCCAAGCTCTTGTGTGGGTGGAGGGCATGGTGCAGGAGGACACTGCTGCTGTGTCCAGTTCTGGGCCCCTCAATTGAAGAGAGATGCTGAGGTAGTGGAACGTGTCCAGAGGAGGGCGACAAAGCTGGTGAGGGGCCTGGAGCACAGCCCTGTGAGGAGAGGCTGAGCGAGCTGGGGGTGTGCAGCCTGCAGAAGAGGAGGCTCAGGGCAGACCTCATTGCTGTCTACAACTACCTGAAAGGAGGTTGTAGCCAGCTGAGAGTTGGTCTTTTCTTCCAGGCAACCAGCAACGGAACAAGGGGACACTGTCTCAATCTGTGCCAGGGGAGGTCTAGGCTGGATGTTAGGAGGAAGTTCTTCCCAGAGAGAGTGATTGGCATTGGAAAGGGCTACCCAGGGAGGTGATGGGGTCACTGTCCCTGGAGGTGTTCAAGAAAAGCCTGTATGGGGCACTTAGTGCCATGGTCTGGTTGACTGGATAGGGCTGGGTGATAGGTTGGACTGGATGAGCTTGGAGGTCTCTTCCAACCTGGTTGATTCTATGATTCTGTGACACAGATGATATCCCCAGCATGGAGTATCCCTTGCTAAGCACCAGCATTGCTGAGCTCTCCTCTCTCTCCAAGCCTTGGGCAGAGGAGACTGGACTCTCTGCAGCTCCCTGAAAGGAAGTTGGAGCCAGGAGGAGGCTGGTCTCTTCTCCCAAGGAACAAGGGACAGGGCAAGAGGAAATGGACTCCAGTTACCCCAGGAGAGGTTGAGGTTGGACATGAGGAACAAGCCCTTGAGGGTTGTCAAGACCTGTCCCAGGCTGCCCAGGGCAGTGGTGGAGCCCCCATTCCTGGAAGGGTTTCAAAGTCATGGAGATGTGGTGTTGAGGGCCATGGTTTGGTGGTGAACTGGCAGAGCTAGGTTTGTGGTTGAACTCTCATGAGCTTAAAGAATTTTTCCAACCCAAACAATTTCATTATCTTATGGAGGCTGGAATGTTTGAAGCTCCATTGCTGAGAGACGCCTCCAGATCCTCGTGGGACAGCCTGGATCATCAGCTGTTCCTCATCTGACCCTGTGCTTTCATCGCTTCACCTGGGGAGCATCTGTCCTCCTGCTCCACCACCCAGTGACTCCGTGGGTCCTGAGCCCTGTGCGTCTGCCAGGAGCTCTGAAGGGGCCACAGGAGTGTGGCTGGATGAGGGTGGGCACACCTGAGGGTATGGGGTGAGCAGGGACAGATAACTCCTGCCCTGAGAGAAGAGGGGAAGGCTGAAGAGCATTTCCTCTGCTCGCTGTCTTTTAGCTAATAAACTCTTTGCTGATGGTCTGTTCTTTATTCCCTGGGAGCTGAGGGAAGCTATTAAAAACCCCACCCAGTTTCCGGAGGGGACACCTCAGTGGTTTGATCTGTGTCAAAATCTGCCTGTTTTACATCAGTAAGCCAAAGGAATCGTTAGCTGAATTTTGCTGTCTTTAGATACCTCTCTTTTTTCTTGTGTCTTGTTTCTGTTTATTTTTACTACCAAGGTCATTCAGCTCCTTAGTCTTAGGCACCTTGCAGCCTCATTACCCTGGTTTCATATAATTTCATTTTGTTAATTTAGCCCAAAATTTAACTCCATCCATCCCACATCGCATCCGGGGAGCTGCAGCGCCGTCGCAGCCTCCCTCCCACCCAGCCCTACTCCTCTGCGGGCCAGTCCAGCCTCGCCTGCCAGGGTTGGCAGAGTTGTGCCCTGGGTGAGGGCAGGGGCGGGCGGCTGTGGTTTTCCAGGAGACGCCAAGGTGTGGCGCGGGAGTGCCGGGCCTGCAAGGCCGCGGAAAGAGGACGTGGAGCCGGGGATGGGGAACGACAGTGGCGGGCTCCGAGATAAGTGGGGAGCATTTGCAGGGCTAGCCCCGGCCCCACTACGGCGGACGCAAGAGACAGCGGTCAGCTCCGCTCCACGCCGCGTGCGGGACCGCAGCCAACCAGCGGCCGCGCAGGACGCCAACGTCCCGGCATGCCGTGCGCTCATCACCCCGCCCCTTCGCGGGGCAGCAGCCAATCAACGGCCACGCAGGGAGGGCGGGGGCGCCGCTGGGCGGATGTTAGCGGAAGGCGGCGGCGGGGAGGGTCCCTGCAGCGCCGGTGGGGGCAGGCCGTGAGTGCGGGGCCAGCTGAGCCCAGGCTGGATGGTGAGTGCGGGGCCCGGCAATGAACGCGAAGCATAGCGGTGCGTGGGCCGGGCAGTGAACGCGAGGCATGGCGATGCGGGGCTGGAGCCAGGCTAGGGCCGGGCGATGAGTGTGGGGCCAGGGAAATGGGGCCGTGCCGGTCTGTGTTTGGGGGACAGGAGAACGGGGTTGAGCCGGGCTGGGCTGGGCTAGGAGAGCGGACCAGGGCGGTGAATGCGGTGCTGAGGGGAGTGGGGGCAGGCTGAACTGAGCCTGAGCGGTGAGCGAGAGCGGGGTCGTGCCGGGAGAGCGCGGGGACCTCTGAGCCTCGCTGTGTGGAGCAGCCTAACGGCGGCCGGGGCCCAGCCTGCTGTGCCCACAGCTTAGAGTTGCCCGTTCGGGGAGCGAGACGGAGGCTGTGTTTTGGGCCGGTGTTTCCGCGGCGCCTCCTCCCCGGCCTGCCGCGCCCGGGAGTTTCTCCGGCCTCCCGCCGGCCGAGCGCATTGCTAACCTGAGTTTTCCTTCTCGGGAGAGCTGCCATCTCTGGATGTCGAGCTCTTCTGGTCGCTCTGATCAGTGCTGTATGGCCTGCACTAGTCTTCACCAAGGACGTGACTTCGTGGCGTACCTAACAACAGCCCTATGGGAATGGTCTGAGCATCAGGGGACCTACTGGTGGCTTCTCCAGTGCTCTGGGGGTCATTTCATAGTGGGAAAGCTGCTCTGAAGGTTTTTATCCTATGTGAAAAATTTCCATGCAGCCTTTTGGGTTCAGTGATGATTAAAGTGTCACAAGAGAGAAGAAATAAGTTGAGCTGAAAGATGATTTGGACTGGCCGGTGGTTACACAGAGCAGCTCCAGTGCTCTGGGACTGGTGGGTCTGCAAGTGTTGCTTGGGATTCTTGCCCAGTTTGGTTCTGTTTACACAACAGAGTCACAACGTGGGTCCAGATCATGGGAATATTTTGATTGGAAGAGCTTTCAGATTGTCAATTCCAACCCGTAAGCCAGCATTGCCAGGTCACCACCAAACCATGTCACTCAGCATCACGTCTCCACAGCTTTAAACCTTCTCTGGGGGTGGGGACTCCATCACTGCCCTGGGCAGCCTGGGTCATGCCCTGACAACCCGCAAGGGCAAGCAATTGTTCTTTGTGTCCACCCAAAACCTGCTGCCACTTAATCAGGGAGGAACAAAAATAGCATTAAAGGCTCCCATTCTCTTCTTGGCTGGATGAGTTGGTGAAACCTGCAAAGCCAAATGAGCACTGATGGCAGCATTCATGGTATGTTCCAAATCTCAGGTGAATTTCTAGGAGTCTGTTTTTAATGTAGCTGCTTTGCTTCAACAAGTTGTGTGGTTGTAGATGTGTTTCCAGTGCATCTGCTCTGCTTTAGCTGCATTTGTTGCTCCTAATTGAGTTGTGGGTTTTGGTTTTTTTTTGTTTTTTTTTTTTTTTTCCTGTGGTGGGTTAAGGGTTGGACTTCATGATCTTAAAGGTCTTCTCCAACCAGAACAATTCCATAATTCCATGTTAAAGGTGGCAGCAGCTGGGTGTGACTGAGTGGGTTGTCTCCTGAACCCTGGGTTGAGCTCAGCCCTCTAGCTCAGTGTGTGCTGGATCCATTCTGCAGCAGCCAGACCATGTGTGGGAGGCACTGGTTGGTTTGGTCACGCTTGTACCAGTAAGTACAGCTGCCAGTGGGCTGGAGCTCACCCACAACCCTACTCCACACAGATCCTGTGCACACTGATATCTCTGTGCATGTTTATTTGGGTCCTGATGTATCATACTTGAGGTTCTTGATGTGTTTTGTGTTGGTCTGATTATTTGGGTTGCGTGTGAGGTCCATCTGTGAACAGCAAGGAATGTGCTGTGTGGAGCTGCTGCTGTTCTTCAGTCCCACACAAATATGTCAGTCCTTGGGGAGGTGACTCATTAGTCCCTCTTGGGTCACAATAACTCCATGAAGTCTTCAGGCATGAGATAAAATGCCTGGAAACTGCTCAGCAGAAAAGGACCTGGGTTGCTGGTTGACAATGCCTGAAGATAAGCTATCAGCATCTTGGTTTGGATCAGCAGTGGTGTGGTCAGCAGGACCAGGACAAGGACTGTGCCTCTGTCTGGGCACTACTGAGGTCCATCTCGAATCCTGGGTTCAGTTTTGGCCCTCCAACTCCAAAAGGGACATTGAGGGGCTGGAGCAGGTTCAGAGGAAGGCAATGAAGCTGGTGAAGGATCTGGAGAATAGGTCTGGTGAAGAGCAGCTGAGGAAGCTGGGGGTGTTCAGTCTGGAGAGAAGATGGCCAAGGGGGGACCTTCTGTCTCTCTACAGCTCCCTGAAAGGAGGTTGGAACCAGGTGGGGGTTGGTCAAGTGACAGGACAAGAGGAAATGGCCTCAAGTTGCCCCAGGGGAGCAGACTGGATATGAGGAGTGATTTCTGGCCCTTGAGGATTGTCAAAACCTGTTCCAGGCTGATCAGGGCAGTGGTGGAGTCCCCATCTCTGGAGGGGTTTTAAAGCCATGGAGATGTGATGCTGAGGGCCATGGTTTTGTGGTGACCTGGCTGTGCTGGGTTTGTGGTTGGACTCCCTGAGTTTGAAGTTCTCCTTAGCCTAAATAATTCTGTGATGCTGTGGGGGTGAACATCACAAAAAGCAGAGGGCTAAGCCAACTCAAACCCCCCACATCTTGGAGTGTCTTCCATCCAAACCCATTCTGATCCTCAGTGGTTCATGAGCTGTGCTGTCTGTTCTCTGTGGTGATCCAAAGCAAACAATTCTTCCCCTGGTACCTGACCCCATTTGCTTCCTTCTGGGCAGCCCTCACCAGCTGCCCCAACCACCTTCAAGAGCACTAAATCCTCTGTGGGGTGTTGGGAGGATGCCTTCATGGCTCTGCCAAACCACCTCCTCTCTCCACACCATGCTTGGGACTGATTTTGTGCTGGGATTTTGAGGGAGTGAGCAACTCAACCTCCACCACCTGTAGTGCACAGTGGGTGGCATCAGGCACAGAGAGACTGTGCAACCTGAGTTGGGCACCTCAGGCACCTCATACCTCATGAGCCTAGGTCACCTCATCCTGCCCACCTCACTGCAACACACCTGGAACCTGCTGCTTTGTCACAGAAGCTCAAAAACTCCCATTGCCAGAAATGTGCTTTTGAAGGGCTGGGAGAGGGAACCTCTGGCAGTGGAATCCAGGAGCAGAGAGGTGCTGAGGGTGGAAATGGTAAGAAAATAAATAAAAGCTGGATGGGGGGAAGAAAGAAGTACTAAAGCAAACTCCAACAGAGCCAGCAGCCAGAATCACCAGCAAATCCCAGCACCAAACCGTGGACAGAGGGGTGAGTGCTGCTGCTCCCCTAATGAGAGCCTGGTAGAGGGGCAGCACTGGCCACAAGGACCTGACAAGTTTTATCCTGACACTGGTTGCAATGGGCAGGTGCCACTTGGGGATGGAGATGTTGGCACTGGGAGAATGTCAGCAGAAAAGTTGGGGATTAGGGGAGCAATCTCACACCATCTTTGGAAGGTGCCCAGGATGCCTCTCTAGCAACACCTTATCTTTGAAATTGCTGAGAGATTGAAGCTCAGCCCTTCCACCAGCTCAAGTCACCCACACCAAAACCATGACCTTCAGCTGAGAAACCTGAGCTTGGGCACAGCTTTCAACAGCTTCAAGCAGGGGGCTTTTTAATGAGGTACCACAAAATCCCTCAAAAAAACCCCCCAAACCCTGACCAACCCCAAGCAGTCAGCTTCCAGTGAGAGGCTGGGGTGGGAAGGAACAAATGCAGGTCTGCTAGACAAAGCCCAGACTGCTCAGCATTTCAGAGAATCAGAGGATCATTTCTGTTGCAAAAGACCTTTAGGATCATCCAGTCTGACCATTCTCTAACTCTTCTAAGGCTGGTGCTAAACTGTGACCCTCAGCACCACGTCTCTGTGACTTTTAAACTCCTCCAGGGATGGGGATTCAACCACCTCCCTGGGGAGCCTGTTCCAGTTTTTGAGACCCCTTTTGATCAAGAAACTTCTTCACATGTCCAACATAAACCTCCCTTGGGGGATCTGGAGGCTATTTCCTCTTGTCCTGTGACTTGTTTCTTGGCAGAAGAGACCAGCCCCCACCTGGCTTTGGCATCCTTGCAGGGAGCTGTAGAGAGCCAGAAGGTCTCCTCTCAGCGTCCTTTTCTCCAGATTGAACAACCCCAGGTCCCTGCTGCTCCTCCCCAGACCTGTTTTTCAGACCCTTCACCAGCTTTGTTACCCTTCTCTGGACTTACTCCAGCCCCTCAATGTCCTTCTTGGAGTGAGGGGCCCAAAACTGACCCCAGGATTGGAGATGTGGCCTCAGCAGTGCCCAATCCAGGGGCACCATTCCTGCCCTGGTCCTGCTGGCCACACTGCTGCTGATCCAGGTTTGTTGCTACAGTCTCTGTTGGTGCTGCTGTGGATGTGCTCCAGAAAGCAGTCATTCTGCAGAGAGCTCTCTGGTGTCCCTGATGCTTTCATTCTGGCAGGGTCAGGGAAGAAAAGGACTCTTTGTGTCTCTCCCTCTCTTCTCATAGAGCCCTGCTGGCATAACCAGCCTGTCTGGAGTGACTTTTTCCTGATCAGAAGCTGCCAGGCTGGGGAGGTGCCATGTCCTTTGCCATGAAGGATCACCCAAAGCTAATCTGTGCAAAGGCAGCTAATCCCAGGCATGCAAACAGGGCTTATTCCACCTCGTGCCAGGGCTGCTGGGTGGAATCCTTTCCAGATTGAGATGGACTCGCTGCTAATCGCTCCCCCACCTGCTCCTCCACCTCCATCCCCGTGTCCCAGAGCCTGCCTATCCATGTCACTCACTGCAGACTGATGGGGACATATGGAGCTGCTCTCTGCCAGCTCCAGCCCCAACCTGTGCTCTGATGCCCACGGGGCAGCACGCTGCCAGTGTTACTGTTATTAAGACCCAACTGTTGGGCTTGGTGCTGAAGCTTGGAGGATTGTGTGGAGCTGTGCTGAGCTTCAGACCTCAACCCTGAGCTCTGTCCTTTGAGGAGCAGCAGCAGAGCTGGCTGGGATCCTGGGTCATGATCAGCTCCTTGCCATGTTTCTCGTGCAATACACAGGTAAAGGCTGTGCTTGCTGTGCTCTTCTTGCAAGTGCTCTTCTCCCATCGGGTCTCATTAGTGCTGCTAACAGGCAGAGGGTATGGAGGGGCAGCAGTGACTATCTGCTGCTCCCACCAGTGAGCCTAGCCAGCTTCTGGGTCAAACTGCTGATTGCAGAGCTTGAACCATGACACCTTAGCTGGGAGTGCAGTAGAAAAGAGTGCAGAAACCAACAGCAGCTTTGGAACCTGGGATCTAGTCTGGAGAAATGAGTGGTTGGTGTCGAAACGTAGCTCCAGAGCCTGGACATCTTCTCTTCTCTCCTTTCTCTTCCCTGCTGGTTTCTCTGCTTTCTGTCCGTTGCTCTGTGCTGTGCTTTCTTCCAAAGTGTGTTTCTTTAGAGCTTGAGACAAGCAGTGTGTGATCAGAGGGCAGGTTGGATCTTGGGCTCCAGGGTGTTTGAGGTGGGACCCCTCCCCAGGCTGAGCAGGGCTTACTCCACGGTGGTGTTTGCCAGGGCAAATCCGTATTTATAGCAGAGCTGTGTCAGCCCATTGCTGAGCTCCCTCTTGGTTCTGCCTGGGACACAGCTGTGATTGGTGGGCACAGTCTGCAAGGGCTTCTGAAGTGTCTTAAACTGCTTCTGGGAGCATGGAAGTGTCTGAGCAGCTGGCAGTGGTGGGCTTTGGCTGAGCTAGGGGGCAGAGATTTCATAGAATCACAGAAAGGTTTGGATTGGAAGAGACCTTGAAGATCATCTAGTTCCAACCCCATGGCAGGGACACCTGCCACTAGACCAGGTTGCTCAAAGCCTCATGCAATATGGCCTCAAACAGCTTCAGGGAGGGGGCATCCACAATCTTTCTGGACAACCTGTTCCAGTATCTCACCACCCTCTAGATTCATGGTTTGGATTGGAAGGCTTTGTCTCTCTGCTGTCCCTTCACTAGGTGGACACCAGAAAACCCACCCAATGGTCTGAGGGGGGCTGTGAGGCCCTCATCAGGCTGGTAGTCAACTGGTTCCTGCCACTAAAGCACTGCTGGGCTGGTGGCCAGAGCTCCTAATGTGCTCTGGTGAGCCCAGGTTGGGGGTTTGGGCAGAAACCTGGAGCTGGCAGCACTTCGGGTGCTGTTTTGCTGCACAGCCACAGGAGCCTCGCTCAGTGAGCCCACAGAGCTGTGTTTAGGGTGGAACTGTTCAGCTGGGGGTGACAGGGATCAACTGTAAAGCAGCTTTTTGCTTCACCTTGCTGTTTCTCATCTCTTTTCACTGGTCACGAAGGCAAGTGGGTTTGTTGGAAAGTGAAGTCCTGGCCAGGGTCTGGCACAAGACCCAGTGAGGGTAGAGGCTTCTCTTGATTTATGCCTGGAACAGAGAGACCTTTTCTGTCCATGAGTGTGTGCTGTAAAAGCTGCAACTGTATAGAGTGACAGCACAGACTTGAACAGGGATCTGGGCTTCTCCAGCTTGGAGAAAAGAAGTCTGAGGAGATACCTTCTGGCTCTCCACAAGTCACTGAAAGGAGGTTGGAGCCAGATTTGGGTTCGTCTCTTCTGCCAAGGAGCGAGCGATGGGACAAGAGGAGATGGCCTTAAGTTGCCCTAGGGGAGCAAATTGGACATGAGGAACAATTTCTTGCCCTTGAGGGTTGTCAGAACCTACCCCAGAGCAGTGGAGTCCCCATCTCTGGAGGGGTTTCAAAGCCATGGAGATATGGTGCTGAGGGCCATGGTTAGATAGTGCCCTGGCATTACTGGGTCACTTATCTGAACATTCCCTTCCAACCCGACCCAATGCTGTTACTGTGATTTGTAGTGCACATCAGGTTAGAGTTGGAGCTCCTGTTAACAGCTTGGACATGCTGATCCTAGCAGAACTTCATCTACTTCCCAGGGGCTGCATGAATTTCTGCCTGGGGGTGTGAGCTGAATCAGATCACAGGAGGCCTGTGGGGCTGGCAGGGGTGCAGAGGGGGTGTGTTGGGCAGCTGGGAGTGGGGCTGGCAGGAGCTGCTGGCTTGGCTCAGGCACATTCTCACGGCTTGACTCATGCCCTAACTGGCAGGCTGCTGGCTGTGCAGCCAGGAGAGCTTCCTTGGCTTCCTCTAGACGCCAGTGTTTGTCCTGCAGCTATGAAAGCTGTTGGGTTTTTCCCAAAATTGATGAAGAAAACCTTTTTTCGTGAAGAACCACAAGGACTTTGTCACTCCTTGTTAGCTCAGCTCTGCTGCCTCCATCCTGAGCACAGTCAGAGGAGCAGGCATGGGCTGAGGGCTCCTCCCGTGCCACAGAGTTTGATCAGAGTTTGATCCTTACTCAGACCCATAATGGGAATAATTTAATTAATTATCTCTCTGTGCCCCTGAATGGCTCAGAAAGTGATCATCTGAGTGCAGTGTGGTCAGGTTGGATGAGGCCTTGAGCAACTTGGGCCAGCGGCAGGGGGCCTGGAACTAGATCTTTAAGGTCCTTTCCAACCCAAACTGTTCTATGAATCTAGGAACTTGCCTGAGAGGGCACAGCAGAGGGCTGGAAAGATGCTGAGGGGACTGGAACATCTCTGTGAGGAAGAAAGACTGGGAGAATTGTGGCTTTTTAGGCTGGAAAAGAGCAGACTGAGGGAGGTCTGATCAGTACCTCAAGGGTGGGTGTCAGGAAGATGGGGCCAGTCTTTTGCAGTGGTGCCCAGTGACAGGGCAAAGGGTAAATGGCACAAGCTTGAAGATAAGAAGTTCCATCTAAATATGAGAAGAAACTCATTTAAGGTTGGTGGAACACTGGAACAGGCTGCCCAGAGAGGTGATGTGGTCTCCTTCCCTGGAGACATTCCAAACCTACCTGGATGTGTTCCTGTGTGACCTTCTTTAGGTGACTGTCTTGGCAGGGGGGTTGTGCTGGGTGATCTCCAGAGGTCCCTTCCCACCCTACCATTCTGTGATTAACACTGAGGTTAGTGTTGAATGTCAGCCAGAGCAGAACCTCCATCCATTCCAACCTGGTGGCACCACTGTCCAGCTGGATCTCTCCTTGTCCTCCTCCTTCCCTCCACCCAAGGCATGGAAAAACACACTTCCAGGTTTACCCTTGGCCTTTTCCCTCAGCTAGCAGAGGTGAACCTCACAATTGTCCCTTTCCTGCCCTCCCTGCCTCTCTCTGCTCACAACCTCTCGCTATTTTTATCCTGCTGCACCCAGAGTTGTTTTGCTGGGCTGACCTTGGTCATATTTGGACTTTGGGGTATTTCAGCAGCAGCATTGTGGGCATCTTGCAGGGCCAGGCGTGACTATTGTTGTTGCCAGACGAGTGGTAGCTGCTCTCTTGGCTGCTCTTGGTGTTCTCACCTTTCAGCAGCTCATGGCTGAGCCCCTCCAGGCTGCCCCTGGCCACCTTCTGTCTATTTACAGCCCTGTTTATCAGCAGCTTCTTGGAAGTGGAACCCTCTGGAACAGAACTGGCAGCAGGGTGTTTGGAGGAGGGTTTGGGACAGAAGCTTGGGTCCCTTGGTGCTCTGACATGGTCCCATTGTTGGCTTTGGTGCTCCTCTAGCTCTGCTGATCTCCTCCAGAAACACAGACATGGCTCAGCAGAAATTGAGCTATTTTATGGGTTCTTAGGTTCCACTAAAAGGGTTTCAGTATTCTGAATGAGTTGGCTGAGCCAAAGCTACTTTAGACTGGGCGCTTTGATGTCCCTCTTCTTGCATCCAAGGGCTGAGTGTGACAGAAGGTGGAATGGTGGAGCTGGTCCTCAATTATCACAGAATCCTAGAATGGCCTGGGTTGGAAAGGGCCTCAAAGATCTAGTTCCATCCCCCTCCAGGGACCTGAAGGCTGGTTTTGATATCACCATGATCCTAAAGGGGTGTGTTTTTTCTCTTAGGTTTAAACCCTCTGGCCTTTGATCCTGCCAGCAACAGCAAGCCCCTGCAACTGGGCAGCACCCTGGACCCGCGGGTATCAGAGAGCCCAACTGAGGATGGAAGTGACCCAGGCAAGAAGAGGAAGAGAGCAAAGGTTCCTGCAGGTGAGCTAGCAGAGCTGGGGGCTGGCAGTGGAGAAGCATCCATGTATCTTTACTCTGCTCTTGTCAGACCCCACCTGGAGTCCTGTGTGCAGTTCTGGAGCCCCCAGCACAGGAAGGACATGGAAGTGTTGGAGCGGGTCCAGAGGAGGCCACGAGGATGCTCAGAGGGCTGCAGCAGCTCTGCTATCAGGACAGGCTGAGAGAGTTGGGGCTCTGCAGCCTGGAGAAGAGAAGGCTTCAAGGGGACTTGATAGTAACCTTCTAGTATCTGAAGGGGGCTACAGGAAGGCTGGGGAGGGACTATTGANAGGCCTTGAGTGAGCTGTGCTAGTGGGAGGTGTCCCTGCCTATGGCAGGGGATTGGAACTAGATGATCCTTGAGGTCCCTTCCAACCTTACCATTCTGTGATTCTATCAGCAAGAGTGTGGCCAGTGGGACCATGACAGGGATTGTCCCCCTGGACTAGGTGCTGGTGAGGCCACACTTTGAGTACTGGAATCAGTTTTTGGGCCCTTCACTCTCAAATTCAGATTGCAATGGGTTGGAAAGGATCTTTAAAGGTTGTCTTGTTCCATTTCCCTGAAGTGAACAGGGACATCCCCAGCTAGATTAGGCTGCTCAGGGCCACATCAAGTCTGATGTCCTCCAAGGAGGACATTGAGGGACTGGAGCATAGAAGAGAAACCCCTTCAGCTGGCAGTGGAAGCACTGTCTGCTGGGACGGCCTGGCCTTGTCTGGTAAATTCAGTGGAGTTAGGACAATTAATGCCCTGCAGAAGACTTCAGATGTGCACTAAGCTCTTAATCTCCTTTTTTTGTTTTCCTTCCAGCAGATGGTGCCAGAAATCTAAACCTCGACTCCATTCCGATGGGCTTGCCAATGTCTGACCCAACTGCCTGGGCCACTGCCATGAACAACCTGGGGATGGCTCCCATGGGGATGACAGGACAGCCCCTCCTGCCTGGTAGGTCAACTCAGCCCAGAGCACACCATTTACCGAGTTCTGCAGCTTTCCAAGCCTGGTGTCATGGCCCAGGCTCCCTGGGCATGAGTGGGCCACAGATAAACCAATATATCTCCTCAGGTCCCATCCACATGTATCCCTGCATCCCTGTTTCCCAGCTGGCCACAGGAAGGTTTCATGGAATCACAAGGGACCTTCAAAGGTCAATCAGTCCAACCCTCTGCAGTCAGCAGAGACATCTGCACCTGCAGCAGGTTACTCAGAGCCCCAGACAACCTGACCTGCAATGGTGCCAGGCATGGGACATCTCCCACCTCTCTGGGCAACCTGGACCAGGCTCTCACCACCCTCAGTGTCAAACACTTCTCCCTTCTCTGAAGTTTGAATCTCCCTTTTTGAGTTCAAACCATCACCCCTTGTCCTGTCACAACAAGCCCTGCTTGCAGTCTGTCCTCAGCTTTACTCTTGGCCCTCTCAAGCTCTCAAAAGCCACCAGAAGTTTTCTCTGGAGCCCTTTCCTTGCTGAACAACTCTCTCAGCCTGGTGTCACAGCAGAGGGCTTCCAACCTCTCTCATCGTTGCTGTGGCCTCCTGGCCTTGCTTCAACAGGTCCATGTCCCTGCTGTGCTGAGGACTCCAGAGCTGGCTCCAGCACTGCAGGTGGGTTCTCAGTTGAGCAAAACACAGGGGCAGGATCCCCTCCCTCCACCTGCTGCCCATGCTGCTGGGGATCGACCCAGGACAGGGCTGGCTCTGGGCTGGCAGTGCACAGTGCTGACTCATTTCCAGCTTTTCACCCCCAAGTGGTCCTTCTCAAGGGTGTTCCCCATCCCATCCTCCCCAGCCTGGATTGACACTGGGTATTGCCCAAACCCAGTTGCAGGACCTTGCCCTTGGCCTGGCTGAACCTCAGGAGGGTCACACTGTGGCCCTTTTTGCCAGAGGATTTTGCAAATTTCACAGGAGAGGGTTTGCCTCAAATCTGAGTTTTGATTGTCACTCTTCTCATGTGACATCAACCAGAGAGCAACCCTTGCTCCCAGTGTGAGGAAACCCAACCCAGGCAAGGAAAACAAGGCACAGAAATGGTGCTGAGATGTGGCTTCAGCTTCACAATCCAAGGGAAAACCAAATTCAGGCACCAACCTCAGACACCAAACTCAGAACTCCAGTCTGGGCACTCCAAGCTTTGCATCCAGGCTTCTGTTAGCAGTTGTTGTGAGGAGGGGAGCTTGGGAATGTTTGGCTGCTCTGAGAGTGTGAGCAGCATCTGAAACGATGGGATCAAAGGGAGATGCTGCCTCTGCACCACCTCCTGCTGCCTCTTTGCAGCTTTTCTCTGTGCTGCAAGTTCTCAGTCTGGGAACAGACAGAGCTCTGCAGTGCTCCTGCTCTAGGGCAGTGAGTGTCCTCTGGTGGTGTTTGGGCATCACCTGGACCTTCAGAGGTTCTGCTGCTGAGAGAGTACTGTTGGGAGAGGACAGAGATCTTGTGTGCTTGCAGGAGGGAGCGAGATCTTGCCCCAGGCATACCAGCTTGCCCTGCTAGTGTTGGTAGTCTGCTTAGCTTCTGATGTTCTCATTCTCATGACCTTGCTCTTGAAAGCGTCCAGGAGCACTGTTCCCATTCCTACTTGCCCACAGCTATTGCTTCCCCAGGGCTCACAGCTTCTGAGCAGACAAAACATTCCTCCTCTGGTTGCTCCCTTTGGTTTAATTGGTAGTGGAGGCAAATCTAAGAGTTGAAACCCAAGTGAAGTTCTCCTTGGGTACAGGCAGAGTGGTAACTGAAGCAGGGCAAGGCCTGCAGGAAGGGGTTTCCTCAAGTTATTCTGCTGAAAGTGGTCCAGTTGTCTGCTTTGCAAGCTGATGCCCTTACCCCATGGGTCTGATGCTCTCTCCACTACTCAGCTGCTTTGTGGAACCTGCCCAGGTTGGATTCTTTACCTGGTTTCTGCATGCTGCAGATTTCCTTACGTGGGTAATGTAGTCCTTCCTGAGCAAGGTCTTGACTCTAGGTCATAAAATCATTTTAGTTGGATGAGACCTTTAAGCTCATCAAGGCCAGTTGTTCACCCAGCACTGCCAGGTAACTGCCAAACCATGGCCCTCAGCACCACGTCTCCATGGCCTGGAAACCCCTCCAGGGACAAGGACTCCACCACTGCCCTGGGCAGCCTGGGGTAGGCCTTGACAACTCTTGGGGGCAGAAATTGTTCATCCTGTCCAACCTAAACCTCCCCTGGGGCAACTTGAGGCCATTTCTTCTTGTCATTTACTGCTTGGGAGACCAGACCAATGGTTCTCCCAAGAGAAGCATTTCTTGCAGACAGGAGGTGGTGTCTACAGAGTGGAAAAAGAAGTTGTTGATTTGAGCAGACAAAATCTGTATGGCTGAGGCAGCCAACAATGAAGCAGTACTTAGGAAGGTGTTCTAAGAGCACAGATCAAAAGTTGTAGTGGGTTGGTTGGTGATGCCACCTCTCCAGTTCTCTTGATCCACCTCTTTATTGCTGGGATGTGTAGGGGGAGTTTCATAGATTCATAGAATGGTTTGGGTTGAAAGGGACCTTAAACATCATCAACACCTGTCATGAGCAGGGAGATACCTTCCACTAGCCCAGGTTGCTTGAGGCCTCATCCAACCTGACCTTGAACATCTTCAGGGAGGAGACATTCACAACCTGTTCCAGTCTCTCACCACCCTGACCTGCATCTGCTGTCTGCATAAACAAACAGTTCCAACTGCTGCCTCACCCCTTTCTTCTCTCCTTTGTTTAGACTTTGATCCTGCTCTCGGGGTGATGACTGGAATCCCTCCCATCAACCCCATGATGCCAGGTTTGGGGATAGTCCCACCTCCCATCCCTCCAGACATGCCTGCTGTGAAGGAGATCATTCACTGCAAGAGCTGCACCCTCTTCCCACCCAACCCACGTAAGTGACCACCTTCTGTCCCCTCTCTGTCCAGGCAGGAATATGTCTGAGTGCAGGAATAGGTGTGTGAAAACATGAGGGGGGAGAAGATCTGTTCTAGGGGGATTCACCATGGACCAAATGCTGACCAGCAGGTGACAGTGATAGGAAAAGCCTCTTCTTGGCACTGAGGGTTTGTCATTTCATAGAACCTTAGAATGGTTTGGGTTGGAAGGGTCCTTCAAAATCATCTAGTTACAACCTGTCTGCCATGAAGAGAAACTTCTTTGCTATGAGGGTGCTGGAGCAGGCTACTCAGAGAGGTTGTGGAGTCTTCTCCTCTGCAGTGCTTCAGAACCCACCTGCATGCTTTCCTTGTGGCCTGCCCTAGGTGATCCTACTTTGGAAGGGGAGTTGGACTCGATCTCCAGAGGTCCCTTCCTACCCCCAACATTCTATGATTCTGTGTGCAAGGACACCTTCCATTAGCTCAGATTGCTCAAGACCCCATCCAGCCTGGATGAACATCTCCTCAAAGAGGGTATCCACAGCCTCCCTGAGCAACCTGTTTCTTCTGGTGCCTCACCATCAGAAACCCTTTCAATTTGTTAGATTATAAGAACTGAGAAAAAAAGTTATGCCAGTCCCTGGACATGGAACTCTAATCTTCATGATGTGATTCTTGGATATATTGTCCAAGGCTCCTGGAGGGGCTGGATCAGGCAGCATGGTCCATGGCCCTCACAGAATGGGACAGAAGAATGGCAGAGGCAACTGGAAATGAGGCAGATAACTAAGAAATAGATGAGCAGGGGCCACCAGGCTACAGTAAGAAACAAGGGTCCCCTTCAGATCACTGATGGAGCCTTTCTCCTCAGTTGATTGTGAAAACCAGAGTGGGGAACCTGTGGGTGTCTGTCAGCTGGCTGGGCTCGTGCAGGGCAAGAGGAAGGGGATGAAATGGCCAAACCCATGTGATCTGACCTCATTTCATAGCTTTGGAGGAAACCTTTAACCATTACTGTTAGAATATTGAGCAGTTCCCTCCTTAGCACCCAGTCTGCTCCAGGTCTTTGGGTCAGTTTGGGCTTTTTCTGGCTGAGGAACCTCTCGTACCTGTGTTGATGTCCATTCAGAGCTCCTCATTGCCTTGATTACTCTTTTTTGGCCAAATCTTCTCCCCCTTAGTAACCTGCAGGCTTGCAGGAGCCCACAGGTGCTGTTGGAAGAGCTCCTGCTTTTGCAGACTGGTGTTCTCCAGCTGCGGGGACTGGTTTAGTAGAATTCATAAGAAGGTGCCAGCAGGTGGCACTCGAGCCCGGTGAGTTCTCAACCGATGGTACCTGAGCCTGATGGGTTCCAGAGTAGGAGTCCATGCCCCCCATTTCAAATATAACTCCTGATGTGCCCAGGCTGATTATTTATCTCTCAGTTCACCTTCATCTCTGCCTGACAAATTTAGTGGCTTTCTATGATGAAGTCACAGCGACAGTGGACAAGGGAAAGGCAGCTGATGTCATCTACCTGGACCTGAGTAAAGCATTTGACTCTGTCCCACATGACATCCTGGTCACCAAACTGGAAAAGCATGGACTTGATGGATGGACCACTCGCTGGATAAGGAATTGGCTGGATGGTCGAACCCAGAGAGTGGCGATCAACGGCACAATGTCCACCTGGAGACCAGTGACAAGTGGTGTCCCTCAGGGGTCAGTGCTGGGACCAGTGCTGTTTAACATCTTTGTCAGTGACATGGACAGAGGAATGGAGTGCACCCTCAGCAAGTTTGCAGATGACACCAAGCTGTGTGGCACAGTCGACTTGCTAGAGGGCAGGGATGCCATCCAGAGGGACCTGGACAGGCTGGAGAG
>VWZE01022355.1:1154826-1201948 GCA_013396675.1 Eubucco bourcierii
GGGATGTGCCCAGGCTGATTATCTATGACTCAGTTCACCTTCATCTCTTCCCTTCCTTCACACCTTCTTAGTCCAAATTTGGTTCATGACCTCCCTTTATCATGAAAATTTAGTACCCTCTAGAGCTTTTTGCCCTTTAGAACCTCCTCTACACCTTTTTCAGGTGTTCTTTACATTAGGACAGTTGAGCTGTGCTTGTGTAACATCTCCTATGGTACAGCATTGAGGTCCTACTGCCATTCATGTTCTGCAGTCAGGGAGAGTGTTTGGAGGGCTCCACACTCCAGTGATGTTTTGCTTGGATACAGGCTGGTAAATGCATTTGTTCCTGTCTAGCATCACAGCTCTGCTGTAGATCTGCTGCTGGGTGGAGTTGGATGCAGCATGACCTGAGTATATGTTTGAAGGAAGTCAGGAAGGTCTGGTGTGGGAAGATCTGCCTCAGGGCGACAAAGAGAGCACATACTGACAACCCAAAAACTAACCTGGTCTGCTTTCTTCCCCTTGCCCTCTTCAGATCTACCCCCTCCAGCCACAAGAGAGAGGCCCCCAGGGTGCAAGACAGTGTTTGTGGGGGGCCTGCCAGAGAACGGGACAGAGCAGATCATCATGGAGGTGTTCGAGCAGTGCGGGGAGGTCATCGCCATCCGCAAGAGCAAGAAGAACTTCTGCCACATCCGCTTCGCAGAGGAGTTCATGGTGGACAAGGCTCTTTACCTCTCTGGTGGGTCTATTTCTGCCTCAGGTGGCACCTTAGAACTGAGGAGTAGAGTGTAGTGACTCTTCTGGAGTCTCCTTGGGCTTTGTGGCAACTGGAAGGTCTGTCTGATGTCAGTTCACTTCTGTTTTGATGCTACTTAAATATCAGAACAGCTCCTGATAGTATCACAGAATTGTTTTGGTTGGAAAAGACCTTTAAGAGAGAGTCCAACCATCAAACCAACACCACCATGGCTATTAAACCATGTCCACAGGTTTCTTGAACCTTCCTCACCTTCTGGAGTTTGTGAAAGAGTGGAAGAATCTGGGGCAGTTCTTGGATTCAGGTCTTCCCTTTCCTTCCCTCCTGCTTGGTCATGCAGCCTGAGATATGATTTTAAACAGTTCCTACTCTTAACAGGCTCCCCAGGGTGGTGGTGGAGTCTTCATCCCTAGAGGTGTTCAAGAAATGTGTGGCCATGGCACTTTGGGACAGGCTTTAAAGGCGGTGGTGGTGTTGGGATGATGGTTGGACTCCCTTTGAGGCCTCTTCCAATCAAAACAGTTCTATGATCCAGCAAATGTGTTTAGGGATGCTTAGAGGAGGAACAGCCCGTGGAAGATCTCGCCTAACAAACCCTCTAAGAGCAGTTTTCTTTTCTAACATCACGTTAAACTCCCCAAACTCTTCTGTCTGGGTGCTTTTTGGCTCTAGGACTGAGGAATGGGCATTGGCAGATGGTTAGAGCTTGGGTTGCAGCCCAGAAGCCAGCCATGTTCTAAGCTGCATCAAAAGCAGTGAGAGCAGCAGGATGAGGTGATTCTGCACCTCTGCTCTGGTGAGACCCCATCTGCAGTACTGCATCCAGTTCTGATGCCCTCAACACAAGAAGAACATGGAGCCCCAGGAGGGAGTACAGAGTAGGCCATGAAGATGGACTCAGAGAGGGCTGGAGAACCTCCCCTGTGGGGGCAGGCTGAGGGAGTTGGGGCTGTTCATCTTGTAGAAGAAAAGTTTCTAGGGAGACCTAAGAGCAGCCTTCCCATTCCTGAAGGGAGCTACAGGAGAACTGGGAAGAGACTTTTTACAAGGTTTTGTAGGGCCTAGGACAAGGGGCAATGGCTTTGAGCTGGAAGAGGGGATTTAAACTGGAGATTAGGAAGAAATTCTTTGCAGTGAGAGTGGGGAGACACTGGAACAGGTTGTGATGGTGGCTGCTCCCTCCCTGGAGGCGTTTAAGGCCAGGTCAGATGAGGTTTTGAGCAACCTGCGCTAGTGGGAGGTGTCCCTGCCCATGGCAGCAGGATTGGAATTAGATGATCTTTAGGCTCCCTTCCACCCCAAACCATTCCGTGATTCCGTGACCCGTCCATCCCTGTTGCTAGGCTACCGCATCAGGCTGGGCTCCAGCACGGACAAGAAGGACACAGGGCGGCTGCACGTGGACTTCGCCCAGGCCCGCGACGACCTCTACGAGTGGGAGTGCAAGCAGCGGATGCTGGCGCGCGAGGAGCGGCACCGCCGGCGCCTGGAGGAGGAGCGCTTCCGACCGCCCTCCCCGCCCCCTGTGGTCCACTACTCCGACCACGAGTGCAGCATCATCGCCGACAAGCTGAAAGGTGAGGGCTCCTGTGGGCCATGGGCAGGGGACGGTGTCCTCTGGGGGTCATTGCCTTGCTTGCCAGGGGTATTGGTGCCTCTGGGGGTCGTTGCCTTGCTCGCCGGGGCTGTTGGTGCCTCTGGGGGTCGTTGCCTTGCTCGCCGGGGGTGTTGGTGCCTCTGGGGGTCGTTGCCTTGCTCGCCGGGGGTATTGGTGCCTCTGGGGGTCGTTGCCTTGCTTGCCGGGGACACTGATGACTTCCTAGACTTTGCCAAACCCATTCAGACCAAGCCCTCAGCCTGCACCCAGCAGTTCTCCAAACCATCTCTTACAGAGCTGTTGGTCTTTTAGAAAAACCAAGCCCATTCTTCGGTAGAAGTGGGTAGATTCAGACTGGATGTTAGGAAGAAGCTCTTCACCGTGAGGATGGTGAGACACTGGAACGGGTTGCCCAGGGAGGTGGTGGAAGCCCCATCCCTGGAGGTCTTTAAAGCCAGGCTGGATGGGACTCTGAGCAACCTGATCTAGTGTGAGGTGTCCTTCCCCATGGCAGGGGAGTTGGAACTAGATGATCTTGAAGTCTCTTCCATCCCTGACAATTCTGTTATTCCTTCAAACCACTTTTCTTCATGTTAAGAGGACTTAGTTAAATCCTAAGACCTTGGAAGCCCAAGTTCCATGTATAGCCCAGTTATTTTGGAGCAGGGTTGTGCTCTTCCATGAGGGAACTCATCTGAGTGGGCATATGAAGTTTCCCAAGAGGTTTGGTGATCCTCTCGTGTCTCAACAGTTTGCTTCCCCAGCTTGACATTAGACCTTCCTGCCTTTGCAGAGCTTTGTGGTGCTCTAACACTATGCTTTCAGCACCAGTGCTTGGTGCCTGGAGTTAAAGTGACCTTTGAAAAGTACCAGGAAGGGACCTGTGAGCCTGTACCTCAGTGGTATAAAGGTGTCCTTCCTTGCTGCAGATGACACCAAGTTCCTGGAAGCCATCCAGACCTTGCTGACTTGGATAGAGCGTGGAGAGGTGAACAGAAGGACTGCCAACAACTTCTACTCCATGATCCAGTCAGCCAACAGCCACATCCGCAGGCTGGTGAACGAGAAGGCAGCTCACGAGAAGGAGATGGAGGAGGCAAAGGAGAAATTCAAACTTGCTCTCTCAGGGATTCTGGTGCAGTGTGAGTAGTGCTTCCATGCTGGGTGGTGGTGTCTGTTGGAGGGAGGAGGCTTCATTTTTACAGCCACACTAAAAAGGCTCCAGGAGAAGAAGCAACTTCTGTCCAGCCACAGTTCATCTGGCAGATGTTCCTTGGGTTATTTTTCCTGGATTGAGAGCCCACATTTAGAGGGAGAAGAGAATGAATCCTTCTGTGGTATTTTTTTTTTCCCCCCTCTTCTAATTCTGGTCTGTTGGTAGTTGTCATCTTCTCAACTCCACCTCTGTGTACAGACAAGGTAAGTCCTGGGTGATCTGGTGCCTCAGCCAAGTGTAGAGGATTTGTTCGCCAAAGGTAGGATGCAGCAGAGTGTTCTGAGCACTCTGTCCTCAGGCAGAAGCACAAACCTTTGGAACCTGGGTTTGGCCAGTCCCAGTTCTTTGTTGGCCCATGAAACGGAGGAAGATTTGTTAGGTCCAGGATGAAATTCTTGACAGATCCTCACACCACTCATTCCCTCTTGCCCATCCTTGCTTTAAGCCTGAATATTTTTCTTTACCTTTTTTTTGACTCCCTTTCAACAGGACCTTCTCCCCACCTGCACGAAAGTCTCCTGAAGCCCCTTGCCTAAGTTGTGAACACACCTAATTTTTGGGTTTATAGTCAGTCTTTTGGCTGAGGGAGGGATTCTGCTCCTCTCCTAAGCTCTGGTGAGACCCCAACTGCAGTGCTGGGGCCAGCTCTGGAGCCCTCAGCACAGCAGAGACATGGACCTGTTGGAGCAGGGCCAGAAGTCACAGCAGTGATGGGAGAGCTGGAAGCCCTCTGCTGTGAGGCCAGGCTGAGAGAGTTGGAGTTCTTCAGCCTGGAGAAAAAGAGGCTTAAGGGGAACCTTCTGGTGGCCTTTCAGAACTTCAAGGGGCTGATCTGACATCAGGGGACAGACTTGTGAGCAGGGCCTGTTGTGAAAGGACAAATGGTGATGGTTTGAACTCAAAGGGGGGGATTCAGATGTCAGAGAAGGGAGAAATGTTTGACACTGAGGGTGGTGAGAGCCTGGGCCAGGTTGCCCAGAGAGGTGGGAGATGCCCCATGCCTGGCACCACTGCAGGTCAGGTTGTTTGTGGTTCTGAGCAATCTGCTCTAGTTGCAGATGTTCCTGCTGACTGCAGAGGGTTGGACTGGATGAGCTTTAAAGGTCCCTTCCTACCCATATCATTCCATGAATCTAAGTAGTGATAACACTCACTACTGTTTTAGCCACTCTTGGCTTAATCCAAGTAGAAGAAAATCCCAAGTTTGACCTAAGGGTGGTGAGACACTGGAACAGATTGCCCAAGGAGGTTGTGAATACCCCCTCCCTGGAGGTGTTCAAGGCCAGGTTGGATGAGTCCTGGTCTGGTGGGAGGTGTCCCTGCCCATGACAGGGGATTTGGAACTAGATGATCTTGAGGATCCCTTCGAACCCAAAGCATTCTATCAAAAGCTGATTTGGGGCAAGAATTTCACCTACTCTAGTATTAGAAGCATAAAAACCAACCCTGTGTTTCTTGCTAGGATCCAACCTAACCCTACTCTCCCTCAGCTTAAAACCATTTCCATTTGTCCTGTTGCTACACACCTTTATGAAAAGTCCCTCTCCATCATTCCTCTAAGATTCCTTCAGGTACTGGAAGGCAGCTGTAAGGTCCCCCTGGAGTCTTCTCTTCTTCAGGCTGAACAACTCCAGCTCCCTCAAGCCTAGCAACACCCTCAGCCCTAGTTGCAGATGTCCCTGCTGCCTGCAGGGCAGTTGGACAAGATGACCTTTGAGGATGTCTTCCAACCCATTGCATTCTATGATTCTGTATCTCAAGACCTGCCTTCCTTTCTTCCAGCTGAGAGCAGAGCCTGTTGTCCTTGTTGCTGGTTGCTCTCTGGCCCGGTGAAGCCCTGCTCTTTCCTTTCCAGGCAGCCCAGCCCCTTTCCTGAGCGTAGCTTCAGCACAGAACAGTGTTATGAGAAAAGCTCAGCCAAACCACCTACCTGATTCCACTTTTTTACTCCTTTACTCCTCTTGTTCGCCCTCTCTGGATGCTTTTGTGGCCTGGTTTGCCTGCTGGGTTGATCCTACAGTCGAGCAGATAGTGGCCGTGTACCATTCTGCCTCCAAACAAAAGGCTTGGGACCATTTCACGAAAGCTCAGCGTAAGAACATCAGCGTGTGGTGCAAACAAGCAGAGGTTGGTAACTCTTTTCTTGTGTTAGATCCCTCCAGCATGGTCTCTTACTTGTCAGGATGTTGATGTTAAGCTTGCCTGGTGGATAACAACTCCTTCCTTCGCAGCATCAGCTGAGGGTTGCTCCATCGGCTCTCCTCTTAACAGGTAACGCAGCGATTCATGCAGTCCTAGAATGGGTTAGGTTGGAAGGCACCTTCAAGATCATCAATTCTAGTCCCCCTGCCATGGGCAGAGACACCTTCCACTAGACCAGGTTGCTCAAGGCCTCATCCAAGCTTGTGGTTGTGTTGCTGGCAGCAGTATGTTGAGATCTGGCTGCTGGTGGAAGTTGTGCCCGGTAACATCCAACCTTGATCTAGTTCCTACTGGGTTTCATCTTAAAGCAGGAAAGATCTCTGGAGGGGTTAAACCTCCACAGCAAGCCCTGAGGTGAGGGAAGGTGTTCAAAACCAGGCTGGATGGGGCCTGGAGCAACTTTATATGAGATGTGAGGAGGAAACTTTTCCCCATGAGGGAAGTGAGGCACTGGAACCAGAGTAGTTTTAGAGGCTTCAAACCTGGATGTGTTGTCCCTGCCCATGACAGGAGGTTTAGAACTAAGTGATCTTTAAGGTCCCTTCTGTCCTGAACCATTCTATGATCTTATTAATGTTTACAAACCTGTGTGGGTGTCTAGAAGAAGGGACCAACCTCGTCTCAGTGGCACCCTGTGCCCTGGAGGAGGCTGTGCAGAGAGGTTGTGGAGTCTCTTTCTCAGGAGGCTTTCAAAACCTATCTACATGTACTCCTGTGTGACCTGCCCTTGGTGATCCTGCTCTGGCAGGGCGGGTTGGACTTGATCTCCAGAGGTCCCTTCCAACCTCTCACCACTGTATGTTTCTATGAACCCCTGGACATCACCAAAGGTGTGTTTGGTTACACACCTGCCAGGCTTGAAAGGTGGAAGTAACCATGGCTGGACAGCCTGGAGAGCTCGAGGGAGGGTCTTCTGTGGCTATTTACCCTATGGAGCCACACTGGGGTGAAACGCAGGATTTAAGGTGGTGACAAGGATGGGTTGAAGAAGACCTGCCACTCAAACTGCTCATCCTACAGGATGAAAAAAGTTCAGTGCCTTATTTCATCTTCCCACATCTCAGTGGTGTCAGGCACCTCTCTCCCTGGAGGTTTTCAAGACCAGGCCTTGAGCAACCTGGTCTAGTGGAAGGTGTCCCTGCCCATGGCAGGGGGGTTAGAACTGGATGATCTTCAAGGTCCCTTCCAACCCAAACCATTCTATGAATCATTCTACAACACCAGAGAAAATAAAGGTGAGATAAAGCAGGAGCATCTCTTGGGGATGTGGTAGTCTAGGGAGATGCTTGCCCTGCAGGCTGGGATGACACAAGTCACTTCCATGGTGGGGATGTCGCATTGCTCAACTGCAACTGGCACTGGAGCCCATCCTGGCTTTGATCTGGCCTGAGGAGGAAGGGAGGAGCTTGCTGTGCTTTTGAGAACATGGAGGGCTACCAAGAGCAGCAGGAGAGTCTGGTGGTGGGTTTGCTTATCCAGAGCTCATCTCCCCTAGAGTCTCACTTCTGTGTCCCTTCCCTAGAAGGGTCAATGCTCAAGGTGATGACACAGGCTTGCTCCCCCTGGACTGTGAACAGTTTTGAAAGAAAGAACAAGAAACTGGATTTTCCCTGCTCAAGCTTTTTAAGTAGGGTGAGGCTTGAATCTGTTTATACTGCTGACACTGAAGACTTGTCCAAAGCAGTGGGACCCACCAACGCTGGAGCTAAGGCTTCATCTCCTACTCAAGAAGCCAGGAGGACACTCTGGTTTGGAATGTGCCTCTGCTTCAGCCTTAGAGCTCCTCTTCCTGCTAACTGAGGGGGCTTTTGATAACTGGGGTGGGAGCATGCCCTCCATTTGGAGCTCTCTTTGGTGCCAAGGTAAGTTCTCCCAGTGGGAAGAGGTTGTGAGACCACTGCTGTGGCCTCTTCCAGGAGTGCTTGCAGCTAGGCTCAGCCTGCTGGTCTTCTCCAGCTTAGTTAGGGCCTTCCCTTAAAGGAAGGTGGTCCTCCAAGGTGCACCTTGACACAGCTTCTAGCAGAGTGCAATCCTGTGAGTCACCAAGGGCCATGGAGCAGCCTGGGCAATGGGATGTGTTGGGCAGTCATTAGGCCAGGACAGGTTTTGGTTGTATCAGGGGAAACTTCAGGTGGTTCTCCCAGACTGCAGGCAGCTCCTTAAGCAGCCATGGAAACTTCACCTGAACCACCATGCTGTGGTAGCTACCAGAGCCCTTGCTCTGAGGAAGAGCCATGCTCAAGTGTTTGGCTTCTCTGATGCTTGTTGGGTGCAATCAGGGCCTTGGTGACCCATGGCATAGCCTGGCCCTGCTGGGTGCTGTGCTCTGCTCAACCTTCTCCAGCTTGGGGGCTGATTTGGGCTATCATCAGTTGTTGAGCAGAGCCAGTTGAAGACTGGGAAGATGTTCCTCAGACCTTCAGCCCAACTGCCCTTCTAGGAGCGGTCTCTGGAGCAGGCAGCAGTTGCTTTGGAGGTGCCCATCACAGATCTGCCATGTTGTTGCACTTGCCCCATTGCTGTGCCAGGGCATCCATTGAGCCACGTGGCAAACATGGTCACCTTCCCCATTGGCTGCTCTGGGTGGACAGTGCTTGGGGTGCTGCTGAGCAGAATTGGATGGCAGGAGAAGGAGATGGCAAGGGGATGGCAGCTGGCAGCCAGGCTCTTTACAGGTCAGTTGTGACAAGTTGTTATCCTTGTGGGGTTACTGAGAAGGGTTTTAACAGGGGTTTAGAGGAGACATGAGGAGGAAACTGTTCTCCATGAGGGCGGTGAGACACTGGAACAGGTTGCCCAGAGGAAGCTGTGGAGACTCTGAGCTTGTATAAATTCAAAGCCAGGTTGGATGAGGCCTTGAGCAACCTGGGCTTGAGGGAAGTGTTCCCTGCTCATGGCAGGGGATTTAAACTAAATGATCTTCAAGGTCTCTTCCAGTCTAATCCATCCCATGCTAATGGATGATTGAGTGATAATTAAATGGCAATCAAGTGGTGATTAAGCAGTAATTGATTAGTAGCAAAACTGTGTCACTGACCTCGTTACAGCTCTCTGATGCTCAGCCTTGAGGGGCACCTTTGAGGTGTTCTTGCTCAGGGGATATCACTGCCATGCAGAGACCTCAGGGGAGGCTGCAGATAGCTGTAGGGTGAAGTGATGGACTCGTGGTCAAACCCAAGTCAAGCTGAGTCAGCAATACCAGTACCAGTGACAGGTTGACGCGTGCCAGATGTTGTCCTTGGTCTAACAGTCTGTGCCAAGCTTGTTTGTCTTCCTCCTTCCTTGCATCGTGGAGCTGTGTTTGGCAGATGTAGATTTGAGCATTTTGACCCCCCTCACTTGCTCCTCAGGAGCTGTGTTTGAACTCCCTCTGCTTTCTGAACCGTAGGAGATCCGTAACATCCATAACGATGAGCTGATGGGCATTCGGAGGGAGGAGGAGATGGAAATGTCTGATGAAGAAATAGAAGATCCACCAGAGATGAAAGAAACAGAAGAATCAGGTAACATCACTTCTGACAGCTCATAAGCAGGACTTGTTCTTTTGTTTCCTTTTTTTCTTCAAAGAGAGTGCAGTCAGCAGATTGGGGGAGATTTCCTCTGCCCTAGTGAAGCCACATCTGAAGTTCTGGGCTCCCTAGTTAAAGAGAGACAGGGAACTACTGGGGAGAGTCCAAGGGAGGCAACAAAAATGCTGAGGGGCCTTGGAGCATCTGTGAGGAGGAAAGGCTGAGAGCCCTCAGGCTGCTGAGCCTGGAGAAGAGCAGGCTGAGAAGGGATCTGAGCAATGCTCAGCAAGGGTTGGGGGCAAGAAGATGAGGTCAGATTCTTCTCAGTGGTGCCCAATGACAGGACAAGGGGGAATGGGCACAAGCTGGAACCCAGGAAGTTCTACCTGAACAGGAGGAGAAACCTCTTTGGTGTGAGGGTGCTGGAGGCCTGGACCAGAGAGGTTGTGGAGTCTCCTCCTCTGGAGAGCTTCCAAACCCAGCTGCACATTGTGATCCTGGGCAAGCTGCTGTGGATGATCCTGCTTTATCAGGGCTGGATGATCTCCAGAGGTCCTTCCAAGCTCCACCAGGCTGGGATTCTTTCTTCCACCCTGCTCAGAGGTGCTTGTTGTCTAGAGCAAATTTTTTTGAGGTGTTACAATCTGTGCTTGGGACGAGCTCATGTTGCTGCTCTGCTCTTAACTGGGCATTGGTAGCTATGGGGACACTGGGGAAGAGTCCCCAGGAACTTCTTTCCCCCAGTTCTTTGACTTCTGATCCCTTCCTACCTTGTCCTCCAGCACTGGTGTCACAAGTGGAAGCCCTGAAGGAGGAGAACGACAGCCTGCGCTGGCAGCTGGATGCCTACCGCAACGAGGTGGAGCTGCTCAAGCAGGAGCAGGGCAAAGCGAGCAGGGATGAGGACACAACCAAGGAGCAGCAGATGAAGCTTCTCCAGCAGGCTCTGCAGGGCATGCAGAAGGTGGGCCTGGGCTTTGCTTACAGCTGCCCCCATTGGCTGATGGAATTCCAGCACCGTGGTTGCACGGTCAGGCTGGTTTTGCCAGCTCATAGGTAAAGACGTTTCTAATGGACATTGCAGGGAAGAGTTTGTTGAGTTTGAATTGTTCTGAGGAGGGACTTCTTCAGTTTAAGGGTGATAGAGCATTGGAGCAGCCTGCCCATAGAGGTGATGGAGTCTCCTTCTCTGGAGATGTTCCAGATCCACCTGGATTCATTCTGGAGTGACCTCCTCTAGGTGAATGTGCCTTGGCTCTATGATCTCCAAAGGTCACTTCCTACCCTTCCCATGGTGGCTGTGAATATGATCTGTCTGTCTTCATGGATAAACCCTTACTACTCCTCTGGTCTTCAGCAGGAAGTGAAAGGCAGGTTAAGAACTGGGTTTATCTTTTCTCTTCCAGCATCTTCTGAAATTACAAGAGGAGTACAAAAAGAGAGAAGCTGAGCTGGAAAAAGTGAAAGAAGACAAACTGAAAGTAGAATCATTACTAGAGAACCTGAAGGAGCAGGTGTGTGTCACCTTGGTCTCAGCACCAAGTCCTGGAGTTCTGTGATCTTTCAGGAATTAGAGAAGATGCCTGACCCTGGCTGAGGAGCAGTTCTTGGGAAACTAGAAGGGGTTACCTGCCACTGTGGAGGTTATCAGTGATGGACTGACTGATGGCTTCATGTCCCAGTGAGACAACCTGCCTAAGCTCCTGTAGAAAGAAAGGCTCAGCTTTCATTTGACAGTGCACAGTGACATTGCAGCTGGAATGTGGCTTCCTGCAACCTGAGCTTTAAAAGATAAGCAAGAAGAGTCTCAGTTAGCAAATCGTGATTTGTGGGTTCGGATTTTAGGGACGCATTTTGGTCTGACCTCTATAAAACCTTTGAATGGAAAGGGTTTGTTACAAGGTTCTCTACAGTGGTGTGGCCTCCTCTGTCCTTTCATCACGGTTCCATGCAGGAATCAGAACCTGTTTGGTCCTGTAGCACAGTCCCCATTACACAGGGTAGACAATGGGCCTCTGTTATGGTTGACCTTGATGATCCTTAAGATCTCTTCCAACCTTAATGATTCTGTGACACTGATGCTGCAGAGCTGCTTGCTGAGGGGGCACAGAGCCAAATCCCAGGTCTTGTCTTGCCCCATCTTTTTGTGCCATCAACATCTTTCTGGTGGTGAAAAATGACTGTAGGAGCTATGGTGCCTGGTGTTGAAGAACAGAAATATACAGACTGTCATCAGTAACATTCCCTTTTCTTCACCTCCATACAGCAGAGCATGGCAGATGAAGAGGACAAGGAGAGGGACGCAGCTGATGGCCAGGGGAATGTAAGTCAAGAGTTGCTTCTGCTGCCTCAGTCAGAAGGTGTCACTGAGGAGGGAAGTGCTGGCATCTCCCTGTGCACTGAGGGTGGTCCCGAGGTCGGTTGTGAGGTGGCTGCATTGTGACTGTCCCTGTGCAAATTTAAATCATCCCCAGCAGCTTCTGGCTACCAGAAGCAGAACAGAAGATCTTTGCAACTCTCTGGTATCCAAGACACTGCACTGCTCTTTGGATGAGGCTTCAGAAACACCTACTGGATCTCCAGGAGAAGCAGGCAGTGTGTTCTCACTGTCACAACCCCAGCTCCATATTCACAGCACAGAGCTTTGCTTTGCTTCCCCAGAGAACAGCTCTGGGAGTCCTGGTGGACAGCAGGATGGGCATGAGCCAGCAGTGTGCCCTCATGGCCAAGAAGGCCAACGGTATGCTGGGGTGCATCAAAAAGAGTGTGGCCAGCAGGTCAAGGGAGGTTCTTCTCACTTTCTACTCTGCCCTGGTAAAGCCTCATCTGGAGTACTGGGCCTGATTCTGGGCTCCTCAGTTCAAGAGAGACAGAGAACTGTTGGAGAGAGTCTAGTGGAGGCTGGGAAGATGCTGAGGGTCCTGGAGCATCTCTGAGGAGGAAAAGCTCAGAGAATTGGGTATTTTTAGACTGGGAAAGGGCAGACTGAGGATGGAGATCTCATCGCTGCTTCAAGGGTGGGTGTCAGGAGGATGGGTCCAGGCTTTTGTCAGTGGTGCCCAGTGACAGGACAAAGGGTAAAGGGCACAAACTTGAAGATAAGAAGTCCCACTTAAACATGAGGAGAAACTTCTGTAATTTAAGGGTGTTGGAACCCTGGAGCAGGCTGCCCAGAGAGGTTGTGGAGTCTCTTTCTCTGGAGAGATTCCAAACCCATCTGGCCATTGTGATGCTGCGCAAGCTTCTGTGGGTGCCCCTGCTCTATCAGTGAGGTTCAGTGATCTCCAGAGGTTCCTTCCAACCCCCACCATGCTGGGATTCTCCTGCAGAAGCAACTTGCAGTGTCCTTAGGCCAACACTGCCCACGCTCTGCTTCTTGCATAGCTGAACACTGCACTGGTGCAGAAGCTGAGCAGACCCTGGGGACCAGTTAATCCTATCTTTGTCACTGGCCCAACTCCAGTCCCTGTCACTGGAGGCTGCTTCCAGTTATAGCTGGCTGTAGCTCTGGGACCACTAGAATTCCACAAGAAGAAAGGGAAGCTCAGCCTCTAGTCCACCCAACTCCTCTTTGCATCCCTGGCAGCTCTGTGTTTGTTTAGGGTATAAGGAATTATGCAAAATGCTGCTTTAACTGAGCACCACAAACTGGAGTTGAGGACAGCCTCGTCCTAAGCCCTGTGCAGCCATGGGGCACTGGTTAATTCTGTCACCTCTGTGCTGGCAGCTGGAACACAAACCCCAGCAGCTGAACTGGGCACTGCAAGGCTTGCTTTGGACTCTTGGTGTGTTACTGCTCAAAACAAGGCCCTTCAGAGCAGTGAGCAGGGTGACGAAGGCGGTGCTGGGATATCCTTGGGGGCACCCTCAGTACATCTGCAGTGGTAGGAAAGCTGTGCAGAAGGATCTGGCCTGGGTGGATTGGTGGCCTGAGGTCAGTGGGCTGAGGCTTAACAAGGCCAAGTGCTAGGTCTTGCACTTGAGTCACGACAACCCCAGGAACACTCCAAACTTGGGGCAGGATGGCTGGAAACTGCCCAGTGGAAAAGGACCTGGGGGTGCTGCTTGACAGCACCTGGAGATGAGCCAGCAGTGTGCCCAAGTGGCTGAGAAAACCACCAGCATCCTGGCTTGCACCAGCAATAGTGTGGCCAGCAGGAGCAGGGAAGTGATTGTCCCTCTGTACTGTGCATTGGTGAGGCTCTTCTTTGGGTACTGGGTTCAGTTTTGGGCCCCTCACTCCAAGGGGCTGCAGCAGGTCAAAGAAGCTGGTGAAGGGTCTGGAGAGCAGGTCTGGTGAGGAGAGCTGAGGGAACTGGGGTTGGAGAAGAGAAGGCTGAGGGGAGACCTCATTGCTTTCTACAACTCCCTAAAAGGAGGTTGGAGTGAGGTATGGGTTGGTCTGTTCTCTGTAGTATCAGGTGATAGGAGAGGAAATGACCTGAAATTGTGCCAGGGGAGGCTTATTTGGAGATTAAGAAAATTCCTGCAAGAGTGGTCAGGCATTGGAGCAGGCTGCCCAGGGAGGTGGTGGAGTCACCATCTCAAGGGATGTGTGGCCATGGCACTTTGGGACATGGTTTAATGACCATGGTGATGTTGGGTTGATGCCTGAGCTTGATCTTGGAGGTCCTTTCCAACCCAAGCAATTCTGTGATCCTGCTGATCTCTGTGGGCTTTTCATCTGACTGAGTAACTGTGCCACAGCAACCTGAGCCCAGCTGTGCTGGGAGCACTTGGCAGGATCAGCAGTAGAGACTTGGAGAAAGGAGAACAAGGAGAGGCTCTGGGCTGCTGCTTGATGCCTGCTCTGCTGCTAGCATCTGGAATAGGGTCTGTGGGTTTCTTCCAGGAGAGCAGCACTTCCAGGGTCTGTGCCTGCAGCCAGGAGAAGGAGTGTCCAGCTGAGAAGACACTGAGCAATGGTCTTGTGAAGTCTGAACGAGAAGTTCTCTTAGTAGGTGAGTTCTTTTGGTGGGCTTGGTGACAGTGCTGGAGTGGGACTTGCTTCTGGGTGGCCTCACAGCTCCCACTGGCCACCTCCTGTTCCCTTGCTGGTGGAGGTGGGTGGGAGTCCCTGAAGCCCCTTGAGCTTTGGTTGGGTGGGGGTCTCAGCTCGTAGAGGTGCAAAAGCACACGGGTGTGAAGGGGGCTGGTGTGTGCTGGCACCAGGTCAGCAGATGCTGCAGTGCAGGGTGCTCTGCTGGGAGGCACCCCTGGAGGTGCTAGGTTAAGGAGGAGGATTAGTCTTGATCCAGCTAACACCTAACCAACCTCCCAGGATCCCAAACAGGACCCAAGGCTTAGCTTTTAGCTGGAGCACTGCAGCACCTCATGGCATGGATGACATCTGAGGACCCTCAGACCCTTGGGCCAGGTGTGGTGTGTCTCAGGATCCTGAGAAGCTTATCCAAAGCTTTAGAAGCTGTAGGCAGAGAGGAAGGGAGGGTGGGGAAAGGTGGCAGGGAGAGAAGGTCAGGCTCAGTGGGGGAAGAAATGCTGCCAGCGTCTTCGTGTGGTGCTCGTGAAGGTTCTGGTGACCTCTAATTCACAGCATGGGTACATCTGCTCCTCTTTTCTTTCCTCTTCCCTTGCCTGTTCCTAGGAATACTGGAAAATAGCCAAATGTGGCTTTTCAGCCCACAGTTGGGGATTTTTTGGAGCATTGCAAGAAGGAGCAGAAGTCCTTGTCTTGCAGGGACAAGGTATTTTCTTCAGTGTCACTCAGATGAGTTCTCCTTGGCCACCTCCAGTATCTGTTTTGAGGAGCACTAAATCATTTCTGGACATCCACATGGATCTGTTTATGCCAGAGCACAGTCTGGGTCTTGGGAAGGGACCTTTGTGGGGGAACCAAAGGCCTTTTCCTGCAGGTGGTGGTCAGCCTGTGACGGACAGTCCTGGCCTTGAGCTGAAGACTCTCTTGGGTTGCTCCATTTGAGTGCTGAAGAACTATTGGGGTGGGACACATGCCACTGCTGCCCTCCTTTGCCTTCTGTCTTTCCCTGCTCCTCAACCTTTGATGGTGCAGTTGGAGGGCTTTGCTTTCCTTCTCCTTGGCCCTGGCATCCCTACCTGGAACATAACCTTGATGGGTTCATTACTGGGTACATTACCAGTGGTGAGGTGTGGCAGGTCCTAACTGTCTGAGTTGGTCGCCTCTTTCCTCACAGCCTGTGAGCCAAACCTTGCTGTGATTTAGATCCAGAAAGCCCACAGTGGTGCAGAGCTGGTGTCCCCAGGTGGCTTTTGTCTGAAGAGAATGACACTTGTGGTGTTCTTCTCCCCAGGAATCATCTCCACGTTCCTTCACGTGCACCCGTTCGGAGCCAGCATAGAGTACATCTGCTCCTACCTGCAGCGCCTGGACAGCAGAGTAGGTGTCCCAGCACCTCCAGTTCCTGGGCCCAGCTGGGAAGGATGTGTGTGACCTGGGGGGGTGGGTTTAGTCTGGGTGTCTGGGAGAGAGATTCCCTTCTTCCCTCCCTTGCTGGAGACTGGACAGTATGAACTGTGATATGGTAATTTCTCAATGCTCAGCACCGGTGGGCAAGAGGATGGAGCCAGATTCTTCTCAGGGGTGCCCAGCAACAGGGCAAGGGGCAGTGGGCACAAACTGCAACCCAGGAGGTTCCATCTGAACATGAGAAACTTCTTTTGTGTGAAGGTGCTGGAGGCCTGGAGCAGGCTACCCAGAATGGTTGTGGGGTCTGCTTCTCTGGAGAGCTTCCCAACCCACCTGGTCATTGTGATCCTGGGCAAGATGCCATGGGTGACCCCTCCTGAGCATGGGGCTTGGCCTGGATGATCTCCAGAGGTCCCTTCCAACCCCCACCATGCTGGGATTCTGGACTGGAATAATTTTCTGGGAGAGGATTAGGGAAGGGAGTGAACTTTCTTAGAATCACAGAATGATTTGGGTTGGGAGAGACCTTCTAAAATTCATCCAGTCCGTGGTGGGAGCCTCTCTCAGCAGATCAGGTTGCTCAAAACCACCCAGCTTCAGGCTTAGCCTTTGCACAGTTCATGTTAGCAGAACCAGAGAGCTGAAGGTGATGTCCTTCCCACAGATGTTCATGTGTGACCCTGCTAGTAATCCAGGAAAGCCCTTTGGCCTCCATCTCCATCCAACAAGTGGTTTTGTTAATTCTGGAGAAAATTGCTGCTGTCGTTTCTCCTACCCTCCTGACCTCAAAAGGCAAACAACTGCCTCTTGGATGCTGTCTGTTTTGATAGAACATCTGCCATGCCACTGTTTGTTTGTGCTCTCTCTAAGCTAAACTCAGCAGGCCTTCTTTTGGTGGCTCTGAGCAGAACTTGGCTGTTTTCCTGAGCTCTGAGCCCTTCTCTGAGCCTCTTCTGTCTCTGTTTGGATGCTGCTGGTGAGGCCACTTTTAGGAGACTGCTGTGCAAGGGCTTTCTACTAGCAGGGCACAAGTGGTGTGCCTGAGAACCTGCTGACAAGGTCTGCATGAAGTGGAGGGATCAAGTCAACAAGAGCAAGTGTAGGGTCCTTCACCCAGGGAGGAATAATCCCCTGCAGGGGTGACCTGCTGAGAAGGACCTGAGACTGCTGGTAGACAAGAAGTTCCCCATGAACCAGCAATGTGCTCTTATGGCCAAGAGCCAAATGATCTCCTGGGGTGTGTGAAGAGGAGTGTGGTCAGCAAGTCCAGGGAGGTTCTTCTCCTCCTTTACTCTGCCCTAGTGAGGCCACCTCTGGAGTCCTGTGTCCAGTTCTGGACCTCAGTCCAAGAGAGAAAACTACTGGAGAGTCCACTGAAAACTGCAAAGATACTGAGGGGCCTGGAGCATCTCTGTGAGGAGCAAAGGCTGAGAGCTGCTGAGCCTGTAGAAAAGCATCCTGAGAGGGGATCTGAGTAATGCTCAGCAAGAGCTAAAGGGTGAGAGGCAAAAAGATGGGGCCAGGCTCTTCTCAGTGGTGCCCAGCAACAGGACAAGGGGCAGTGGGCACAAACTGGAACCCAGAAGGTTCCACCTGAACAGGAGGAGAAAGTTCTCTGTTGTGAGGGTGCTGGAGCCCTGGAGCAGGCTGCCCAGAGAGGTTGTGGAGTCTCCTCCTCTGGAGAACTTCCCAAGCCACCTGCACATTGTGATCCTGGGCAAGCTGCTGTGGGTTCCCTTACTTTAGCAGAGGGGTGGACTGGATGATTTCCAGAGGTCCCTTCCAGTCCCACCATGAGGTCTGCCCACCTCTGTGGTTGACTTTGGGTGCTGTTGTGTGACTTGGGTGAAGGTTCTGGCAGATTGTGATTCTGTGATTCACTTGGAGTGACCTTTTCCTTCTGTTGTCACAGATCTGCACCGCAGAGGTGGAAGTTCTCATGACTCGACTGCAGAACACCTTCAGGCAGGAGCTGAGTGGGGTTGGGGCCAGCCTGGAGAAAAGGTGGAAGTTTTGTGGCTTTGATGGCTTGAAGATGACTTGAGCTTGGACTTAACTCTGCAAACAACATGATCTGCACACCAGGAAGGCCTGGGCCACCTCTTACCTCTGCTCATGCCGAATATCTTGCACGCGTCACGGCCTCAGGTGGGATAATGTGAAAGTGAAACCAAGTGCAGAGCAGCACTGGAAGAAGCCTCAAGTTCTGCAGCTTCTCTGATGGGTTCCTTGTGAAGGCACAGGTGCTGCTCAATAGATTTGTGTCAGAGAAGTCCATGTCTGATGTTTTGAAGCACCACGTGTTGACTCTGTCTTGCCAGTGTTGTATGTGGTTTGTGTGCCCAACTCTCTCACCCCTCTACCACCTTCTTACTGGTGGGACCAGCCATGGACTATCCTGAAGCCACAGCAAAGGGACAATTCCTGGTTTCTGGAACCACCAAAAAGGGGGTAGGGGTGGGGAAAAGGCTTTTAAAAGGTATTTTTACTATTAAACCCAGAAGCTTTGGATATGGCTCTGGGTTCTCTGGGTCCAATTGTCAGTTCTTCTTCATGCTGTTTTCTCTACAAGTGGTCTCACAGCTAAGCTGAGATGAAGGCAACATCTCTGAGAGCTGAGTGTGCCTCCAGATGAAGGCAACATCTCTGAGAGCTGAGTGTGCCTCCAGATGAAGGCAACATCTCTGAGAGCTCAGTGTGCTTCCAGCTGCTGGGCTGTCCGTGGCAGAGGCCTTCTGCACCTTGTTTCTGACATGGGAAAGGGTTTTAATGTTCTGTTCATCTAGGTGGAGCAGAGCTCCTACATCAGACTTCTTTTTAAACAATGGCTTGCCACCACCTTTCTCCTCCCACTTTGCCTTGGAGGCCAAGCTGCAAACAGCACACACTTCTCTTCTGAACCTTCCCAAACTCTGTTCCTCATGGTCTCAGTATGTGCCAGGCTCTTCCTGAACCTTCTGCAGGAGGTTAGTGGGATGTAAAGTGAAATACCTCAAGCCATTGATGCAGCCTGGTCAGGTGTAGAACCTCTCTAGCCTCCAGCAGCTCAGCACTCCCACCCAGCCTGGGCTCCTCTTCGACCTGGCTGAGGCTGCCTCAGTCCTCTGCTCCAGACCATGGATGAAGATGCTGAGCAGACCTGGCTGCAGTACTGAGCCCTGGTGAGTACCACTGGCAACCAGCTGGATCCTCAAGCTCTGAGCAGTCACAACTGCCTGATGTACAGGGCTGCCCCAGCACTTCTCCATCCTGTCCCTGCTGAAGAGTTTGGAGCCATCCCTTGCAGCTCAGCAGTTGCCAGACCAACAGCTTTTTGTGATGGCAGCTAGATCATGGTTTGCCATCTGCACAGCAGCTTACTGTGCACCACTGCTGATACCCTTCAGTTGAGTTGGTGAACCCATCACCTTTTTTTGGGGGGGGAGAAGCCCTAACTCTTCCATAAGAATTTCTGTGTTCTCCAGAACTTCCATAGTCTCTAACCCATCAATAACTCTTCTGTCTCTGCTGCCATCTGGATCTCCATCTCATACTCCCACTGGGATGGCTGACCTGGGATGAGTGCTCAGTGTGTGGTGGAGCAGGTGGAAGGACCTCACTAACATCCTGTCCCTCAAACATTGCCCCCAGCAAGCCTGGTTTTATCCCCTCCCCTTTTCAGATCTAGTTTGAAGCTCTTTCCATAAGCCTGGCCAGCTCCTCTGAGGATCCTTTTCTCCCCCTTGAGGCAACTGTCATGGAGACCAACCCATGACTAAAGACCCCAAATTCTGCTGGTGGTTCTGCCAGGCTTAGAGCTGAGTGTTGATCTGATTACCCTTCCTGCTGCTGTCCTCATCATGGAGAGAGTGGCCACCACTTGTGCTCCTGATCCCTTCATTAGTTGGCCCAAGGCACTGAAGGTCTCTACTGACTGTCCTCAGACTTCCTGTTGCAATATCCTTGCTGTCTGCCTGGAAGAGCAGTACTGAGACCTTCCTGGTGAACCATCATCCTCCTTGTTCAGTTCCATGGGCAGAGTTTGGTGCCTCTTAACACAAGAACACCTGGGAGGGTGGGGTGGCTGGAGGAGATGGACCTGGGCTGGGCAGGGCCTCATTACCATTGTCCCCTGTCTCTTTGGTCACTAAACTCTCCTGGGTATAAAGAAGACAGGGTAGCTGTGCTTGGAGACCTCTCCTTTGGAGAGCAGCTTTATCCAGCCAGGCTTGTTTAGCCTGGAGAGCAGCTGTGGTGAGAGCTCACAGGAGTGAGAACAGGCTAGGTTCTGCACTCTGTGCCCAGAAAGCAGCTGGAGGAGTTTCACAGGTGGAAGCTGACACAGCAGAAGGACTTGTTGGCCCTATCCTGTGGGACCTGTAGCTGGAGTTGCTCCTTGGGGCTGTGGCTGGGACTCTTGGGCAACTCCATGAAGGAGGAGGAAGGTTCTGTGGGGCAGCAGGAGGAGCAATGGCTCTGTGCTGGAAGACCCAGAGGAGTCCTGGGTCCTGCTGCTTCCTTTCTTCAGGATTTCTCTGCTGCAGCCTTGAAACCTCATCTGCTCATTGCCACCAGGAGAAATCCATTCTGCAGATGGACAGCAAGGCTGGGGAGATGCTGGTGCAGGTGCAGAGGGCCACCTGCTGTCCTCACTCCTGTCACTGAAGGTTGCCACAGTGGGAGTGGGTGATTGGAGGTTCCAAGGAGCTATGACAGTGGAGGAGAATGTTTGGTTTGTAAGGAATAAAGGTTTTTTTTAAGGATGAATTTTGGTTCTGCTGCTTTCTTCTTCTCACCTACCTTATGCTGCTCACCCCAGGGAAAGAGATGCTCTGTCCCAGATCCTCTGCCTACCTTGGGCTTTGCTCTCTTTGTAGGGAGCATCAAGAGCATTCTGATTATGAGGACAGCAAGTGAGCAGTGGAGGTCAGCTACAGAACTCCCTCCTGCCTCTCTAGCTCCTGATGTTGGACTCAACAGGCAGTAAAGTGTGGTCCATGACCTCTTCCATCACAGCAGCTGGCTTTGCTGTTTGTGGCAGTGTCTGGGATGGACATCTGGTGCAGCACACCACCACCACTTTGTACTGGGTGACAAAAGTTGGGCAGTGAGGTTGAGATAAGGACTTCAGCAGGCTCCTGCAGAGGAAGTTCTGTGATGACTTCATGCTTTGTAGGAGGCTGCAGACCTGGCTGGGGCCTCCCAACATGCAGCTGCTGTGGGGAAGGGTCAAGTCAGTTGATGACAGTGGTGGGGCTGCTGGATCAGGAGGTGCATGGGTCCCTCAGGCAGTAGTCCAGATGGACAGGAGCTGTCTGGTTTGAAGTGGAGCTTGTGGCTAGCCCAGATGCTCCAGAGGTACAAGAGGTGGGCCTGGGGTGGGACATGTCACAGATTTACAGAGTGGTTTGCGTTGGAAGGGACCTTTAAAGCTCATCTGGTGCAACCTGCCTGCAGGGCCATGTTCACAGGAGATGTTGCATAAGGCTCTAGCTGTGCATCCCTGAGCTCTGCAGAACTTGGCAGGGAGCCTCTATGGCTCCTCAGACCCACAGTGGGTGTGGGGAGCAGCCTGGCCAGGCCTGAGTGTGCTGCAGGTTTGGTCATTACAAAGCTGCTCTGATGGAGCAGTTGAGGAGTCTCCGTGGTGAAAACCATGCACTGGCCCTCACTGACCTGCACCCGGGCAGAGAATGTCCCTTTCAGGTGCCATCTGCTGGAGCAGTTCATGCCGGCTGTCCTGGTTACTGCTAAGAGATTTTCCTAGGGCAGTGGTGGAGTTCTGCTCCCTGGAGGGGTTTCAGAGCCGTGGAGATGTGATGCTGAGGACCATGGTTTAATGGTGACCTGGCAGTGCTGGGTTGAGGGTCGGACTCCATGAGCTCAGAGGTCTTTCCCACCCCAAACGACTCTGTGGTTGTGTGGTTCCATGAGATGCGCCGAGAAGGGCCCATCCCTGGCTAAGGCACCAACACCAGCAGGCGTGGGAAGAGCCATTCCTTTCCATCTGACCCTGCCCCCTCTCTCTCTCCACACAAGGATGTTTCTGGTTCTCGTTTCTCTTGGCAGAGGATCCACATTCTCGGTCCCCTTCTCCTCCCCTCGGCCGCCTTTGGCTGCAGTCTCCTCCCCGTCACTTCACTTCTCTGCCCAGTGGGCACAGGGAAGCTTCTGCTGCCCGAGCTGCATCACTGCAGGCACTGCTTTGGAAACCATCACCCAGAAGGAGAAGGGAGCCCAGGCTGCTGCTGGGAGGAGGCACGTAGGCAGGTAAATGTCAGCCTGTGGTCCCAGCTGGGATGAGGGAGTGGGGAGCAACCAGAGCTCCTGGGGAGGGGAAGGGGTGGCTGAGCTGAGCTCTTCCCATCAATTTTCCTTCTATAAATCCTTATCCTAAAAATAATGCAGGAAAGCTGTGGTGGGGAGGAAGCTCCAAGCCCACACTCCCAGCCTAAGGCATCTCAGCTCTGGTTATGAGTCAGGGACATTCCTTCCATGGCTTCCACCACCCAGGGAGGATTTGCAGCCCTTCGGCTGTTCCCCTACCGCCTGTCGGTGGTGTCCTCCTTGTGAGGAGCACCAGAGGCTGGAGCGAGCTTCTCCTGCCCACCTGGTGCCACATGGGGCTCTACAGGGTGTCACTACTCAGGCAGGGACACTCACTCAGCTCTGCACTGCCGCGGAGCTGGCACTGTTTGGAGAGCAGCCCTGGTGAGGAGCAGCTGAGGGAACTGCAGGTGTTCAGCCTGGAGAAAAGGAGGCTGAGGGGAGACCTTCTGGCTCTCTGCAACTCCCTGAACAAAGGCTGGAGCCAGGTGAGGGTTGGTCTCTTCTCCCAAGGAACAAGTGATGGGACAGGAAGGAACAGCCTCGAGCTGCCCCAGGGAAGGTTTAGGTTGGACATGAGGAACAATTTCTTGTCCTTAGGGTTGTCCAGGCCTGGCCCAGGCTGCCCATGGCAGTGGTGGAGTCCCCATCCCTCGGGGGGTGGCGTTCAAAGCTGTGAAGATGTGGTGCTGAGGGCCAAGGTTTCATGGTGACCTGGCAGTGCTGGGTTGGACTCTTAAAGGTCTCTTCCAACCAGAGCAGTCCCAGGGCTCTGTGGAGCAGCAGCTGCAGGAGCTGCTCTGGCACTGCTGGAGTTTGTGGGGCTATTGTGGTGTTCCCTGGTAGGAGCAGATAAGAGTTGCCTACTCCAGCTCCTTCCTGCTCCCTCTCCTCATCATTTCCTCCTCCTTGTCCCAAAGCAGCCTCATCCTTGTGACTCCTCTGGGACCTTCCCTGTGGCCCAGGCAGGAGCTGTGGACGTGGACTTTGCTCAGAGCTGGGACCTCCTCCTGCAGAAAGGTAATTTCCTTCCACGTGTCTCTCCCCAGCTCCATCAGCAGGATCTGCTGGTGGCACAGCTGGTCCTGTCCTACCAGGAGGCTCCTGCTCCACCACCACTTGGCTTGTCCCTGGCTTCTGGTGAGGCAGAAACACAGGAACTGGTGCCTGAAGTCCTGGCCAAGAGCAGCTCTGCCCAGAGCACAGAGGGTGGTGGTGGGTTCAGGTTGGTCCTTGTCACCATCTCCAGGAGCTCTCTAGGTGTTGATCTGTCATTATTGTCCTCTTGGTGAAGGCTCTTCTGCAGCCTGGCCTCTGGCTCTACCTTTTCCACGCACATGCTGGTGACCTTGATCCTCTCCTCCATTTACTGCTTCTCTTGCTCTTTGGACTATGTCTGGGCTTGCTGATGCTGCTGAGGTGATGAAGGGTGTTGCACCCAGGGCAGGGCAGGGTGAGGGGCAAGGAGCCAGCATGGGGTGAAAAATCAGAGAGTGATTTTAGTTGGAAGAGACCTTTGAGCTCGCCAAGTCCAACCCTTAACTCAGCACTGCCAGGTCACCACCAGACCATGGCCCTCAGCACCACATCTCCATGGCTTTGAAACCTCTTCAGGAATGGGGACTCCACCACTGCCTTTGGCAGCCTGGGCCAGACCTTGACAACCCTCAAGGGCGAGAAATTGTTCCTCATGTCCAACCTAAATCTCTCCTGAGGCAGCTTGAGGCTGTTTCCCCTTGTCCTGTCCCATATTCCTTGAGAGAAGAGACAAACCCCTGACCTTTCAGAAAGTTGTAGAAAGTCAGAAGGTCTCCTCTGAGCCTCCTTTCCTTCAGACCAAGCAACTCCAGGTCCCTTAGCTGCTCCTCATGGGTCTTGTGAAGTTGTGGCTCCCTGCCTGGCCTCTCCAGGAGGCTGCAGACAACAGTGGGAACTCTCCAGAGCATGGAAGAGGGAATGATGCACGTGGCCATGACCTGCAGGGGTGGTAGATGTCTCTAAGATGTGCTCCTGACTTATTTTTATATACCTGTGTGTTTCAGAGGACCTTCACCTGGACACTTCTGCCAGGATAAAGCCCCAAGATGCAGCCTGTGGCTCTGCACAGCCTTTCAGAGCTGGAAAGAGCCAGTCTGCAGGAGATTGCTCTCTACAAGCTGCAGGAGAAGCTGCTGGTTGGAGATCTCAGCCTGGCTGAAGGTAGAGGATGGGAGAGCTCAGCTCCTGTTGAGGGAGGGTTGAGGTCAGAGTCCTCACTTCTCATCCCCACACCCACACATTGCAACAGGGACTGGAGGCTGTGGACATTTGTGACACTTTTGGTCCATTTTACTCATTGTTCCTTGCTCTGCTCTGAGCCTCCAGGGCCTCATCAGCCTTTTGAGGAGGGTTTGCGTGTCCATAGCAGTGTGAGAACATGACCCTGCCTGTGGTCTGCCTCTGATCCCCCTGATCCAAACCAGATGTGAGCTGACTTGGCAGAGTGTTGCACTGGGGCTGTCTCAGTGCTGTTGGGATGGAAGAAGTTATGATTTCAGGATTAATGGCCATCACGAAGAGGAAGTGGCCTCCAGTTGCCCTAGGGGAGTTTCAGGTTGCATATGAGGAGCAATTCCTTCCCCTCAAGGGTTGTCAAGGCCTGTCCCAGGCTACCCAGGGCAGTGGTGGAGTCCCCATCCCTGGAGGAGTTTCAAAGCCCTGGAGATGTGGTGCTGAGGGGCTTGGTTTAGTGGCGCCCTGGCAGAACTGGGCTCATGGTTGGACTTGATGAGGTTAAAGGTCTCTTCCAACCAGAACTATTCTGTAGCTCTGTGATTTGAGCAGAAGATGACCAAGAAAGAGGAGGCCTTTGAAGGATGCACAGCATCAAGCTGTGGTGCATCTCAGGGAAAAACAGTTGTCCCCATCTCCAAGACTTGTCATGGGTCATACATGCTGCTCTGTGCTGGAGCTACCAGCTCAAGCTTCCTGCACAGGGGGATGACCTCTTCCAGGTCCTGATGCTCTCTTTCTTGTCTGCTGCCTGATGGTTTGTTTCCCTTGGGAACATCTGCTGAGCTTCAGGAGTGCAGGGCTGTGCTGATGCTCAGCTTCAGCACGTTGTGTCCTCCCTCCTCACCCTGTGGTGGCCTTTTGTCCCTTGAGCTGGGTGTGTTTTGTCTCCAGGTTGTACTTATCTTCCTGCTGTCTGCTCAGCTGAGCGAAGCAGCACCCATGGTGCTGCAGAGGAATCTCTGCAGGCAGCTCTGTGTGCATGTTCCTCATTCCAACCCTCTCAGCTTCCTCCAAATCTCTCAGAAGAACTCTAACAACCCCACCAGCTGCTCCTGGGAAGAGAATCACTCAGGAAGAAGGAGCTCAGTCAGGCCAGGGTGATGTCTCCTGGAAGGTTTTAGGGTGGGCAGTGGATGAGTCCTCAGCTCACTGCCACTGCCTGTGGTCCTTGGCTTCCCTCTGCGTAATTCTTGGGAGCAGGACTTGCCCCTCCAGCACCAGCATGGGATTTCTGGTGAGGTTCTCATAACCCCACTGAATGATTTGGGTAGAAGAGGACCTGAAATGTCATCTGTCATGAGCAGGGACACCTTCAGCTAGACAAGGTTGCTCAAAGGCTTATCCTCCAGTGGGGCATGGCAAGGTAGGAAGCCACCAGAGCAATCAGCTGTGGTTCATTTGGACTCTATTCTCTTCATGGTTCGTTTTTGTGGACTTCTGGACAGGAAGACATTAGAGAGCTCTGGTGGGCTGAGTCTCACCCCACAGCTGGGGTCTCTGTAGCCCACCACTATGGTGTAGTGCCATGAGACCAGGTGCCCGAGTGTGAAGGGATCGTTTCTCCACCCTGGGGGGATGGTGGAGGAGGTGTTCAAGGCCAGGCAGGATGAAGCTTTGACCAACCTGGTCTAGTGGAAGGTGTCTCTGCCCATGGCAGAGGGACTGGAACTAGATGGTCTTGAAAGTCCCTTCCATGTCAAGCCATTCTCTGGTTGCCCTAGGCAGTTGATGCTCACCATGCCACCTCGATATCACATCAGGCCCACAGCATCCCTCTGTCCTCAGAAGGTCCCTGTGTGGCTGTGCTCTGCCCATGAGGATCAGAATGGTCTTTAACAGCTGAGTGATGCAGAACCTTTGCTTCCTTTTCTCCTGACAGTTGGACCTAAAGGCAGTAAATCCATCCGCCAGAAGCTGGAGAGCTTCTCAAAGGAGAAGAAAGGTGAGCAGAGAGCTCTTTTACCCACAGTTTGGCAATTGCTGGCTTTGGTGGGGCTGAGATGAGAGGTGCCCAAACACAGCTTTGTCCTGTGGTACTTTGTCCACGGTGTGTTGGTGTTCCCCAGAGTAGTGGGTAATGGAGTCTGGAAGGGATGGGGATGCGTGGACATGGACACAAACGGTTCTGTCTGCTCATTTTACCCCTCTTGAGCTCTGTTTTATTGTCCCCTGAAGGACATCAGCCACAAACCTGAGGAGATCAGAGGTGTGGAGCAGAGCTGAGGGGGTAGGAGCGCTTTGGACTTTCCTCCTCACCAGTACAAAGCCTCCTCAAGGAAATGCTTGGGTTTCTCACTGGTGTTTTACAAAATGGATCCATGGCCCCTGGTGGTGTGGAGGTTGAAGCGAGGAGGTGAAGTTCCTCCTTCCATCTGCTTGGGAAAGGTTATCTGAGGTGAAAATCCATGGATGCCAAGACTGTTGTTGGACAGAGGTGGCTGTCACAAGCCCTGTAGGCAACTGGAGGCTAGAATTTGGTCAGGATCTTGTGTCTCACACATTTCTGGTGCTTCATGAAGTCTCACAGATGTGGTGGCATCTTCATGAGGCCAACAAAGGGAAGGAAAGATCAGGTGGAGATGGACAGCCTGCAAGAGTCATGCTGATGGAGACCAGCTTTCCTGGTGTCTTCCCAACACCCCTGTAAATCCTTTTTCTTTCTCCCATGCCATGTCCTCCTCCTCAGCTCCCCAACCTCGTCGTGTGATGCCCTGGGGCTGCTCTTCCCACCCACCCTTGAACATCCAGGCTGCCAGAGAGCTGGAGGAGGAGCAGGGGGCAGGAGGGCACAAGGCATGTAAGGGCACTGATAGTTACAGGGTGAGCATCCTGAAGCCAAGCTGCAGATCTGCCTGTCACTTATTGACAGGTTGTCTTCTTCACCCTCCTGCTGGTGGTTACCATCATGGAGTCATGGTGTTCCCTTCTCATAGAGTCCCAGACTGGCTTGGATTGAAGGGACCTTTAAAGCTCATCCAACCCCTCTGCAGTCAGCAGGGACATCTGCAACTAGAGCAGGTTGCTCAGAGCCCCAAACAACCTGACCTGCAATTGTGCCAGGCATGGGGCAGCTCACACCTCTCTGGGCAACCTGAGCCAGGCTCTCACCACCCTCAGCATCCAACATGTCTTCCTTATACCTGATTGGAATCTCCCCTAAATCTCTGGGTTGATGGTGTCTCCCAGACGTGTCCCTGCAGCTGGTGCAGCTGCCTCCTAACCAGGCTGTCCTGTTTCTGCCTGCTTTCTCCCCAGACTCCTCTCCTCAGACCTTTGGGATCCCTCTCCACCAAGTCATCGCCAACGACCGTGCCTACCGGCAGCTGCAGGAGGCAGTGAGGAGCAGCCGCCGGCTCTGCCTGGAGGTGGAAGCCAGCGTGACCAGGTTTCGGGCTCAGAGGCAGAAGAAGTCCCCTACCGGCAGGAGCTGTGGCCTGGTCCCTTGTGGGGTCTTCCCAGAGGAGCCACTTTCCCCAGTCTTGCCCGACAGCAGCTCCTGGAGCCAGAGACGGGTAGGGAGAGAACACAGCACTCGAGGTGTGGCCTCACCAGAGCCGAGCACAAGGGGACAGTCACCTCCCTGCTCCTGCTGGCCACAGCATTTCTAATCCCAGCCAGGATGCCACTGCCCTTCTTGGCCGCCTGGGCACACTGCTGCCTGTCTGGTACAGCCCCCAGGTCCCTTTCTGCCAGGGCTGATGGGTGGGAGGTGCTTTGCTTGCTCACCTCTCGTGGAGCCGAAGTTACCAGGACACGTCCAGGCAGCCAGAGGAAGATAGGGGTGGGGGGAGGTTGTCCGTCAGTGGTGTGGGTTTTTCCACTCCTCCATTGCCTCACATCTTGAAGATTTGGTTTCACACCAGGGAAATTGCCACCGTTGATGCTGGGTCGTGTTGGCCCCTTGGCCACAAGAGGCCCCTGTGGGGACATCAGCTGGTCTGCTTTCAGCATTGGCTACCCAAGGTGCTCCGTGGGAGGTTCAGGTTTCACATGAGGAACAATTTCTCACCCTTGAGGGTTGTCAAGGCCTGGCACAGGCTGCCCAGGGCAGTGGTGGAGTCTCCATCCCTGGAGGAGTTTCAAAGCCCTGGAGATGTGGTGCTGAAGGACATGCCCCAATAGGAAGGTTGTGTTTAGAGACACCTCCCATGAGAAGCAGCACACAGGAAGGGTTGTGTGGGAGATGAGAGGTCTCCCTGTGGTCCTCTAGGGTCTGTAGACCTGTGTGTGTTTGGAGGTGGTGCCTCCCATTCCCACAAACCTGTGAGGAGCCAGCAGTGGTGGTGTGCTGGGCTCTTGGTGGGTAGTTCTGCCAACCCGCAGACCAGCTCTGCTCCACCCCAGGGTGCAATGTCTGTGGACTCCATCACTGACCTGAGTGACAACACCTCCAAGCTGCTGGAAGCACTCCAGTTGTCCCACCCCCACGAGCTGGATCCACGGAGAAGTCTGGGCAAGAAGAAGATGTTGAGCCTCAACCCCATCAGCTGGCAGGTCCCACGGATCGTGGACAGGTGCTGCAAGCACATCGAGACCCATGGTAAATGCTGGTGTCTCCCTGGCCAGGTGATGGGATGGGTTCTACCACAGGGGTTTGGTAGAACCCATCTTATGTGGTGGGCTGGGACATTCTGGTCTGGTTCCTTGAGGTGGGAGGAGGCAGCTGAGCCCTGGGGCAGGGCACAGCCCTAGCAAGCCACCTGGGATGGGTTCTTCGGGTGGGTGAAGTATCTCGGCTGAGAAGTGATGGTCACTGTGACACCTCCTGGTGCCTTCTGGCTGTAACTCGCCCTGCAAACCCAGCAGCTAGCTCAGAGTGACCCTACAGGTGAGATCTGCTCCCTGACCCACAGACGACCCCGGGAGATCTGACGGCTCCAAACACTCTGCCAGCAGCTGGGAAGGACTCACTGCCTGAGGTGCAGTGCAGGAGGACTGCCTCCAGCAGGCGGAGGTGCTCCGAGGGTGGCAGGGGCTGTGGGAACGCAGGGCACTAACCTGTCTGTCCCCCAGGTCTCCAAACAGTGGGCATCTTCCGGGTTGGGAGCTCCAAGAAAAGAGTCCAGCAGGTGAGGGAGATGCTCACAGGATGTTAGGGATGGGAAGGAACCTCCATAGATGACCGAGTCCAACCCCCCTGCCAGAGCAAGTCACACAGGAACACATCCAGACAGGGCTGGAAAGTCTCTGGAGAAGGAGACTCACAACCTCTCTGGGGAGCCTGTTCCAGTGTTGGCTGAATCCAGAGCACAGGTGGGGGATGCATAAAGCAGATATTGATGTGAAGAGGTCCAGAACATCACAGGCATGTGCTGGATCACAACCAGCCTGTGACCTGCTGCTGGGTCCCTCTCCCAGCCATGGAGAGCCTGCTTTATGTCTCCAAGCTGCCTTAGCAGATAAACCTCCACTCCCTTGCTTGGCACATCAGAGCCTCCTCTGGGCTCCCTTCACCAGCCAGCAGCTCCTTCTGGTCCTGTGGCACATCCTCTGGACAGCAGCAGGATGTGGGGTCCTGGGATGCCTTCTTTGGGGGTGACCTGCATCAGGAGAACCATGGGAGCAGCCAAACCTCCTGTCTGGCTACAGCAGTAGCTTGTTGCAGAGCCAGATCCTGACCGTGTATGAAGAGGAAGAACTGACCACTGGTTTTATTCTTCTCCTTCCTTCCATCTTTCAGCTGAGGGAAGAGTTTGACCAGGGACTGGATGTTTTCTTGGATGAACACCAAAGTGTCCATGATGTGGCTGCTCTGCTGAAGGAGTTTCTCCGGGACATGCCAGACTCCCTGATTCCCAGAGAGCTCTACAGTCCCTTCCTCAGCACAGCCTGTGAGTGGAGCTGTGGGGCTGGTGGTGGAGCACTGAGGCTCTTCAGGATAGACAGATCCTGAGCCTGCTCGTGTCTCAGCACATGGCCTCCTTGGGGAGAATAGGAGAGCCTGGAGGAGAATCTGTGACTCAGAGATTCATAGAATGGGTTGGGTTGGGAGGGACCTTGAAGGTCATTTAGTTCCCACCCCGCTGCCATGAGCAGGGACATCTCCCACTAGACCAAGTTGCTCAAGGCTTCACCCAACCTGGCCTTGAACACCTCCAAGATGAAGGAGGAGATGCTGGAGCACAAGGATGAACTCAGTTTGCCAGGAAAAGGTCAGCGAGTTGGATCTCTCTGGGATTGGAGCTGGATGGTCTTTAAGGCCCCTTCCAACTCAAGTCATTCTATGATTCCTTTTAGGGGATGCAGATGCTTTTGGAGGACAGAGGGCCAGGTTTGCTTGGGTCCCTACAAGATCTGGGCATAGAGCCCTGGAGCAGGCTGCCCAGAGAGGTTGTGGAGTCTCCTTCTCTGGAGAAATTCCAAACCCAGCTGGGCATTGTGATCCTGGGCAAGCTGCTGTGGGTGCCCCTACTTGAGCAGGGGGATTGGACTGGGTGATCTCCAGAGGTCCCTCCCAACTTCATTCTCTGATTCTGTGGAGTGAAATCACTGCCCTCAGCAGATGGTCAGGCTGATGGTCTCACTGCTTGTAAAGAGCCTAGAGAAGGAATCCCAGGTTCTTCCTTAAAGCGCTTCTTTGCCAAAGCCACGAGCCTGGGGTGGGATTGAGGATGTCCTCCTGTTGCTGCTGCCTTCAGTTGCTGCAGCCTGTGGGGTTTTTGATGACTGGATGATCCCTCTGGCCTAGGCCAGACCAGCTCCTCCAGAGCTCATTAACATGGAGATATTTGAGGGCTAGGCACTAATTAACCAGCTGCTCTCTGCCCTAGCCATGGAGGGCCCGGCACAGTTAGCCACCCTCCAGCTGCTGCTCTTCCTGCTGCCACCCTGCCACAGCGACACTCTGCACCGCCTCTTGAGGTTCCTCAGCCAGGTGGCCCAGCATGCCCAGAGCTCCCAGGGCCCTGAGGGACAGGAGGTAAGGCTGGCCCAAGCACGCTGACAGCACGGAGGAGGGGTGGCCCAGATGTCACTGGTTAAAGGCAAGCAGAGCTGCTTGCAAGCCAGGGGGAATCCTGTGGTAGAACCAAAGTGTTGGTCAGTCCCCTTGAGCTTGGCAGCTCTGGGTGGATCCTCTGGTTCTGTGCTTGGCAGCTCTGGGTGGATCCTTTGGTTCTGTCCTTTTTGGTTCTGTGCTTGGCAGCTCTGGGTGGATCCTCTGGTTCTGTGCTTGGCAGCTCTGGGTGGATCCTTTGGTTCTGTCCTTTTTGGTTCTGTGCTTGGCAGCTCTGAGTGGATCCTCTGGTTCTGTGCTTTGCAGCTCTGGGTGGATCCTTTGGTTCTGTTCTTGGAAGCTCTGGGTGGAGCCTTTGGTTCTGTGCTTGGCAGCTCTGGGTGGATCCTTTGGTTCTGTCCTTTTTGGTTCTGTGCTTGGCAGCTCTGGGTGGATCCTTTGGTTCTGTCCTTTTTGGTTCTGTGCTTGGCAGCTCTGGGTGGATCCTTTGGTTCTGTCCTTTTTGGTTCTGTGCTTGGCAGCTCTGGGTGGATCCTTTGGTTCTGTCCTTTTTGGTTCTGTGCTTGGCAGCTCTGGGTGGATCCTTTGGTTCTGTCCTTTTTGGTTCTGTGCTTGGCAGCTCTGGGTGGATCCTTTGGTTCTGTCCTTTTTGGTTCTGTGCTTGGCAGCTCTGGGTGGATCCTTTGGTTCTGTCCTTTTTGGTTCTGTGCTTGGCAGCTCTGGGTGGATCCTTTGGTTCTGTCCTTTTTGGTTCTGTGCTTGGCAGCTCTGGGTGGATCCTTTGGTTCTGTCCTTTTTGGTTCTGTGCTTGGCAGCTCTGGGTGGATCCTTTGGTTCTGTCCTTTTTGGTTCTGTGCTTGGCAGCTCTGGGTGGATCCTTTGGTTCTGTCCTTTTTGGTTCTGTGCTTGGCAGCTCTGGGTGGATCCTTTGGTTCTGTCCTTTTTGGTTCTGTGCTTGGCAGCTCTGGGTGGATCCTTTGGTTCTGTCCTTTTTGGTTCTGTGCTTGGCAGCTCTGGGTGGATCCTTTGGTTCTGTCCTTTTTGGTTCTGTGCTTGGCAGCTCTGGGTGGATCCTTTGGTTCTGTCCTTTTTGGTTCTGTGCTTGGCAGCTCTGGGTGGATCCTTTGGTTCTGTCCTTTTTGGTTCTGTGCTTGGCAGCTCTGGGTGGATCCTTTGGTTCTGTCCTTTTTGGTTCTGTGCTTGGCAGCTCTGGGTGGATCCTTTGGTTCTGTCCTTTTTGGTTCTGTGCTTGGCAGCTCTGGGTGGATCCTTTGGTTCTGTCCTTTTTGGTTCTGTGCTTGGCAGCTCTGGGTGGATCCTTTGGTTCTGTCCTTTTTGGTTCTGTCCTTGGCAGCTCTGGGTGGAGCCTTTGGTTCTGTGCTTGGCAGCTCTGGGTGGAGCCTTTGGTTCTGTCCTTTTTGGTTCTGTGCTTGGTAGCTCTGGGTGGATCCTTTGGTTCTGTCCTTTTTGGTTCTGTCCTTGCTGGTTCTGTGTGGTGCAGCTCTGGGTGGCTCCTTTGGTTCTGTCCTTGGCAGCTCTGGGTGGAGCCTTTGGTTCTGTGCTTGGCAGCTCTGGGTGGATCCTTTGGTTCTGTCCTTTTTGGTTCTGTGCTTGGCAGCTCTGGGTGGAGCCTTTGGTTCTGTCCTTTTTGGTTCTGTCCTTGGCAGCTCTGGGTGGATCCTTTGGCAGAACCAAAGTGCTGGTCGATCCCCTTGTGCTTGGCAGCTCTGAGTGGCTCTGGGTCCAACTGAGGGATTTTCTGGGTGGCAAACACCCCAGAGAGACCTGGTTGTGTGTCCACAGGGGTGTTTTTTGGTGGACTCATTCTGGTTTTCCACCTCCAGCTTTCAGGAAGGACTTCCCATCATGCACTAATGATGATTTTGGGGTGTCTGGACAAACTGAGCTCTGTGTCTTCATGACTCAAGGAGACTGGTTTTGTCCTGTAGCATAAGATGGTACAGAAATATTGGTTGTCACCTTCTGGTGGGGGTTGTGAAAGTGAGGTGGCTGGGAATGGAGGGTCTGATGCAAGGAGGGAGGAACATGTGCTCCAAAACTACACACCCTGGCCCTACCACCAACTTGGAGAGGGCCAAACTGCACTCAGATCAACACCCCAGCCTCGCTCAGCAGCTCGTGGTTCCAACCTGGAGTGGGTGAGGCTGATCTGAGACCTCCATAATCTTCAGTTTCCTGTTGTGCTTGCTACCAGATTCCTGGGAACAAAATGACAGCTTCAAACTTGGCCACAGTCTTTGGTCCCAACATCCTTCAGAAGGACAAGCCTGGGGAGAAAGATGCTGTTGCCATGAACTTTGAAGACAGTGCTGCCATCATAGTGGTGATCCAGAGGCTGATTGAGCACTACCAGACCTTGTTCACAGTAAGTGAACCTACCTGAGGGCAGCTTCTCTAGACCTTTCCTCCTCCTCTGCACTCTTAGAATGGCAGCAGAAGGAAGGTTCACAGCTCCACATAGCAGCAGATGACTCGAGCCAGTTTGTGGATCATGGAATGATTTGGGTTGAAGGAACCTTTCAAGGTCCTAGAATGGTTTGGGTTGGAAGGCACCTTAAAGATCATCTAGCTCCTACCCACTGCCCTGGGCAGGGATGACCCTGCTGTGGTCATCAGGGACATCTGCAAACAGAGCAGGTTGCTCGAGGAGTTGAAGAAGACCCCAAGGGGTGTGATGAAGGTGGACAGAGCAGATGTCAGGTCTGCAGGGGGATAAAGTACCAGGATCAGTGTGGAGAAAGCAGGGGCTGAGGTCTGCTCAGAGCCCCAGGAGGGGTGTGGGCTCTGACACCAAGGGTCTGTGAGCACATATTGACCCTGTGTATCCCTTCCAGGTCTCTCCAGAAATGCAGCTGGACATCCTAAGGAGGCTCTTCCAGACAGATCCCGATGTCATCGACTACCTTCTGCGCAGGAAGTTCAGCACCACGCTGTAAGTCCCCATGGTGAAGCTCTTCCACAGGACGAGTGACAGCACAAGAGGATACAGCCTCAAGTTGCCCCTGGGAGTTTTAGGTTGGACATAAGGAACAATTTCTTGCCCTAAAGGGTTGATAAGACTCAGCCCAGGCTGCCCTGGGCAGTGGTGGAGTCTTCATCCCTGAAGGGAAAAAGGTTTGGTGGTGACCTAGCAGTGCTGGATTCATGGTTGGACTCCGTCATCTGAAGTCTCTTCCAACCAGCAATTTCCTGGTTCCATGATCTCTGCTACTGTTCTGTGCTGACCTTTTGGGACTGTCCAAAGAGAAGTCTGATCTTCAGGGTCACTGCTAGAGGCCCTTTGGTGGTGGGGTTGGCAGCAGAGGCACTTTGCAAAGAGCATCTCTGTTTTTTCACTCTTAGGAGCACACAAGGTGAGGACTCAGTAGAAGACCATGCTCCAACCCCGCCACCTGCTCTGACTGACACCCTGGAGAGAAGCTTGGTCTCATCAGACTTGTACAACAAGGTCTCCTTCCTAAACCTGGACATTGAGATCTAGCAAGCCTGGGGCATGCCCTCAGCATTGGCACTGTGGGCACAACTGGGCAGCCCTTCCCCAGAAAATACAAGTCCTCTCTCCCAGTTTGGAGTGGAGAAGTGAGAGGAGTATGGTGAATGTCCGTGGGAGTATCTTTGCTGAGTTGCTCAGGTTGTTCTGCTGTTGCCAGATCTACAGCAGAAGTGTTTGCAGGTGGCATCAGAAAGGGCTTCTGCTGTGGGCTTGTGAGGCTCTTTTTACGTCAAGAAGAGTGTGGCCAGCAGGTCGAGAGAGGTTCTCCTCTCCCCTCTACTCTGCCCTAGTGAGACCATATCTGCAGCTCTGGCTCCAGTTCTGGGCTCCCCAGTTCAAAAGAGACACCAGGAGAGAGCCCAGTGGAGGCTGCAAAGATGCTGAGGAGCCTGGAGCATCTCTGTGGGGAGCAAAGGCTGAGAGCCCTAGAGCTGCTGAGCCTGCAGAAGAGCAGCCTGAGAGGGGATCTGAGCCATGCTCAGCAACAGCTAAAGGGTGGGGGGCAAGAGGATGGGGGCAGACTGGGGGTTCTCAACCCCAACTTTCTATGAGTTCATGTTCTGTGAATAGAAGTTCTAGAGGATTTTAGAGCTTGTGGTGTCCTCTCATGATCTCTGGCTGTGGATGACTGCTCTGGTTTTCTCCCCTCTGCTGTGAGGACAGGCTGAAAGAGCTGGGGTGGTCTGTCCTGGCTGTTGGCAGAGGAGTAGAGTCATGGTGACATGCCAAGGCCTTCTAAGAAGATGTTTGGAAGGTCTTGGAGCAGCTTGGCTGTGGTGCTGGTCACCCAATTGATGCTGAAGTGTTCTGGTGACCTTGGAAACCTTCAGTCCCATGGTGTCCTGGGGTTATCCTCTCCCGCAGCCTCGACTGTGCTCCTTGTCTCTGGAGCTTATCAGTTCTCAGGAGGCTTTCTCCAGCTATCTCTCAGCACACACATCCCTCCTCAGCCTGCTGTGCCCCACGAACAGCTTCTCCACCCATCCCACCCACAGGGTAGGGACAAGAGCTCAGACTCGAGAAGGTGCAGCACCACCCAGGGGGCAGATGCAGCCGAGACTGCCGGTGGGACACCACACGGTGGAAAGAGTCATGGGCTCATGAACAACCCTCTTGGTGCTCCAGGGAGTAGCCAGGGCCACCACACAGGCTGAGCTGCGGGCTCCCTGCTCACAGAGCATTACTGGAGCACAGTCCTCACCAACTGAGTGTCTCCCACTCTTTGCTGTGGTGCTCACCAAATCAGGCTGCTCTGGAGAGGACCTTCTGAGGAACAAAGAGGGCAAGTCCTGACACATGGGACCATGGCTGTGCCCTACATGCCTTGTTGGTGGCTTCTCTTGAGCTCTTGCTCTGCCCCAGCTCAGTTTGGTCTGGGGCTGGAGGAACCGAGAGGAAAACCTCAGAAGTGAGCTGCTGTTAAATTTCTTTCTGCTGGAGCCAGCAGCAGAGGGTCATGGAATGGTTTGGGTGGGAAGGGACCTTTAGGGATCAGCCAGTTCACACCCCTGCAGTCAGCAGTGACATCTGCAGTTACTCAGAGGTCTGTTCCCAGCTTTCATGGTGGAGAAACTCTTCCCTGTGAGGGTGGTGAGACACTCAAATAGGTTGCCCAGGGAAGTTGTGGATGCCAGACTAAAGCCTTGAGCAACCTGATCTAGTGGGAGGTGTCCCTGCCTATGGCATGGAGGTTGGAACTGGATGATCTTCGAGGTTCCTTCCAATCCAAGCCAGCCTGGGATTCTATGATTCTGTGACCCCCCTTAAAGACTGAAAGACCACCAGAAGGTCTCCCAGAGCCTTCTCTTCTCCAGGCTGAAGGTAACGCCTCACCAGTTCTGGTTCTGGGTGGTGAGTGGAAGAACGTGGGTGTCCCATGGTGAGTTCCTCCAGCCGGGTCAGCTCCTGGTGTGATTTGAGTTTCTGAGGGCAGAGGAACTTTCTGCAGGGCTCACCAGGGGTTGGAGGTGACAGTCCCCAGGCAGATCCCTTTTCCCCATGCCGGGGCCGTGCTGAGTGCCGGGGGTGTGCGTGTGCCTGTGTGTCACAGTTTGGTGAAGCGTCACCCCAACTTCTCCCTGTCCCAGCTTGGGGGTGAGGGCGTGCCAGGGGCGGGCCCTGCTGGAGCCACCCCCGGGCGCTCCCCGCGGCTAAAACCGCTGCTGCCGCCGCCCNCGAGCCGTGCTGAGCAGCCGAGTGCCGGTAGTTAGCGTTCAGCCTGCCGGTCCGTGCCAGCCGTTCCAAGCTGTGCTAGCCGGTCAGTGCCAGCCGCTCCAAGCCGCGCCCGCTGGTCGGTATCAGCCGTGCCATGCCGAGCCGAGCTGAGCTCGCCGGTCGCTGCCGGCTGTGCCGTGCCCAGCCGATCCCGCTGGTCTGTGCCAGCCGTGCCGATCCGGTCTGTGCCTCCGCATAACCCCGGGCACGGCTCCTGTAGAATCCTGTCCCCGGCCCGGTCCAGCCTTGCCGAGCCGCCACTGGGCTGGTCGGTCCCCGGGAGCAGGAATACAGGGGCTGGGGGAGCTACTGGGTATCCCTCGGGCTCAGCAGGGTCCAGCAGCCCCCGTTCTGCCCGGATGGGACCGTCCCGACTGTGGGGGAAAGAACCTGGTCCAGTATCAGGACCTCCACCTGCATGGGACCAGTCCCTAATGGACTGAGCCTAGTTGGAGCTAGTTGCGGGATGAGCTGGGAGGGTGGCCGAGCTCCGAGCTGATGCTCCTCGGAACGAGAAGGGTGAGGAGCAATGTCAGCCAGGGACCTGCTGCACGAAGACCTGGCAGCCCGCCCTAAAGAGGTGGCCAGAGCCCGGGTCTGTCCCATCCCAGCCTGGAGCCGCTCCTGCGAGGCTTTTCTTGGGGGTGTCTACACGGGACATGCCCCAAAGCCCTCCCTACGGTGGCTTCCTTCCCCCAGCAATGGCTGATGAGCTCGGTGACCTGCTGCGGGAGTTTGAGGACGTGATAGAGGACTTTGAGAAAGGCCCCGCATGTCAGTATGAGCAGCACCTGGAGGAGCTGAAGAAGAAGGCAGGACACAGCGTCTATGACAGTGGCATCGACGAGCTGGAGAGTGAGTCCAGGGCTGGGCAAGGAGGAGACCTGGGGAGGATGATGTCCGGTGGGGTGGGGTGGTTTTGGGAGCTCTGGGGTTCCTCTGTGGTAAACCATGGAGCTTCTTGCTTATTCCATCTCTGAGTTGTCTGCCTGACTCATCTTTTGTGGGCTGGGTGAGCAGCATGAGATGGTGACCGCTAAATGTTGGAACAGAGCCTACAGCATCTCCTGGGGCTGCTTCTGCTGAGCTGTCTGCTGCAGGGCTGTGTGAGGCTTGAGGTAACTGGGAGCGCAAGGGGAACTATTTCACCACGCTAACCCCAAAGCATTCTGGTGGCCGTGTCCAGGCAACCCCTGGTGCTGTCTGGCCTGGCAGAGGAGCTCAGTTCCCCTTACCCAACCCTTTCTTGCAGCAGAGGTCTGGATGGGCTGTCCAGGAGTGAGGGTGGACCAGGAGCACTGCGCCATGCATGTGATCCATCCCTGGTCCTGCAGCTTCTTTATAAGGTGCACGTGGCCAGGAGTGGTGACTGATGCTTTGCACCTGCAGGTACCAGCACATCCCCAGGAAGCAGTCTCAGCTCCAGTGAGGAGGACCTCAACACCCCTGCCAATACCTACCCTGCCAAAGGTGAGGCTGGAAGGTTTTGAAGGGCTTCCTTCTGAGTGCTTGGCCTGGCTCAGTAGCCGTGGGCTGCTCTGAGAAGGGAGGTGCCAGTGGGACCTGGCAGGATTTGTAGGTGAGAATGAGCGCTGGGGTCCCAGCTGGGTCCTGGAAGATGGTGAAACTGGGCTGGTGTGGTCCCAGTTGAAGAGGGTGAAGCTGGGTTGCACATTCCCAATCAAGGTCAGAGTTGTCCAGGAAAGTGCAGGACTGTGCAGAGATGAGGTAGCAAAGGGAAGGTGGACACCTTGCCCAGAAGAAATTGTGGTTAGACATGAGGGGTGGGGATGTTTCTTCCCTCAAATTTGAGCTGGAGTGGCAATGGGAGGGTCCTGATGGTGTATTTCTCCCTGCTAGCCAAACTTGGAGACACACAGGAGCTGGAGGAGTTCATTGCAGACCTGGATAAAGCCCTGGAAGGTAGGTACCCTCCTCTGATCCCTGTGCTCCTGAAGCTGCACTCAGGCAGGGCTGGAGCTTCTCCTCTGCCTTTGCTTGGTGCAGACCAGCCCAGCATTCTCCTGGTTGGGCTTCCCATTGTAGGGGATTTAGACCTTGGTTTTGGCTCCATGAGTGGAATCCTTCTGTCTTTCTTTGGTGGCTTACCTGCCTGTCATCTCCTCGCATCCTCCTTCGAGCTCTTTCATCCCACTGCTTCTGTCACTTCCCTTCCTGGTGCCTCAGTTTCCCCTAGCTGGAGACGTGGAGCTAGCTGCAGGGGACTGGTGGGGTGAAGCCCAGACTGGTCTGGCAATGAAGACCTTCAAAAAGGCAGCAGACAACACAGCCTGCAAAGCTATTGATGTTTTTCAGAGGGTCACAACTCACACACCAAGTTGAGTGAGAAGGGACCATTAAAGGTCACCTACTCCAACCCCCTTGCAACAAACAGGGATATCTGCAGCTAGAGCAGGTTGCTCAGAGGTGTTCAGATGCTTGTGGCTCTCTGCCTGCAGCATCTCTCCAGCTGCTGCCCAAAGGCTTTTTGTGGCTGGAAGGAAGAAGGTGAGCTGGAGAAAAATATTGCTTGTGGTCCAAAGCTCTGTGGAAATATTCCACCTGGAGGGAGTAGAGTGAGGATTTGGGCTTGAGAAGGTCCACTTACAACATGATAATGGCTCTGAGTGAAGCTGTGGGCAGGTCTTGGGATGGGACTTTGCCATCTGTGGAGCAGCTGTTTGTCTCCTGGTGCAGCTGTGGGTACCCTTGGGGAAGGTGATGGTGCTGTGCTGGGCATCGCTGGCAGCTGTGCTGGGCAGCTCTGTGGTCCTGTGAGCTTATTGCTGCTCAGGAGCTTCCTGATTGGGGAAGCTGAGGCAGAGGCCACACTTCCTCTCAGGGCAGGGGGTTGGGCTGGAGGCAGAACACTTGAGTTAAAAAACCCAAAATATTCCCCTGGCGAGTCCCAGCTCTTGGTATCTGTTCCTGTCCCTTCAGGGTGGCCAGAAGGAGGCAGCTGGTGGAAAGTGGAGGAACCAAACTCCTCAGCTCAGCAGGGTTCTGTTCCAACCCTGCTGTGGATGGCACCTGGAGGGGTCCAGCACAGCTCCTTCCTCCCCCCAGCCACCTCACTAATGTCCTTGTCCCTCTTGCTTGTCCTGCAGAGATGTGAGAGGTGCCCCTGATGTGGAGCATGGAGAAGAGTACCCACAGCAGACCAGCCCCGTGCCAACCCTCTGCGCCTTCTGCTTCTGCGTCCCTGCCGCCCTGCGTGGGTGACAGCTCTGCCTGTGCCACCCTCTCTGGGTGACAACCCTCCTGTGCCACCTTGCTCCACAGCAGCAATGGAGCCAGCAATGGGATGGCCAACTGGACTGTGATGTTTGCTGGACCTCACTCCACTCCAGGACTCTGCCAGCATGAGATGGGACAATGCCCAGCACTGTGCCAGCTCCCAAGAGGGAGAACTGTCTCGATTGCAACTGGAACCAGGACAAGGCAGCTCTTGCTGGGGGCACCAGCCTTTGCCCTGCAGTCACTGAGTGGATTTTGAGGGAGTGGGTGGAGGTCTGTACCACTGATGAAGCCCCAGGAGAAACCCTAAGTGTTTGAAGGAAGATCCAACAAGACTTTGGTGTCCTCTCCTGGGTCAGTAAAGACCCTTCCCATCTCACAGGGGGTGCCAACTGCTGCTGACCCCGCTTGGCATGGGCAGCCTCAGATTGGGCACCCCCAAATCTGTTGTAAAAAGGGGGTGGGGGGTGGGGAGGGAGTGCTATGCAGGGGGGATTGAATGAAAGGATTTGAAGCCTGGGTGCTTGTCCATGTGTCTGTCCTGGATAGATGGATGCATGGATGAGGGAGGGAGGACAGCCAGGATGGGGGGATGGGTGGACAGGTGAACAGACAAGGGGAAGGAGTGAGGCCTGCTGGAGATGAGCTCATGATGCCCACCTATCTGCCCTTTATGTGACTGTGCCACAAAGGTCAGGTCACCTTGCTCAGCTCTGTGGGAATTCTCAGCACGTATCAATGAGATGAGGGAAGCAGCAGCAGCTGTGGGGACTGTCTCTGGTGACAGCAGCCACCCCAACATCACCCAAGACAGTTTCCCCTCTGACTCACATGCTCTCAGGAGGTTGATGCCACCCACTGTCCTGATCTGACTCCGGGCATCATGAGCAGGACTCAGCCAGTGTGGAAAGGGAGTTTTGAATCAACCACCCCCAGAAGCACCATCACCAGATGGGTGATTGTGAAACTCAGCGATGGGTTGGGGAATCCCACATGGTCACCTTCCCTGGGTGCCACCAGCTCACTCTAGTGTGGTGTCTCCAAGGGTTGCTAAGCAGCTGCAGATGCAAATATCTGCAGTCTCAAGATCTGCTGCCACTGATCCACCCTGCAGCAGAAAACCAGACTGGGGGAGCTCAGGGTTGTTTGTTGTGGAGTTGCCTAGGGAGGACTTGGGTTTCACTCCTTACTCCTTCTGCATGGGTGCTGCTTGGGCTTCTCACTCCAAGAAGGACATTGAGGAGCTGGAGCAGGTCTAGGGAAGGGCAACGAAGCTGATGAAAGGTCTGGAGAAGAAACCCGCAGCTGAGGGAACTGGGGGTGTTCAACCTGGAGAAAAGGAGGTTGAGGGGAGACTTTCTGGTGCTCTACAACTCCCTGAATGGAGACTGGAACCAGGAGGGGTTTGGTCTCTTCTGCCAAGAAAGAAGCGACAGGACGAGAGGAGATGCCCTCAAGTTGCCCCAATTCGGACATGAGGAATGACTTCTTCCTCATAAGAGTTGTTCCCACATCCAACCTAAGCCTCCCCTTCTGCAGCTGGGGGGACCAGGGCCTCCTGCTCATGCTTATGGGGCAGCTGGAAAGCCAAGAACAGGCAGGGCTGAGGGTACCCCAAGCAGTTGGTGGGGATGTTCGAAACAGTCCTTCTGTGCACGTGCAGAGGAGGTGCTGCAAAAACAATCCTTGTGAAGGACACGTCCTGCAACACGTCAGTTCCTCCCCTGGGACCCCCTTGCCCTGCAGCTCAGAGGAGCCTGGACCAGGATCAAGGAGCACAGAGAGCAGCAGGGTCAGGTTGGACTTTGTGTGGAGGTCCTTTGGAGCTTCCATGGCGGGGGGCAGCAGGAGCCTGCAAGCTGCATGTTGCTTTTCACAGAAGCAAGAGCAGGGCCACCATGGGACGGGAAGTGGTTAACCAGAGTGCAGGCATCTGCATGTGCCTCCTGCCTGCACCTTTTCCTTCCAGCCCAGCTGCAAAGCAGCCTTTCTGCAGCCCACTATGCTTATGTCCCACCTGAGCTGCCACCACAGGTCCCATCTGCTCTTTTACAGGGTCTTTGGGGCAACTGTGATGCCAGAGGAGCATCTGGGGACGTGAACAACCGAGTTTGGGGCATGGAGGTGGCAGATGGAACGGAGGTGGCCCATAGTCATGAAGGGGCTGGCTGGCAGCCACCTCTCTGCCTCACTGCAGTCAGGAGCCTCCCTGATGGCCACCATAACAGGGACTGTCTCTGGGCAGGTTTTGCCTGTGCCTCCACAGGAGAAACAGATGAGATACCTTTGGCTGGATGGAGACATCCTTCAGGGCTCATTGGGAGGCAGGGCTGCAGATGTCACCATGGATGCTGGTGGAGCTGGGCATGCTCCCTCAGCTCACGCAGGCTTTATGTTCCTTGATGAGGCTGCTTCTATCTGAAGGGATTTCCCCGGTTTCAGTGGGGTTAAAAAGAGTCACCAAAGCTCCTCTAAAGAAATTAGAGGTTGGGTTTCCTTACTCATACCCCACCAACACCATCAACCCTGAGAAAGGCATGTGAGGCACCACTCACAACTGCACAGAGCTGCTGCTCTTGCTGAGCTCCAAGCCTCACAGCAAGGAGGACTCAGTATCTAACTGCAGCAGTCCCACTGAAAGTTCTCCTTCATCCCCATGTACCTGTGGCTCCCTGGTCCTCTCCAGCCCAGCTCCAGCTGGTGCCTTCTCCTCCAGCAACCCAGGAAGACACTTGCATAGTGCTGCTCAGGGCTTGGGACCATGTCCCTCTGAAGGGGGAAGTCCCCAGCTGCCCAGACAGTCTGGTCACGGTGATGCAAGAGCCTGGGGCTATTTTGGGAGCTGCCCTAACCCTGGTGATGCTGCCTGCTGATGCCTTTCTCCCCTGCCAAGCCCTCTCACACGTGCTTGTGGGGGATCTTTCCATATTTATGGGAAAGGAGAAGCAGGACCTTCTGACTTGGGGCAGAAGCTGCGTGAGGCCAGGCACAGCTTTCATTGTCTGTCACGTTTCTCCTCCAAAGGTCTTCTCCAACCACAACAGCTCTCTGACTCTAAGCTCCTCCAGGTGCTCGCTGAGGTTTCTCCCAGCTGGAGATGGATTTGGTTGCCCCTTCGGGAGACACTCTGCATCTCTTTCTTTCCCTTGGCTGCTGCTCCCTGCTCAACCCCCACCCCGGGCTCCTCCTCTGACTTCATCCCCCAGGTATCCAAAGAGACAATGCGGTGGTGGCAGCCAGCAGCCATCCTGTCCCCTCGTCCCCCCGGGTCACTTCCCGGGATTGTTCTGCTCCACTCGGACAGGGGCTGGCTGCCGGCCGCGGGAGCGGACGAGCCTCACATGCCGCGGCTGGTGCATCTCCTTCAGAGCACCACCGGGGACAACGCAGAAGAGTCTCCTGTTTGGCTGCTCTCTGCGGGCTCTCTCCTGCACACCTCTCCCCTTGCTTTGTTAGGAGCTCCCTGTCTGTCCCACCAGAAGATACCTTGGCCAGACCTGGACTGTGAGGCCACTTCTATTGCATTTTTGTCCCATTTCCATCCCATTTTTGTCCCATGTCCTTCTCACTCCCCTTTCCACCTCATTCCATTTGTATCCCATTTTGACCCTATCCTATTACCATGCCCAGGCCCTTTGGCTAATGTCACTGAGATGTGTTCAGATTGAGTTGACCTTGATGGGACCAGAGGAATGTAGTGGATCCAGACTGGGGCTCCCTGCCAACCTAGCCAACACTAACCTCCTAATTAACCTAATTAATCTGATACCAGGAGGGTCCAGCCCTGCACCCCCCCTCCAGCCCACATTCCAGCAGGGGCTAAGCCTGCAGAGAAGCCTCCTGGACCTAATCCTCCTGATTCTTGGCAGCGGGTGGCTCACACTTGGGTCATGCAGGGAATTTTAGACCTGAAATGGCCTTTTAAAGCCTTAAAATTCTTCCTGGGTTGGTCCCCACAGTGCCCAGCTGCACTCTCCCTGCTTCCTGTGTCCCTGGTGCCCTGCCACCATGAGGCATGGTTGGGTTTTAAAGTTCAGCCCTTTCCCCATTTTGTTCTGATTTTTGCATTCTGGGGTTGTGTTCCTTGCTCCTCTCTTTGTGTGGGGGCTGTCATGGAGCTGTGAAATGATGGAGTTATGGAATCTCAGAAACTTAAGGCTGCAGGGGCTTTCATACCATTAAGTCCAACAGTTAACTCACCACCAAACCATGTCCTTCAGCACCACATCAACACAGCTTTGATGTGGTTCAGGGATGAGGGCAGCCTGGGACAGTTGTCCTCGACAACTCTCAAGGGTAAGAAATTGTTCCTCATGTTCAGTCTAAACCTCCCCTGGGGCAACTTGAGGTCATCCCTTCTTGTCTTATCACAGCAACAGAGAAGCAGAAGGGGGAGCACCCACCATCCTTCCACTTTGTCTGCAACCCCCAGTTGGCCCATTGATGATGATTCTGTCACCCCTTGCCTTTCTCACTACAGTTTCCTCATCATCCCATCCCAGAAGACCCCAGTCCAAAGCACTGGGTGCTCCAGGACTCATCACTGGCATGTTCTAGACCACCCTAGATCTGGCATTTCATCTGGAGAGCACAGGACAGTGCTGGAGTCTCCATCCCTGGAGGGTTTTCAGACCTGTAGAGATGTGATGCCAAGGGATAGGGTTTAGTGGTGACCTGGCAGTGCTGGATTAGTGGTTGGACTTGATCATCCTGAAGGCCTCTTCCAACCAAAAGGATTCCATGGTTGACATCTTCCCCCTGGCCACGTGTTTCCAGCTGCTGCTATTTCAGGGCTTCCTGTTTCCCTGAGCCCAGCAGCTTCCAGCGCTGGGGACCAGCAGGGATGTCCCCATGTCCCTGGGCCTGACTTTCCCATTCAGCAGGGGGAGGTTTTTTCCTTCTGCTAGTGAAGCTCCTGGACAAGTGGAGCAGAAAACAATGGGCAGGAAATCAGGGATGGGGTCTGCTTCCTGCTCCTGGAGCTCTGCCCTTGGAGTGTCTGCAATTACCTCCAGCTCTGGGTTGCATTTCCTGAAGGTCCTCCTGCTCAGAGCAGGACAGCAGTGGAGTGAAGCAGAGCTTTCTACTTCTTTCCCTTCCTCGGCCCCATAGCCCTGTTCTCCTTCCCACATCATGGAATCACAGAATCATTTAGGTTGGAAGAGGCCTTTCAGATCATCCACCACTGCCTCACAGAAAGTCTTCTGCTGAGGTTCCCATGTTGCACCTCCCTGTTCTGGTTATTTTGGATTCTTCCCAGCCTCTTGCCATGCAAATAGGGAAATAAACCAAAGCTGATTTTTGAGAAATGAGACGTTCTTCTGATGGGGAAATGGTGGAGCTGGCAGTCCCATGGGAGCTGGCTGCAGAGTGCTGAAGGCAAGGACCTGCTCTGCAGGATGCTACTGCGTCCCCAAGACCTGGTGATGGTAACTTCAGGCAGAAGAGGGTGAGGAAGGGACCAAACCTCCAAGAGGGGCAGGAGAAATCCACTGTGTGTGCTGGGATTCTGAGCAGAGGATGTGTTCCTGTTGCCCATGGGGAGGGATCTGCTGCTTGCCTGCTCCTCTCCACCAGCCCCGTCAACCTGAGCATGGAGGAGGGGGAAGGTGGAAGGACAAACCCAGCAGATCCTGCTCCCAGGAAAGTGGTGGTGAAGCCAGGATTCACCTCACCAAGACTTGTGGCAGGGTCTTCCTCTGCTAAAGGACCTTCACTCACTTGGCAGGGTGCTAATGCCACCTTCTCAGGTTGCTGTTAGGGTGAGACTGAAGTGTTTCTTCTCCCATGTCCTGAAAACAGAGCATTGGCAGCCCCGCTATGACATTCCCTCTCTGTGCTACCTCTCCTGGTGGGACACAGGAGACCTGAGGGTACCAGAGTGCCTTTTGAAGGGTATCTTCCCAGGAGCCATCTGAGGAGGCATTCCTCGGGGAACCAAATGCATCTATGCAGCTTCTCCATCCTAGGAGGAGTGGGGAGGCTGCAGAGTCCCCAGCCCGGTGAGAGAAGAACTGGAGGCTTGCATCCTGCCCTTGTCTTCTTGCCATCTTCTGCTGGCTGTTTGATGGAAACACGACAGGTTTTTGTTCTACTTCCAGCAGCATCACCACCACTATGTTCTCTTTTGGATACACTTCCAGGCCCGGGAGAGAAACCAGACAGATTTTGAACGGTCTCCGTGGCAAGCGGAGGAAATGACACCGAGGGATAACCGAGGAGCTCCTGCACGGTGCTGCTGGCAGCCTCCTGTCCGCGTCGTTGCTGCCCTCTAGTGTCAGTATCTGTTATTGCCTGCAGCGGTGGTCTGCGGTGGTCTGCGGGGGTGTGTGTGTGTGTGTGTGTGTGTGTCGCGATCGAGAAGGTCAGAGATGGGATTGAGTGATGGGGACCAGCCATGGGTGTGTGTGTCAGCGATTGAGGAGGCCAGATGGGGTTGAGTAATGGGAATGGTGGTGGTGGGGTCAGTTATGGGGGAGTCAATGATGGGGTATGAGTGTCAGCGATGGGGAGTAGTCGGTATTGGGAGGATCAGTGATAGGGGGGGTGTCTCTGCTGGATAAGTCAACAGTGGGAGAGAGTCTGTGATGGAGGTGCCAGTGATTGAGGGTAGTCAGAGATGGGGTTAAGCGATGAGGAAGGGGGAGTCAGGGGTAAGTGTGTGGGAGTCAGTGTTGGGGTGTATCTGATGAAGAGGTTAACAATGGGGATTCTGTGATTCAGTACTGGGGGTCAGATAGGGGGAGTCAGTGACGGGGAGGGGGGTCAGTGATGCAGAATTTCTGATGGAGATTGTCAGTCGTGGGAAAGTTTGCGATGGGAACTCTGACATATGCGGGACGCAAGTCCAGGCCACGGTTGTATAATTGACTCTGTCCTCCTTCAGGGCCCCTCCGCACTCACTTTCCCTGCCTTCGTTTCCTCTCGACTTCTCGTTGCAGAACGAGGTG
>VWZE01022355.1:1214189-1242871 GCA_013396675.1 Eubucco bourcierii
GTCTCTGGCCCTTTTGAGTTTTTTTGGAAGGCCTCCAAGGTTTTTAAGGCCTTGTTCCTTTAGCAAAACCTGTTGGGACAGTTGTCCTACCAAGAAGTGTCTCCCAGATGAGGGCTTGCTTCCGCTGAGTGATTTGTTAGCAAATGGAAGCAGTGGAGACCCCAGTGTTGGCCACTTCTGAGGCTCAGCTGGACAGGGTGCTTGGGCCAGTTTGTGTAGACCCTGCTTTTGCCAGGAAAGGTTGGAGTAGATGGTATTTGGTGCTTCCAGCCTGCGATTCAGTGGCTCTAGTGGTGGGGTCTGCGCTGGGGTTGCTCTCAGAAGGGTTTGAGACCTTTCTTTGTTTTGCTGACCAGGGAATGTCACAGAATTGTCCCCTCACCTGCTGCACCTCTGGCAGGTTAGTTTGACTGGCCCAAGGCTGGGAGGTGTCTTCCCCTGGGTTTGTTCTTCACCCAATTTCCTCCTTGAAATCTAGACAGAGCATGTGGTTGTGAGAGCAGCCTCCAGGCCTATCTGGTAGGAGCAGTAGTCTTTGGCAGGGAGGAGTGGTTCAGCCCTGCCAGACAATGGGTGAGGGCCAAGCTATCAAGTGAGAGCCAGGAGAACTTAATCAGCAGCCCCTCTGAGCTCTCCTGGGCATTGCCTGGGGAGATAAAGGGTGATGCTGTGGGGGCTGGGGGAGATGACTCTGGAGTTGTCTGTGCAGGGAGGGCAGTGGTTCAGCGCCTGCCTCCTGGGAGGACCCTGGGCCAGGAGAGCTGCTTCTGGTTATTTAGCCTGAAAAATTTCATCTGGGTGTGGAAAGGAAGGGAGGTTTTGGTGCATCTGTGAGTGACCCACCAGTGGCAGGAGCCATGGAATGAGGGGGGTTGGAAGGGACTTGGCACCTCCATCCATCAGTGTGAGTGCTTCTGAGCTAGAACAGGGCTTCAACCAGGCCTTTGAGCATGTGGGGGTTGTCTAGGCTGCTGTGGTTAGCTGGGTGCCCATGGTGGTTAACTGGCTAGTGGTTAATTAGTTACTCATGGTTAACTGGATGCTCATGGGTTAACCTGGTGCCCATGGTGGCTGCCTGGGTGCTTGTCGAGGTGGTTAGCTGGGTGCCCATGGTGGCTACCTGGGTGCTTGTTGAGGTGATTAGCTGGGTACCCATGGTGGCTAACTGGGTACCCGTTGAGTGGGTTCTCTGGGTGCCCATGGTGGCTAACTGGGTACCCGTTGAGTGGGTTCTCTGGGTGCCCATGGTGGCTAACTGGGTGCCCGTTGAGGGGGTTCTCTGGGTGCCCATGGTGGCTAACTGGGTGCCCGTTGAGGTGGTTCTCTGGGTGCCCATGGTGGCTAACTGGGTGCCCGTTGAGGGGGTTAGCTGGGTACCCATGGCGGCTGAGTGCTTATGGGTTAGCTGGGTGCCCATGGTGGCTAACTGGGTGCTCATACTGGGGCATACCTCCACAGACAACCTGGATGAGGTGATTGAGTGCTGGGTTTACTGAATCCATGACTCTGGGGATGAAGTGACAGTGGAGCAGGGCCGCGGAGCAAGCAGCGTTGGCACCAAGCTGGCTCCATCTTGGAGCCCTGGCACAGGCAGCTCCAGCTCCGCGATTGCCAGGCTGTGCAGCTCAGCGGGAGGAGGATGTTTGGGTTCAGTCCCGGGGGATGTTTTCTGCTTGATAAAAGACTCTGAGCAGATGCCTCCGGCAACTTTGGGGTGCAGCCTGTGCTGGGGGCTCACCAGGAGCCAGGCTCGGTGGGCACGGGCAGGCTCTGTGCCCGCAGCTCTCCCCACGCCGCTCGCCCGGATCCTGCCCTCCCGGGGCTGGCTCATGTGACGGTGCCGGTGACGACACGGGGAGGGCCTGGCTACCGCTGCGGGCTCCACTTTGGCCAAGTCCCGAGGAAGAGGATGCAGCAAGTGCTGCCGTGAGGCCAAAGAGCGCCCACCGTGCCCCCACCGTGCCCCCACCGCCCGACCATGGCACCGCTCACGGGTGCCCGGAGCTGCTGCCGCGGGAGCAGGAGCGGCTGAGAGAGGCTGAGCAGAACCTTCCCGGGAGGAAGAGGGGAGGTGAGCCAAGGAAGAAGGTGTCCAGCTGCGGGGTGGAGGCTGCCGCTGGTGGCTCCGAGGCTAGGCTAAAGGCAGGGTGGTGGGGCAGGGCGAGCAGCACCGGGAGGGAGGATTTCTGCTGTGTAACGGTGCTGGGCTGCTGCCTTTTGGTTTGTTGCTCCTTTTTGTCTGCAAACCCCTTCCCCCCCAATTTCTTGAGCAGGGCACTCTAGAAAAGCCACGGATCTGTCGGGTTTTTGGAGCAGCACTTGGGGGGATCCGGTGCGAATATTTGAACAGGGAAGCCTCTGGAAGTGCTGACTCCGGTTTGTGCGTTTTCAAGCTGTTGGCCTCAAACCTGCAAAAATGATGTAAACAGGAGTGCTTCCTTGAGCCTCCCAGCAAATGCCTGGACACCCCAGATGCCTCCAGATGCTTCTAGGTGCCCCGTCCTGGCAAGAGGGGTCAGAAGTGGAGCCCTGTGGCTTTGCTGTGCTGCACAGGAGGGACCTTGTAACTTTAACAGCGCTGCCTTCTGGGGCTTTGCTGAGCCAGGCAGGCTCTCCAGTGGAGCATTAACCCATTTCTGGGAGAAGAGATGGTCAGAAGCCTGGCATATCTGTTGACAAGCTGTGCTCCTCTGGCGGAGGTTGTGTTTAACTCTCTGCCTTTGGGCTCAACAGAGTGGTTTTAGAGATGTTCATCAGGAGTTGGGGAGATCTGCTCCAGAGATCCCTGCCTTAGGAGCTGGGGAGGGAGACTTGTGTGATCATCTTGGCTCTGGCAAGGTGGCACCGAGTCCATCTTCTTGATTCCTCCTTGATTTGCAATGAACCAGGGCAGGAAAGATGATCATGAAAAAATATTAATGGCTGTCAGCTGTTTTCTGGTTGGTTATAACTCTTGGAAAGAAATCTAAGGACCTTTTCTCCTGAGCTCTGTGGAGTCCAGTTCATGGCTGGAGAGTTTGGAGTTTAAGTTGATTTTGTGATGGTCTTGTGATATAAAAAACCTTCTGCTTTAGTGTGGAGGGGATGTGCTGGGTGGGGGTCAGTGTGCAGAGAGCAGGATCAGCCTCCAAACCCATTCTGAGCCTGCAGGTTAAGTCAGCCCCATCCCTTCTGCTGGTTGTGGTGGGGATGGAATGGTCTGGACTGGTAGCTGTGGGGCTCTGGGTGCTGAGGACGTGATGACCTGCAGAGCTGTGTGCTGGCTTTGTGCCCTCAGGGGCTTGTTGGTGTTGCTCTGAGGTGAAAGAACCTTCCCAGGCCAGATGAAAGTAGCTGATCTGGGCAGTTATTCCAGAAGGACAAGCAAGGGGTGACCCTTGTCTCATTTTGTAGCAGAAAATGCATCTCCAAGGAGTCTCCTGGCTGGTGTCACTCTGCTTTTTTTAGTGCTTCTCTTTAGGAAAGGTTGTGGTAGGTGTGCCAAAAGCAAATCAAACAGTGCAGACCTGCAGCATGGAGACTGGAGTCGATGTCCTTCTGGAAGAGTGGTCATACCCATAGAAAACAAAAGCCAATTCTGGCTGGGCTGCTTGGCTTTGAGAGGAGGGTGTGCAGGAGAGGGTTGTGCATCTTCTTTTTCTCAGGGTAGACACAGTGTGGTCTTCTGTAGACACTGAAGAAAACCTCAAAGACTCCCCCCAGAAGAGCCACCTTGTCACTTGTGTGTGATGTCTCCACAGCTGTGGCTTTTGCTGGGAATATCTGCAGCTCTGAGCTGTAGCTAGGACTTGTTTGAGCTGTGCCTGACTGGAGTGAGGCTTTGTCTTGTCCTCTGTGTGGTAACCGCTTCAGAAGCGGCTCATGACCTTGAGAGGCTGTGGGTCCTCACTCTAAGAAGGACATTGAGGGGCTGGAGTGTGTCCAGAGAAGGGCAGCAAAGCTGATGAAGGGTCTGGAGAAGACAGATGGTGAGGAGCAGCTGAGGGGCCTGGGGTTGTTCAGTCTGGAGAAAAGGAGGCTGAGGGGAGACCTTCTGACTCTCTGCAGCTCCCTGAAAGGAGGTTGGAGACAGATGGGAGTTGAAGAGATGGAGTCTCTTCTCCCAAGAAACAGGGGATCAGACAAGAGGAGATGGCCTCAAGTTGCCCCAGGAGAGGTTTAGGTTGTACATAAGGAACAATGTCTTCACTCTGAGGGTTGTCCAGGCCTGTCCCAAGCTGCCCAAGGCAGTGGTGGAGTCCTCATCTCTGAAGAGGTTTCAAAGCCTTGGAGATGTGGTGGTGAGGGGCTTGGTTTGGTGGTGCCCTGTCAGTGCTGGGTTTATGGTTGGACTCCAAGATCTGTAAGGTCGCTTCCAACCCATGGTGTGCTTTGTGCAGAGGTGAGCAGGAGGAGTTGCAGGTCCCTCAGGCGCTGCTGTTCTTAGACTGATTTCTTCAAGGAGGTTTTGAGCCGTGAGTTATTTGAGCAGCACTTGGGGTTTTCAGTGGGGATGGGGAAGCCTCTGGAAGTGTTGACTCCAGTGTGTGCATTTCCAAGCTGTTGTCCTCAGACCTGCAAAGCTGTTGTTGAAACCACAGTGGTTCCTTGAGGCTTCCAGCACACATTGCCCCACTTTCCTTCAAGCTCCAACTGTGCAGGTGAGGCTCCTCACTTGTGCTCTCACCACTTGAGAAGATCTCTGGAGAACTTCAGTTAACCTTTTTCTGTCCCAGCTGAAGGAAGGAGCCTCTTTGAAGTGGGTTGTTTTGTGGTAGCTGTCAGTGGTGCCTACGTGACTCATCTTGTTTTCCTGCAGCTCCCTCTCTGCTAGAAGGCAGCTGTGGAAATGCCAGCCTGGGAAACGTGCTTGGGAGACATCACAGGGCTCCTCTTGCTTCTCCTGCTTTTAGAAGATGGGGTAGAGAGCAGTTGTTTGAACTCCTGCCTTGGGAATGTCCATTTACCCTTAGTATCATTTCCTGTGGGCTGGAGCAGGTTAGGCAGAAGCTTGAGTGGGAGACAACTTTGTCTCACCTGAAGGGAGGTTGTGAACCTGAGTTGGGTGCCCTCCCGGGCCCCCCACGCGTTGCCTCTTTCTGCTTTTCAGACCCTCCTGAGCCTTCCCCCAGGGATGTGGCTCTGATGTTTACCTTCTCCTACTTCCCTGCTCCCACCCATCACCCTTCCTGGCCTCCCTGCTCCCATCTATCTCCCTCTTGCCTTCATCTTCACCAGACCCACTTGGAACTTCCTTTGGTACTTCTGAGGATCTCCAACATTCACCTTCCTTTCTCTTTCTCCCATCTGCACCCCTCAAATGGCAAAACATCACCATGGCAAGCCCTGGGTGGAGGGAAGAGCTAGCATCTAGAAGCTGGGATTGATTTCCTTTGGTCCTGAGTGCTTGTTTCCAGGAATGAGCCCATCTCTGTGTGAGCTGCTGGAGCTGGGGAGAGCTGCTGCTGCCCAGCTCATCCCTGAGACCTGTTTAGCTGAGGGAACAGCTCATCAGCTCTTGGCTTCCACTGGAACTGGTGGCTTCTCCCCAGGGCTGATGCTTTGATGGTGGGTTTGCTTGTTTGCATCTTCCCCCTTTCCAGGGAAAACACAAAGCTACTCAATTTCCCCCCCTCTCCTCACTTCCCAGGCTTCTCTTCATATAATGGAGGAGGGATGAATGGCACCAGCACGATGATGGACTTCCTAGAGGAGCCTCTTCCTGGTGTGGGCACCTATGAAGACTTCAACACCATAGACTGGGTGCGAGAGAAGTCCAGGGACCGGGACAGGCACAGAGAGGTAACAATTCCCACTGCTCCCACCAAAGGCAGAGTCCTTGATATGCTGGAGCTCATTAGGACATACAGCATGGGTTGACTTGGAAGGACCTTAAAATTATCATCTAGTTCCAACCCCTCTGCCATGGGCAGAGACACCTCTCACTAGACCAGGTTGCTCCAGACCCCATCCAACCTGGCTTTGAACAACTCCTTTAATTGTAGTCCTGGTTGCTGGAGCAGGGAGGAGATGGGGCTGAGAACCTCTCCAGAAGATCTTTGGTTGGAGGAAGAGGAGCATTAAGCTGTGATTTCTGAATTGCTGCTTCTCCTCTAGATGCTTTTTTATGTTAACAAAGCTTCAGAGGGTTCCTGCTGCAAATCTTGAAGGGCTTCATGATGTTTCCCTGGGGTGTGTTAGACCTGCTGGAGAGACAAGCACAGCAGAAGCTGATCCTGCTCTTGGAGGGCAGAACCTTGTGTGGAAGAGCTGCACTCCTGGAATCATGAAATGGTTTGGGTGGCAAGGAACCTTAAAGCTCATGCAGTCCAACCCCCTGCAATCAGCAGGGACATCTGCAACTAGAACAGGTTGCTTAGAGCCCCAAACAACCTGACCTGCAATGGTGGCAGGGATGGGGCAGCTACCACCTTTCTGGGCAACCTGGGCCAGTTGCATGGTTTGTACTGGAAGAATCTAACCCTTCCTGATGCTCTTTATTGATAAGAAGCAGATGGGTTTTTTGCTCACACCATGGTGTGGATGAAGCTGTCTGCTGGAATCTTTTATTGCTGCATGCTTGAGGAAGCAACCTGAGGCACCTGGAGCCTGCAGAAGAGCTACCTGAAGGCATCTGATTGATGCTCAGCAAGAGATAAAGTATGGGGGGCAAGAGGATGAGGCTAGGCTCTTCTCAGTGATGCCCAGGGACAGGACAAGTGCAAGGAGCAGAAGTGGTATGTGAGGGTGGGCCCCCCATGGTATGTGAGGGTGCTGGAGGCTTGGAGCAGGCTGATTACGAAGATTGTGGAATCTCCTCTGGAGAGCTTCCAAACTCACCTGGTCATTGTGATCCTGGAAAAGCTGCTGTAGGTGACCCTGCTTTGGCAGGAGGTTTGGACTGGATGATCTCCAGAGGTCCCTTCCAACCCCCACTGTGCTGGGATGGGAGGATTTTGCGATTTCCAGGATGTTTCTCCTCTCTGGAATCTGCTTAGAAAGCAGAGGATGCTTTAAATAACAAATTCATGTCCCCAGCATGGTCCTGACTCACACAAACTCTTGCTGGCAGAACTTTTGTAGGGCAGTGAGTGAACTCAACGGATCCAGTTGCTTGCCAAAATGTTCTTCAATTCTTATTATTTTCTCCTGAGCCTCACAAATCATCTCAGGTCCTACAGTCCCAACCAAATACAGCCTCTGCTTGATGTGAGTCCATGAAACACAGGATAGTGCCCAAACTTGAACAAGTCCAGACCCCACTAAGGGGCTTCTATCCTATTTTGGGGCTCCTGCTCCATTACTTCTTGCTCCAAACCGTGTTCCCATCTGTGGATGAAGACTTCTTACACCTCTGCCTCCAGGCACAGGTTCCTCTGTATCAAAATGATCAGTGTGAAAGAGGATGATCTGTAGATCAGTAGATCTCTTGGCTATCTGCAGAGTTGCCTGTATAAAAAGATGACACTTGTCTTTGGCAAAAGAGGTTGAAACTAGCCCAAGCCAAAGTTCCAGCTGGCCAAAGAGCTGCAGGGTTGGTCCAGGGAAAAGAAGTCTGAAGGAAAACACTTTGGAACCCACCACAACCCTGCTCTGATCCAGTTGTGTTTCCTACCCGTGGTCAGCATGGAGTTGGAAAGACAGATCCAGAGCAAACCCAACCAGTGCTCACTGGGGCAGGAGGAGCTCTTAGCTGGTTGCTCCTCCTTCAGTGGGTTTTGTTTGGTTGCATCAATATGGCTTTTATCTGGGAGTAATGGAGCTGCCCTGGAATGGTTCCCTGGGGAGAGGCAGCTGATGGGGCACACAATAGCTGCTCTGTCATCCTTCTGTCCTCCTGTCAGCAGCAGAGGGACTGACAGGCTTCAGCCCTCCCTGCCAGAGCCTCTGAGGAGCTCAACTTCCTGGGAGCCAGACATCGAAGTGGGAGCTGGAGGTTGTGGAATCCCTGAATCCCAGCATGATGGGGTTGGAAAGGACCTCTGAGGAATCATCCAGTCCAATCCCCTGCTAAAGCAGGGGCACCCACAGCAGCTTGCCCAGCTGTGTCCACGATGTCCAGCTGGGGTTGGAAGCTTTCCAGAGAAGAAGGCTCCACAATCTCTCTGGGCAGCCTGCTCCAGGCCTCCAACACCTTCACACCAAAGATCTTTCTCTTCCTGTTCAGGTGGAACCTTCTGGGTTCCACTTCGTGTCTATTGCCCCTTTTCCTGTCCCTGGGCACCGCTGAGAAGAGTCTGGCCCCAACCTCTTGCTCCTCACCCTTTATCTCTTGCTTAGCATTGCTCAGATCCTCTCAGGCTGCTGTTCTGCAGGCTCAGCAGCCCCAGGGCTCTCAACCTTTGCTCCTCACAGAGATGCTCCAGACCCCTCAGCATCTCCACAGTCTTCACTGGACTCTCTCCAGTAGTTGGTGGCTGACCAGAGCTGTATTGACTGGAAGACTGGGGAGGGCCTATTGACAAGGTCTTGCAATGCCAGGACAAGGGGCAATGGGTTTGAACTGGCAGAGGGGAGATTTAGACTGGATGTTAGGAGGAAGATCTTTCCAGTGAGGGTGGTGAGGCACTGGCACAGGTTGCCCAGGGAGGTTGTGGCTGCTCCCTCCCTGGAGGTGTTCAAGGCCAGGCTGGGCGAGGCCTTGAGTGAGCTGTACTAGTGGGAGGTGTCCCTGCCTATGGCAGGGGGTTGGAACTGGATGATCCTTGAGGTCCCTTCCAACCTTACCATTCTGTGATTCTATGACTGCAGCAGCTGTAAGAGCTGACAGTGCCTGACACCTCTTCTCTCACACCTCCAAGGAGAACATGTCCTGAGAGCTGTTGATTTGCATGTTGAGGTCTGTCTTCCATTAACCACCTAGATTGGTAGATTCATAGAATGGTTTGGGTTGGAAGGGACCTTAAAGATCATCCAACAACCCTTCCAGGGGCAGGGACACCTCCCACTAGCTCAGGTTGCTGAAGGCCTCATCCAACCTGACATCGAACACCTTCAGGGAGGGAGCATCCACAGTATCCCTGGGCAGCCTGTTCCAGTGTCTCACCACCCTCACTGCATCACCATGCAGTTCTTAGAGCACTGACACCCAAGTCCATCAGTGACTCAGGTTGTTGTGTCTTTTTGAACAACCTTCTCCAGATCACCAGCAGAAGCAAAGAGTCCACCTGGGCGCTGATCCACAGTGTCAGTGATGCCTTCTCTGGCTGGCTGCTGATGCTTCTCATTGGCTTGTTGGCAGGTAAGAGCAAATTTAATGTGAAACCATGTCCTGGTTGTGCTGGAGAAGGAGCTTTAGGCCCTGGAGCTGGGTGGAGGGATTGGGCTGATATTTGTGGCTCTGCTGCTGCTTCACAACCCATGAAGAATGATTTATTTTTTTTTTTTAAGTGCTTTGAGGCTCCAAAGCTGAGCGTGAAATCTGTCCCAGGTCCTACTCTGCATCTGCTGCTGGTGTAAAGCTGTGAGATAAATCTATCCAAGCAGAACCAGTAGAACACTGGGACAGAGGAGTCTCATGATGTCCACCATCTTTGTTGACCTTGGAGAGGTGAATGCCAAGCACTGCTAGAAGGATTTTCTTCTTTTTTTCCCCTACTATACTAAGATACAAACACCACAGAATCCCAGTCTGGCACGAGACTGACCTCAAAGATAATCTAGTTCCAACCTTCATGCCATGGGCAGGGATACCTTCCACCAGATCAGGCTGCTCAAGGCCTTGTCCAACCTGGCCTTGAACGCTGGCAGGCTTGGAGCTTCCACAACTTCCCTCTGCAACCTGTTCCAGTGCCTCACCACCCTCACAAGGAAGGATTTGTTCCTCATGTCTAATCTCAGTCCAGCTTCTTCCAGTTTGAAACCATCACTGTTTGTCCTGCCACTCCATGCCTCTGTCAGAAGTCCCTCTGTAGCTCTCTTGTAGCCCACTTAAAATCCTGGCTGCTCTAAGGTCTCCCTGGAGGCTTCTGTCCTCCAGGCTGAACAACCCCAACCCTCTCAGCCTGGCCTCACAGCAGAGTGCTTCCAGCTCTCCCATCATTGCTGAGGCCTCCTCTGGCCCTGTTCCTACATGTCCAACAGGACTCCAGAGCTACCGTAAGCACTGCAGGTGGGACCCGAGCAGAGAGGCAGAACTCCCTCCCTCCACCTGCTACCCACAGTGCAGGGGATGTACCCAGGACATGGTTGGCTTCTGGACTGTGAGTGCTCAATGCCAGTTCATGTCCAGCAACCCCAAGTCCTTCTCCTCTGCCCTGGTCTCCATCCATTCTGCACCCAGCCTGGATTTGTGCTTGGCATTGCCTTGACCCAGCTGCAGGACCTTGCAGCTGTCTTTGTTGAACTTCATGAGGTTGGCATGGGTGCACCTCTCGAGCCTGTGGGGACCAGCAGTGGAACACCTGAAGAACACTGCTCATCAGTGGTCTCCATTTAGACACTGAGCCACTGACCATCACTCTTTGAGTGCCATCATCAAGCCCATTGCTGATCTACCGAGTGATCCACTCAGCAAACCCATGTCTTGAAATGAGAGCTGGTGCTGGGCAGTCAGGCTTCTGCCAGAGGCTGACTGGCTGAGACCTTCTGAGTGCCTTCAGCAACAAACTTTGGACCCAGGTCAGGAGAAGTCACTGGGCTGGGTTCAGCTCTTCCCAGCAGAAAGCAGTGGAACAGACCTTGTGAGGGACCAGATCAGATCTCTTTCTGTTAATGTTTATAGAGCAGAGCCCCTGCCAGTTTCCCATTAACTGGGAGATGTGCTGAAGGTTGATGGTTGCTATGGAGCCTGCACTCAACCTTGTTCAGCCCTGAGGTCTCTGCTGCTGGGCTTTGTGCTGCTGTGGAGAACAGAGCTGATGGCAACCTTGAGCTGAGTGGGCTTGGCTTGTTCTTGACAGCAGAATAAGAAATTGCTGGAAGGTTCCTCTTTTGGAGTCAGAAGGGCTCTGTCGGCACAGCTGTAACTTCCCCTTCCCTTTTGTTTTTCCTTTTAAAATGGGAGTTGGGAAGGTGTTCTCCAAACTCCAAGTCATTTGGAGCTCCTGGATTCCAGCTCTTGTGCTGGAGCCTGGTGGCTCATCTTGTCTGGTCCTCCAGCAGGACCCTGCCTGCCTCCCAGACCACCTCTGGGCCCAGATCAGCCTGGTGGAGAAGACTTAATTTCCAGCAGTGTAGGGTTGCTTTGAACACAACTTGAGCTGGCCAACCTCTGAAATATGATTGGGATCCTGAGCTGCTCTTCAAGAGATGAACTTGAAGAGACCTTTTTTTTTAAGCTTTCTCCAGAATAAGAGGTGTAACCTTCAGATGTTTGGGTCTCCGTATGGTGATTATTGAATTTTCTTCCCCTCCCCCTTTCCCCCAGGCTCCTTGGCAGGTCTGATAGACATCTCTGCCCACTGGATGACTGATCTGAAGGAAGGAGTCTGCTTGGCAGGCTTTTGGTTCAACCATGAGCACTGCTGCTGGAAGTCCAACACAACCTTCACAGACAGGGACAAGTGTCCTGAGTGGATGAGCTGGTCCCAGCTGATCCTCGGCCACGGAGAGGTGATGTGAGCCTTTAACTGCTGCATGTCCCATTTCCCCAGCCTGTGTTGTCCCCTGTGGGATGTGTGTGCCAGGAGGATAAGCTCCAGGTGGTCTTCAAGGGGTGTAAAGATACAAAGAAGTTATTTATACAATCATAGAATCACTCTGTTTGGAAGAGACTTTTCACATCATGGAGTCCAGCCCTTAACCCACCTTTGTCAGGTCACCACCAAACCATGTCCTTCAGCACCACATCTCCACCACAACTTTGAAACCACTCCAGGCATGGGGACTCCACCACTGCCCTAGGCAACCTGGAACAGGCTTTGACAGCCCTCAAGGGCAATAAATTGTTCCTCATGTCCAACCTAAACTCCTCCTGGAGCAACCTGAAGCAGTTTCCCTTTATCCTGTCACTTGTTCCTTGGGAGAAGAGAGCAACCCCCACCTGACTCCCGCCTCCCTGTCTTTGGAGGGGTTGGGAGAAACCAAAAGGTACCTTAGGCACATGTCTGAGGTGGCTGCATGAAGGACATTTAGCTCATGGACATGTCAGTGGAGTGCTGGATGAGCTCAAGTGATGTGTTTCTGGTGGCTGTGTCCAGTGGAGCTGCCTGCACAGCTGTGACAACTCTCATCCCAGTACCAATCTACTGGTGTAGCTTCTTTGCTCTTTAAGGTAATGACCGTTGCAGATAGGGTTGGTTTGTGCCTCATAACCCACCACATGTCACTTGGCCTTGAAACCTCAGACTTTGTTCTCTCCATTTGTGGCTGCTGTTGGTAGCTCTATTATTATCTGCTCTGTCGTAGAATGAGACTGGTTAGGGTTGGTTGGAAGGGACCTTTAAAGATCATCCATCCCCCTGCCACATCTTCCACTAGACCAGCTTGCTCCAGGCCCTGTCCAACCTGGCTCCAAGTCCTTAGAGTAGAATTGTTAGAATAGAATCATAGAATTGTTTTGTCTGGAAAAGACCTTGTGAGGATCATCAAGTCCAACCGTTGACCACCTTAGGGCTTGGAGCTCTCACAACTTCTGTCTGCTTGCTTCAGTATGCAGGTTTGATGGGATCTCAGCTGACATCATCCAATTTGGGTCATTTTCTCTGTGTTCCAGGGGGCCTTTGCCTACATTCTCAATTACTTCATGTACGTTGTCTGGGCCTTGCTCTTCTCCCTCCTCGCTGTGCTGCTCGTCAAGGGCTTTGCTCCTTACGCCTGCGGCTCAGGGATCCCAGAGGTGAGTGAGAATGGGAGTGGGCTGGGCTTTGGGAGATGGCATGGGGATCCACCATCCATTCCTGCTAGGGGCTAATTGTTTCTTGGGCTTTAGATGGTGTCTTAATGTATTTTTTCCCCTCAAACTCTTCCTGAAGCATGTCTGGTGCTCCATGTAGTCCTTTGAAAAAAAGCTTCCTGCAGAAGGTCCTTCCAAAAGCACCGTTTGTGTAAGAGCCTCCAAAACCCAGCCTCAGATTGTTCTTCAGCACAGACAGTGGCTGAAGGAAGGACTCAAACAACTCTTTTTATCTTTGCACAGAAAGATCTCTTGACCAGCTCTACTTCTGATAGCTGGAGAGGGCTCTGAAAGCTGTGGGGCGAGAACTAAGGGCAGCCTGACCAGGCAGGAGCTCCGATGAGGGCTTGACTGGAAGCCTGTAGAGCTTTGTCTCCTTGACTTCCAGATCAAAACTATCTTAAGTGGTTTCATCATTAGAGGCTACCTGGGCAAGTGGACCCTGATCATCAAAACCATCACTTTAGTGCTGGCAGTGTCCTCTGGGCTGAGCCTGGGCAAAGAGGGGCCCCTGGTGCACGTCGCCTGCTGCTGTGGGAACATCTTGTGTCACCTCTTCACCAAGTACCGGAAGAATGAAGCCAAGCGCAGAGAGGTACGGAGGGACACCGAGTGTGGGCAAGCTGCTGAGGTGGTGTGGGCACACTGGTGGGGCTAGGGCTGTGCTCTGACTGTAAATTGTTCTGTTTTGGCATGTTCTTGCTGTGCTTCAGTACCACACCTTGTTGGGGCAAACACCACCTTGGGTAGGAAGTGACCCCACAGCATCTCCTCCCTGGTGCAGGTTGCCATGACAGAGTTGGTCTGGTTGGAAGAGAGCTTTCAGATCATGGAGCTCAACCACTAAGCCAGCACTGCCAGGTCACCACAAAACCGTGGCCCCCCAGCACCATATCTCCACCATGGCTTTGAAACCTCTCCAGGAATGGGAACTCCACCACTGCCTAGGGCAGCCTGGACCAGGTCTTTACAACCCTCAAGGACAAGAAATTGTTCCACATGTCTGACCTAAAGCTCTCCTGGAGCAGCTTGAGGCCATATTCTCCTCTTGGCTTGTGGTGATAGGACGAGGGACAATTGTTTGAAACTAGAGGAGGGTTGATTTAGGTTGGACATTTGCAAGAAGTTCTTTACTCTGAGGGTGGTAAGATGCTGGAACGGGTTACCCAGAGAAGTGGTGGATACCTTATCCCTGGAAGTGGTTAACTGGATGAGACTTTGAGCAACCTGGTCAAGTACAAGGCATCCCTCTCCATGGCAGGGGGTTTGGAACTAGGTGATCTTGAAGATTCCTTCCAATCCAAACCATTCTGTGAGCCCAAATGCTTTGGTGACTCCTGACAGCCCTTCTGAAGGAGGAGCTCTTGTTGCCCTGCTGTCTGACCCAGGTCAGCTCCTGGCTGACTCTGCACTCCCTGGAGATAAAAAATGTCCAAATTGAGGTAAAGACAAAAGGCAGAAGGGCAAAGGTTTGGGAGGGGAGATGGAACTCTGCCTGTCTGGTTTGTCCCCTAGGTTCTGTCAGCAGCAGCAGCTGCTGGTGTGTCTGTGGCCTTCGGCGCGCCGATCGGAGGAGTGCTCTTCAGCCTGGAAGAGGTAACAGCAGCACTTTCTCTTGCCTCTGGGCCAAGTGGCTCCTTGCTGACCCTGCTGCTTTAGAAATTCAACCCCCTCCCAACGGCTTGGGTCTGGAGAGGAGAGACCCTCTTGGTTGGTTGGTGGTGTTTGTAAGGCCAAGCAACCCAGCAGCTGATTGGAGCTCCAGGTAATTCTCATCCACACTGGGGAATGTCTTTTGGATGGTCTTCATCCACAACTTTGTAGTGAACCTCTTGGTTTGTCCGCGCTCAGCTGAGCTGACTGCTCACAGACACAGCTTCTGCCATGCTTCCAGTTGTTCACTTCCTCCCGACAGCTCTGTGGCAGGCTGCCTGGGACAGACTGACTCATTGTGCTCTTTCCTTCAAAATGAGCTTCCAATCTCTCTGTCAACCCCCTTTTCTTCTTGAGGAGCTTCCAATCCCTATCTGTTAAATCCCTTTCCTTCACAGGGAGCATCCAATCCCTATTTACCAACCTCCTTTTCTTCTTGAGGAGCTTCTAATCCCTCTTTATCACACCTCTTCTTAAGGAACTTCTGACCTTTATCTAACCCCTTCTCAAGGATCTTCTGTCAAACACCTTTTGTTCTCAGGAAGCTTCCAACCCTTGTTTATCAAAACCCTTTTCTTCAGAGAAAGCTTCTAATCCTTGTGCTCTTGATCCAGACGCTGTGGATCACACTGCTGGCTTCAGGGCTTAGCTCAGAGGAGGGCTGGGCTGGTTCTGCTGAACTGAGCAGTGGCTGTGGTGGCAGCTGTGGCACAGACTGTTGTTGGTCACTCCTGGGCTTTGCAGAGCACGCTTGGCTATCAAGTCTCTGGAGTGAGCTCATAGCTGGTTTGTGACAGTTCCTATTGTCACCTCCGCTTCAGAGACTGCAGAGGGCACTTGCACTGGAGATAGGCAGACCGTTATCCCCTTCTGGAGCTCAGAACAAAGTCTGGGGTGCTGGGCTGGAGAAGGAGGAGGGTGACAAGTGCCAGGGTGACCCAATCTTTGTGTTCCCCTTTTAGGTGAGTTACTACTTTCCTCTCAAGACGCTCTGGAGATCCTTCTTTGCGGCTCTAGTGGCCGCCTTCACGCTGCGCTCCATCAACCCCTTTGGGAACAGTCGCCTGGTCCTCTTCTACGTGGAGTTCCACATGCCCTGGCACCTGCTGGAGCTTGTGCCCTTCATCCTCTTGGGGATATTTGGTGGGCTTTGGGGAGCCTTCTTCATCCGCAGCAACATCGCCTGGTGCAGGCGGCGCAAGACCACCAAGCTTGGCAGATACCCGGTGCTGGAGGTGCTGGTGGTGACAGCCATCACGGCCATCCTGGCCTTCCCCAACGAGTACACCAGGATGAGCACCAGCGAGCTCATCTCAGAGCTCTTCAATGACTGTGGCATCTTGGACTCCTCCCAGCTCTGCGAGTACGTCAATGATTTCAACAGCACCAAAGGGGACGACCTGCCGGACAGAGCTGCTGGCCCAGGGGTCTACACTGCCATGTGGCAGCTGGCTTTGGCCCTGCTCATGAAGGTCTTCATCACCATCTTCACTTTTGGCATGAAGGTGAGAGAACTGCCCCAGAAAGGAGTTCTTGTTCATAAATCCCACCCTGGAGGGGGTTGGAAGGGAGCTTTGGGGGTTATCCAGTCCAAATCCCATCCTGTAGCAGGGGCACCCACAGCAGGATCACAATGTCCAGGTGGATTTGGAAGGTCTCCAGAGGAGGAGACTCCACAATCTCTCTGGGCAACCTGCCCCAGGGCTCCAGCACTCTCACACCAAAGAAGTTTCTCCTCCTGTTCAGGTGGAGCCTCCTGGGCTCCAGTTTGTGTCCATCCTCCTTGACCTGTCCCTGGTCACCACTGAGAAGAGCTCAACCCCATCCTCTTGCCCCCCCATCCTTTATCTCTTGCTGAATGTTGCTCAGATCTCCTCTCAGGCTACTCTCCCCCAGGCTCAGCAGCCCCAGGGCTCTCAACCTTTGCTCCTCACAGAGATGCTCTGTGCCCCTCAGCATCTTTGTAGCCTTCTCTGGATTCTCTCCAGCAGTTCCCTGTCTCTCTTGAATGGGGAGCCCAGACCCATACCCAGAACCCCAGCTGTGGTTTCAAAGACTGATGGAAGAAGTTCTACATAAGAAGTTCTATCTAAACGTGAAGAGGAACTTCTGCAGTTTAACAGTGCTGGAGGCCTGGAACAGGCTGCCCAGAGAGGTTGTGGAGCCTCCTCTGGAGAGCTTCCAAACCCATCTGGGCATTGTGATCCTAGAAAAGCTGCTGTGGGTGCCCCTGTTTTAACAAAGGAAGATCTCCAAAGGTCCCTTCCCACCCCCATGATGCTGGGATTTGGGGGTTCTGTGAACTATCTGAGGACAGGGTGGTCACTGGTGTGCTTTCACAGGTGCCCTCGGGTCTCTTCATCCCCAGCATGGCAGTGGGTGCCATTGCTGGGCGTCTACTGGGTGTAGCCATGGAGCAGCTGGCCTTCTACCACCATGACTGGGCCATCTTCAGTGGCTGGTGCAGCCAAGGAGCAGACTGCATCACTCCTGGCCTCTATGCCATGGTTGGGGCTGCTGCTTGTCTAGGTAAGCAAGGTGACTTTGGAGGTCCAAGCTGTGGTTTGGGTCTTGGCTGGCCACGTGAAGAGGTGTAGGGAAACACCACTGTAGTTCTCCCAGTCCATAGATGCTGGTGGCATCTCAGGATCTTTGGAAGTTCTTGAAAGGATACTTAAGGGAACTTTGTAGCAGGATAAGTGCTGGGTTCTTCTGCCAGCACCACGCTCTTGTTGGGCATGATGAGTTTCAGAGGGAGCCTCCTGAATAGGCAGCTGGAAAATCCATCAGAGCTCTGCAGGGTAGGGAACCTGGGACCCCTCCTCTCAAACTACCACAGATGGCCTCAGCGTTGTGTTCTGCTCATCTTTTGACTTCCACCACAAGGCTGAGTGTGATGTAGGCATCCAGCAGTGCAACCACTGGTTGGCTCAGGACCTTCTCTAGATGTGCTGGCAGAGAACAGCTGCGGAGCACCTCAGAACAGCTCTCCTGGAGCCCCCCAAAGCTTCTCATTCACGTCACCTGTCATCCTGTGCTGTGCTTGCAGGTGGGGTGACCCGCATGACCGTGTCACTGGTGGTCATCATGTTTGAACTGACGGGTGGCCTGGAGTACATTGTCCCTCTGATGGCCGCAGCCATGACCAGCAAGTGGGTGGCCGATGCCATCGGGAGGGAAGGGATCTACGATGCCCACATTCGCCTCAACGGGTACCCCTTCCTGGAGGCCAAGGAGGAGTTCTCCCACAAGACTCTCGCCATGGATGTGATGCGGCCGCGGAGGAGCGACCCTCCGCTGACTGTCATCACTCAGGACAGCATGACCGTGGAGGACGTGGAGACCATCATCAACGAGACCACCTACAGCGGCTACCCGGTGGTGGTGTCCCGGGAGTCCCAGAGGCTGGTGGGCTTTGTCCTCAGGAGAGACCTCATCATTTCCATTGGTAAGGGGTGAGAGGGAACCTGGGCAGCAGTGCTGCTCGCTGCGAGAGGGATGCCACGGGGGTGGAGCAGAAGGACCAGAGACAGAAAACAAAGCTGCTGGAGGGTCATAGAATGGGTTATGTTGGAAGGGACCTCAAAGATCATCCAGTTCCAACCCCTGCCATAGGCAGGGACATCTCCCGCTAGTACAGCTCACACCAGACCTCATCCAGCCTGGCCTTGAACACCCACAGGGAGGAGCATTCGCAACCTCCCTGGGCAACCTGTGCCAGTGTTTCACCATCCTCACTGTAAAGAACTTCCTCCTAACATCCAGTTTAAATCTCCTCTCTGCCCATTTGAACCCATTACTCCTCGCTCTGTCATTACAAGACCTTGTAAATAGTGCCTCCCCAGCCTTCAGATATTGGAAGGCTACTGCAAGGTCTCCTCGAAGCATCTTCTCCAGTGTCCAGAGTACATCATGTGAAGAGCAGCTGAGGGAGACTCTGGCCTTACTTAATCCTTGGCCACCCTAACTCTTAAGCCATGGAGGCTGCCCCTGGGCCTTCCTTAGAGCATGGAGGGGCCCCCACTCCCAACCTCCCTTAGAGCACAGAGGACCCCCATGCTCTCCCTTAGGGTGTAGAACGCCTAAGCCTTAGACATTGGAGGCTTTGGAGGCCACAGAGTAGAGATCAGAAGACAGGATGAAATGTTCAGCCTTGGGTCATTGCTTACTCTGGGAAGCAGAGCAGATGGAGGGAAGGAGTGGACCTTTAAGGCCACCCTAGTGTGGGCAGAGCAAGAAGGGAATGGTGTCGGGGCCTGTGGTGATGCTTCATCAGCTGCTCCTTGCTCCAGAGAACGCCCGGAAGAAGCAGGACGGCATCGTCAGCACCTCCATTATTTATTTCACCGACCACTCTCCTCCACTGCCTCCAAGCTCCCCCTCCATGCTGAAGCTGAGGAGCATCCTGGACCTCAGTCCCTTCACAGTGACAGACCAAACGCCCATGGAGATTGTGGTGGACATATTCCGCAAGCTGGGGCTGCGCCAGTGCTTGGTCACCCACAACGGGTAAGAACCTGCTGGGTCTCAGAGGTGTTTGTGGGCCTGGGGCAGAGCCTCCTCTCCTGCTGAAGAAGAAAGGTCTCTGACCTACAGAGCACTCACCATAGAATGGAGTTGTGGAGTAGTTTGGCTGGGAAGGGGCACTTAAAGCTCATCCAGTCCAACCCTCTGCAGCCATCAGGGACATCTGCAGCTAGAGCAGGTTGCTCAGAGCCACAAACAACCTGACCTGCAATGGTGACAGGGATGGGGCATCTCAGACCTCTCTGGGAAACTTGGGTCAGGCTCTCAGTGTCAAACATTTCTCTCCAGTCTGAATCTCCATCTTTGAGTTCAATCCATCACTCCTTGTCCTGTCATTTGCACCAACTGGAGCCTTCCTTATCTGGTTCTCAGGGACAGGACAAGGGGTGAGTGGCACAAACTGGAATTCAGGAGGTTCCACCTGAACAGGAGAAGAAACTTGTTTGTTGTGAGGGTGCTGGAGGCCTGGAGCAGACTGCCCCGAGAGGTTGTGGAGTCTCCTTCCTAGAGAGCTTCCAAGCCCAGCTGGACATTATGATGCTGGGCAAGCTGCTGTGGGTTCCCTTTCTTTTAGCAGGAGGTTGGACTGGATGATCTCCAGAGATCTCTTCCCACCCCCACCGTGCTGGGATTTGGGGGTGCCTACCTGTTTTAGTGTCAAGTGCTGATGGACTCCATTGAGCACCATACTTTGTGTGGAATGTCAGTGATTCATAGACTCACAGAGTGGTTTGGTTTGGAAGGCATCATCCAGTTCCAATCCCCCTGCTATGGAGAGGGACACTTTCAACTAGCCCAGGTTGCTTAAGGCTTCATCCAGCCTGACTCTGAACATCTCCAGGGAGGAGGCATCCACAACCTCCCCGGGCAACCCTGTTGCGGTGTCTCGGCATATCTCATCATGTCACAATCCGTGATCACACTTCTGTTAAAGCTGAACCTGTGCAGGAGCAAAGGTCCCTTCTGGGGGAGGGAACCCACTAAAAGGTGTCTTCATTCCCCAGGAAGCTGCTGGGGATCATCACCAAAAAGGACGTTCTGAAGCACATTGCACAACTGGCCAACCAGGACCCAGACTCCATCCTCTTCAACTGAAGGCAGCCCAGGAGCTGCTGTTGTGCTCGACACAAAAGAGACTTTTCTAGGAGACCCTGGATCTTCTTCCCTGTTTTTATGGAGACCATGGAACTGTTTTCAGCCTTTCCTCCCATGGAGCTGAAGAAGACAATTGTTTGGTTGGTTGGTATTTTTTTTTTTTTTCTACCAGATAACCAATTGCACTACATCATTTGTGGAACTTCTAAAGAAGAGTAGAGAACAAAAGGACCTTGATTTACCTTGCTTTGGTGAAGTTGAATTGGAGAGATTCCATGGAGGAGTAAAGGCAAAAATGCTCTTTGAATTGTATCTCCTCTCCTTGTTTTGTTTGATGTCTTGTGACCAAGGTCTGCTCTTCAGAAATGCTGCAGGAGAAGGATGATTTTGCACATGGTGTTGGGGTGGTGGCAGGAGGATGTTGGCCTCACTCAGGGGTGGTGCATTCCCAATTAGCCACTGGGTAATAATTACAACCTCCTCAAGTCAAACTGGGGGAGGAGGAATAAAACCATTGGCTGCCTGAGGATGTTTTACCCCAAAACCCTAACCCCTTCCCAAAACCAAACACTCCCCCTGCCCCCAGCACCAGTTCGTCTTAAACTGGGCCCAGTTTCTGGTTGGGAAGAAGCTCATTTTGGTTCACCTGTGAATGTATCTAACTCCTGCCACTGCCTTGCCAGGAGAGGCCCAAGGAGGGGGCAGAGGGGGCGACCCTGATGTTCTCACCATCATCCCTTCTGCAGATGGCTGCTGAGGATGTCTCCTTGACTTCTCTCAAGCATGTGATTGCTTCCCACCAACAGCCGAGCCCTAGGTTATTGCCCAGCCTTGCTCACCCTCCGCAGGCCGCCCCTGTCCTGTTGGATGTTGCACAAGTGACCTCTTCCTCCTCCGGCAGTGTCTTAGGTGGCCCAGGATGTCCCACTGGGGAGAGCCTTGTGCCCAGGACGTTTACATGGATGCCTGTGCTGGTCCCTGCTCCCCTCCTCAGGCCTGGATCCTGGTGGGAGGATGGGCGCCGCTCCGGCTCCTCTGGCCAACAGCTATGCAATAAAAACCCTTCCAGAGCATGGGGACGTGCTCCACTTCTGTGCTCCTCAAGTCCCTGCCCCAGATCTTAGCCAATTATTTTCCTGTCAATAAAACTGTGACTGTTTACTGGAGCTGAGGAGATAGAACAATGCTTTTGGAGGTTGGTGATGTTCATGGTGGTGTTGCTCACAGGCAGATGTCCTTCTGTGGTCTGTGGCTGAGCTTTTTCTCACCTCTGGCTCACCAGTGGGGCCAGTCTGATATATTGTGGCCAGGGATTGAGGATTGGCGGTTCTGATGCTGTTTCCTGATGGGCAAACCTCTGTCTGTGGAGCAGATACTGCACCTCACACAACTTCAGACCTGCAGGAGGTGGTGGGATGTCCATGTGTGGCTGCTGCTTGTGAGAAACCTGTTCTGGGGGGTGGTGGGAACTCCTGGCTGGAAGTGGGGTCAGTCTGAAGGGTGATGTGGGCACATGGATTATTTACTCCCTGTTGGGACTGGTGCCTTCCTCAGGGAGCTGTGGGCTCTGGAGGCTCCTGCTTTCTGGGGAGGAGGGAAATGCTGTGTCCTCAGAGCAGGATGTCTGTCAGCTGGCTCCTCAGAGCAAAGAGCTGTTTGCTTTTATTGAGTTCCTACAAACCCAGGTTCCCTCAGAAGCTGGGTGCAGGGCACAAACCACGCTCGGGTTTAACTGAGGGATGTCTCCAGTGGCTGGGAAGGAGTTGTCTCCCCTGCTGTTGAGTGTGGGTCTTGTGTTTGTCCAGCTCTCACTTTTCCTGGTGCTGTACCTTCAGAGTGACTCCAGGAGGAGCCCGGGGGTTTCTCTCCAGCCAGCAGCTGCTTGAAGAAGTCCCATCTGCGGCCCTGCCATAGGGTTGATGGAGAACACGCAGGCTGTCATCTCCTTGGCTGGGGTCGAGCAGCCAGAGATAAGCCTGGGGCCGATGCTCCCGCAAACGCCTTTTCCAGCCCTTCCTAAGACTTCTGAGCCCCAGGGGTGATGTTCAGTGTGAGGAGGTGGCCATGGGGCACCTTCCTCTTTACCCCAACCCTGGGAAGAACAGGGACTCGCTGGGGTATGCTGAAGTCCCATCTCTGAGGTATGTTACTGGGGACCATGCTCTGGCCATTGGTCTCCTGAAGGGCAAGTGGGAGTTGAGTCCTTGTCTTGGTGCTTCCTGCAGCCCAGTGTGAGGCTGAGGGAGTTGAGGTTGTTCAGCCTGGAGAAGAGAAGACTCCAGGGACACCTTCTGGTGGCTTGCAGGACTTCAGGAACCTGACCCAGAAAGGTGGGGAGAGACTTTTAACAGGGTCTGTAGTGACAGGATGAAGAGTGGTGGTTTGAATTTAAAGAGGGAGATTGAGACTGCAGAGAAGAGAGAAATGCTTGACATGGAGGGTGGTGAGAGCCTGGCCCAGGTTGCCCAGAGATGTGGGACATGCCCCATCCCTGGCACCACTGCAGGTCAGGTTGGTTTCGGCTCAGCAATCTGCTCTAGTTGCAGATGTCCCTGCTGACTGCAGAGGGATGGACTGGATGAACTCTCAGGTCCCTTCCACCCAAACCAGTCTGGGATTCCATGAGGTGTGGGACCAGTGGGCACTCACCTCATCTTCTCTGCCCATCTGTGATGTCCACAGAGCCCAGTACTACCAGTGTCATGGCATATGGAATGGTTTGTGTTGGAAGGGACCTTCAAGATCGTCCAGTTCCAACCCTACTGCCCACGGGCTAGCACACCTCCCTCTAGATCAGGTTGCTTAAGGCCTTGTCCAGCCTGGTCTTCAACACTTCCAGGGATGAAGTTGTCTGCAGCTTCTCTGGGCAACCCATTCCAGCATCTCACCATCCTCACAAGTTGCTCTCCTTAGCTGTGCTGTTTTGCCTGGCAATGAAAGGCTCCAAGGCTTGATGGAGAGCTGGGGTGGCCAGGGGTGTGTCCACAGGGCAGAGCAGTGCTGGCTGTCTCCATGGCCCAGCAAAGTCCCCCCCCCAGCTCCCTGCCTTTATTTACAACATCCCAAGCAAAGGTTTCCTGGGGCAGTGACTCGGTTCTGAGGGTGGATTTCCTCCTTCCCACCCTCAGCTTGAGAGGTGACCTCATGCATGTTTATAAATATGTAAGGATGAGTGCCAGGAGGATGGAGCCAGCCTCTTCTCAGGGATGCCCAGTGACAGGACAAGGGGCAGTGGGTGGAAGTTGAGGCATGTGAGGTGCCATGTGAACCTGAGGAAGATGATTTTTTTTTTTTTTCCCCCCCCTGTGAGGGTGACAAAACACTGGAATAGGCTGCCCAGGGAGGTTGTGGAGTCTCCCTCTCTGGTGGTATCCAAGAGCATCCCAGTGTGATCTGCTCTGGCAGTGGGGCTGGACCAGGTGATCTTTCAAGGTCCCTTCCAGCCCCTGATGTTCTGCGATTCTGTGGTTCTATGAACTTCTCCTGAGCTTGGGACTTGAAAATAAGACAGAGTCTTGTTTGCAGGAACAAAGAGCTGGGAGGCAGCGATGAGCTGGTTAACAACAGGAGGAGTGGTGGGAGGAGTACAAAAGAGGAGACTTCATCCCTGGAATGTTCTTGGGAGACAAAGGGCAGCCTAGCTGGGTTTGTGAACGCCCTTGGCTGGCTGGGAGCAGAGAGTGGAGATAAGAAGGTCCCTTGGCAGGCGCTACGAGGAAGCTGTGCCTGACCCAGCCAGTGAGATGAGGTCAACCTGGGCATGTTATTAGAGTTGCAGTAGTGTACTACCCCTTGCTGCTCCTTTTCACCAGTGCTGCTCTCACAGCAGGAGGAAAGGCTGTGGGAGGCAGCACCTGGCAGGAATAAGGCTCAGGAGCTGGAGCTTTTGGTTTCAGGCGCTTTAAAGTTGTTTTTTATGTGTTCTGAAGGACCTGGGCTTGTTCAGCATGGAGAAAAGAAAGCTGAAACTGGACCTCCTGGCTTTCTACAACTCTCTGAAAGGATCTTGAAGCTGGATGGGGATTGGTCTCTTCTCTCAAGGAACAAGTGATAGGACAAGAGAAAATGGTCTCAAGTTGTCCCAGGGGAGGTTCAGATTAGACATGAGGAAGAATTTCTTCATTGAAAGGGTCATCGGGCACTGTCCTTAGCAGCCCAGGGCAGTGGAGTCCTCATCCCTGCAGATGTTTAAAAGACATCTGGATGAGGACCTTAGGGACATGACCTGTGAGTTGTGTACAGGGAGATCTCAGGTTGGACTTGGTGATTGGAACAGTCTGCCCAGGGAGGTGGAGGAGTCGCCATCCCTGGAGGTATTGAAGAAATGTGTGGATATGGCACCTGGGGACATGGTTTAGTGGCCATGATGGTGTTGGGTTGATGGTTGGACTCTGTGATCTCAGAGGTCTTTTCCAACCCAAGCAGTTCTGTGGCTCTGTGATCTGGAGGCCTCTCCCAACCAGGTGATTGTGTGTTTGGTGGAGGTGGGGCTGGCAGGCACCAGGCAGCCCTGAGGCCTTCAGGCTGCTCCACGCTGCCTTGGCATGGGAAAGGCAAACATCTGCTGAGCACTTTGGTTGCTGGCAGTCAGGTTGAGCTCTGATCCTCTTTCCTGAAGCCACAGGTTCCTTCAGGCAGGGCAGGAACCCAGCAGCTGCAGGAAGAAATCTCAGGAGAGCAAAGCTACCTCTGCGGGCAGCCGATGAGTGAGGCCATGGGGAGGGTGTGGGACCTACCCCTGCCGAAGGTGCCATGTTCAGACACACACAGGCTCTGAGCTGCAGCCATCCTGGCATGGGCAGGTTGGAAGGGCCCTCTGGAGATCATCCAGTCCACCCCTCTGTGAAACCAGGGTCACCCACAGCAGCTTGCCCAGGATCACTATGTCCAACTGGTTTTGGGATGTCTCCAGTAGAAGATGTGACAATAAGTGGCTCAAGGTCTTTGGCCAGTGGTGTCTGTGCCACCAAAAATCTACCCTGGGGGAAGCCATGGTGGAAAAAAGCTTTTTTCTGTAGGCTTTGCTGCTGCAGTTTCCTACAAGGCCCAGAGATGGGGTGGAGGCCACATCCCTGGACCCATCTGTGTGCCCATTGGAACAAACCAGAGAAGTCCCTGCAGAGCTGGGCTGGGTTCTGCTGGAGCAGGAGCTTCTCCTGGACCTGTCTCCATGGGCACTGGGTAGGTTTGGCTCCACCACACTTGCTGTTTGTTCAGCTTCAACCTGGAGAAGCTGCAGATGGGACCTTGAAAACCCCCCTGCCAGCCCTTCTGCCCTCCTCATCCTGTCTGTCACTGCCTGGTGCCGCTTGGCTCTCACCAGACTTGGCCATGGGCCTGGACTGGTGGAGTTTGTCTTCTCCAAACACATCCACCCACGAGTCTTCTCCCTTCCAGGAAAGCAGAGCCTCTCTGGCACCAAGCCTGGCTCCTCCAGCTCATGTGAGGAGCTGCTCTACCTGCATCACACCACCTCCTGCTTCTGCGTGGCCACCCTGCTCCACCACTCTGGGGCTGCTGTGAACTCTGCTTCAAAGGCAGAATTTGAACCATCTGCTTCAGCTTGTCCAATTCCACCCCGAGCTCCCACAGCTGCTGCCAAAGAACTGGGATGAGCTGGGATTTTGGGAGTGTGGTTCTTGTTGCTGGTTGCCAAGGGGGTGGAGAAAGGAGGGGGAAATCAGGAGTGGAATTAAAAAGGGATCACTTCCAAGGTGGTTTGGGGAGGGAGGCCTTTGTAGGGCCCAATGTGGTGGGAGTCTCTGCTGAGTGGTATCATGGAGGGGTCCATGTTCTTGGGTTGTGTTGGTGGTGTCCTTGCTCTGCTCCATGGGGCTGTAGAACCTCAGCCAAGGTTGCAGTGGACTGGAGGGGAGCAGGACTCTGTAGCTCTGCTTGAAGTGGGGAGCAGCTGTGTTGGTACCCCAGGAGGGTGGTGAACCTGGTGCTCTCCAGCTGGGAGGCTTGGGGTGAGCTGGGAAAGCTGCCCTGTGTGTTTGGGTCTGGTCCAAGGTAATGAGGCCACCCACTGGCCCTTGGGAGGGCCTTTGGAGCTGGAGGCTGCTGAGGGGCACCAGCTCCTAGCCAAGGGTGCAGAGAGAGGGGGCTCAGGCCTGGGAAGTCGTAGGATGGATGATGGGACCAAGGGACAACCCTAACCTGGCCATGGTGGGGTAAGGACCAAGCCTATCTTGGCACCCTGGGATTTGGCCATGCCTTGAGCTAGCCTTGGCAACCCCAAAGCGGAGAGAGCAGGAGCAACGCTGGGACCTCTGGGGGCAGCTGGCTGAGATGCGGCCCCTGAGAGCAGATGGGAGAAGGCAGGAGGAGTGGGGCCAAGCTCAGGTCCTGGTACTGAGGCTTGCAGTGGAGCTGCCCTGGTCCCAGGGGAGATAAAGGCATCAGACTAGGAATCGGGAGCAAGTTTCCCTGGAAATGCCCTGGGTGTCTGTAGGGGAGGTGGTGGTGGAACCCTGTGAGATGGGAGGGATGCAAGATGAGGCAGGACTCAGTTACTGCCTGAGGCCTTCACTGGGCTCCATCAGCAGCTCAGGGTCAAAGGAGCTCCTGGGAACCACAGCAGCTCCTTGCTGGAGGGTGCCTTGGCACCAAGAGCTCTGGCATCACACCAGGGATATCTGGAATCACAACCAGAAGCTCTGGCATCACGCCCAGGCTGCTCCTGTGCCACCAGGCACCCCAACACCACCAGCATCACTGAGCTGGGGTGGCAGGACCTTGCCCAGGCAGGTGTGGGATCAGTGGGGACAATTGAAGCAGCTGGAAGGAAGCTGCCCCTCACTCTGCCTTGCCTTGCAGAGTGCTAAGGGGACAGAATGAAGGTGCCCAGGCCCCCATGCGGCAACCAGCCTGGACCTCCACACATCCAGTTTGCAGAGCACCAAGGCTTCTCCAAGCCCCATATGCTGATGTGCACAACCCATGCTAGAGTAGAGGCTTTATTGAAACTGGGGTGGAGATTCCCCCAGCAGCTGTGCCAGCTGTGCCCACGTCCTCCATGGGAGCCTGTCCGTACCCAGCAGCAGCCTCTGGACATCCAGAGAGGGCACAGGTGACTACAAAGGGGCTGCAACCACCACAGTGTCCATGCACTAAGCCAGCCTGCCCAACTTGAACCCACCTCCTGTGTCCAGAGTGGCCTGCAGTGTCCCTGGGTTGGGCTTGTTCCTTCTGGATCTTGTCCTGCTCCCAGCAGGATCCACCTAAGGGCTGAAACCCTGCAGGGTGATTGGTGGGGCAGGAGATGGGAGCTGGGAGGACCGAAAGCCCCCAAGGAGGAGATGCTTGTTCAGAAGCACAGGGGAGATGGTGATGGTGAAGCTCCTTCTGGGCAAGCTCCTGGGCTGGAAGGTCCTCTGCAGCTCAGCTGAGGCAGAAGTGCCTCTCGGGCACGTGCCTGGGTGTGGCTGCTTGGGTTGGTGACTGCTCCACCATCATGGTCCTGCTCTTTGACCTCCTGGGTGCTGGCATCCTTCCCTGTTCCCACTGAACCGAAACTCCTTCGCTCCTTCCCAGAACTGGACCTGCCTTGTCCCCTGGCACTTTGCCCCGATGATGCCAGTGCTGTGCCACTCCTGCTACCAACCCAGTGCCTCCAGCCTGGGGACCTCCAGCACCCACAGCCTGGCCAGGCCTGTCAGACACAGTCAGACCTGCAGAAGGTCACCTTGCCATGGTGACACTTAGTGGTGTGGTTGCAGATAGGATCCGTGTGCTTCTCCCATGGCAGGGAGCTGTTTGGTGCTCAGAAGGGAGCCAGGGAAGTGATATATCCCAATGTCCATATCTCCCATAGGTTCTTGGAGTCCCTTCCTGAGCTTCCTCCTGGGTGGGTGGTGGAACCCTGTGTGGCATCTGTAGGCAACTGCCCCTTGTGCTGTCCTCCAGCTCACCCCTCATCTCAAGGGACAACACACGTAAGGAACAACCCTGTGCCAGGTTCCTCTGTGACCTCGATCCCCATCCCACCGTCATCCTATTCAAGAAGCTGCTTCCCTGGGCCAACAGCAGATGGGCAGGAGCAGCAGGAAGGTGGGAGGTGGCCCTCAGAGGTCGAGCCGGAAGGCCCCGAAGTAGCTGGCTGCGGCGTCGTTGTAGTCAATGGACAGGGAGGAGACTGAGACAAAGAGCTCGTCGCCGGCCTTCAGCTCGAAGAGTCCTCCTTGGTAGAGAGCGTGGAGGCCGTAGTTCGCCTCGGGAGCCCAGCACTTGGTGCCAACCCCTTTGAGCAGCAGGATGGGTTGGCTGTAGGACGTCTTCCAGTTGATGCACTGGACGAGCTGCGGGACGGAGCGGTGGGCGCCGGCGCTGGGGTAGCGGAAGTAGATCTGGGAGTAGACGTAGTACTTGCCCGCCTGGTTGACCCGCAGGCGCCCGTCGCGGTAGGTGATGTTCTGCAGGTGGGAGTGGATGGTGCCGTCCTCCCAGCGCGCGATGGCGTGGCGGCACGACTGCGACAGGTTCCCGAAGCGCCCCGAGCTCCCTGCGCCGCGGAGGAGGGGCAAGGGGCAGGTGCTGAGTGGCTCCCGGGGGAGCACCCAGCAAGGGCAGGAGAATGGGAGGGGGAGGCTCT
>VWZE01022355.1:1242881-1257209 GCA_013396675.1 Eubucco bourcierii
AGGGGGAGGCTCTGACTCCTGCCCCCGCTCATCCAGCTTGGGCCTCTTGGGCTAGGTGAGAGAAATGTCTCCCTGGCTTGGAGGTATAGAGAAAGGTGGTCTTGGGCTAGGCAGGACAAACATCTCCCTGGCTCGGAGGGGTGAAGGGGGTGGTCTTGGGCTAGGCAGGAGAAACATCTCCCTGGCTTGGAGGGGTGAAGGGGGTGGTCTTGGGCTAGGCAGGACAAACACCTCCTCACGTCTGAGGGCAGGCTAAGCAGCCCAGTCTTGCAGAAGGTGTGCCTGCCCACGGCAGAAGGGTTGGACTAGATGTCCTCCAACCCAAACTAGTCTGTGATTCTATGATCCTGCCCTGGTGCCATCCCCTTTGGGTGAGATCTTTTCCCCTGTTCCCACCTCAGAAACCCACCAGTGCCCACTCACCGTCCGGGGCCAAGCTCTGCGGGCGGAGGGTGAGATGTGCTGAGGGCTTGCCAGCTGCTTTGGGAGGAACCTGCCCCTCTGAGATGTTCAGGTAGCTCCTCTGGGCTTCTGCAAAGAAAGGGGCACAGGGCTGTAGAGGACAGCGAGCGTGGGGACTCCTGGCCCATGCTGGCAGAGCAGGTCCTCACTGGGCAAGCAGGGCAGGCAGTGTCCCACTGACCCATCAGAGAGGCTGCAAGTGTCTGGTCAATCATTAAGCAACAGCTCTGAGCTGAACCCCATGGCCCTGGCTCTGCGGACTCCAGACAGATGGACAGGGCTGTCCCTCCAACCCCTTCCCGTGGGACATGTGCCCTTCACCCACCTGGTGGGACAGTCCCTGTCCTCCTGCCCCAACCCCATTCCCAGTGGAGTTTGCCCTGGGAGGGAGCAGCCCCTCCCCGTCCCGCTGGCGTTCCCAGGCCCACGCCGAGCCAGCCGCACGTGGAGCAAGGCTCCGCTGGGCCGGGGGGGACTCACCCTTCAGCGCGCTCCTGCGGACGACGCTCTCCGTCACCTGGAGAGAAACAGTGCCGTGCTTAGAGGGGGAAGGGGAGAGCCACACAGACCGGCTCCAAGCTTCCATCGCCTTGACTTTCATGGCTCTGAGGTCCATCAGCTTCTCACTGCCTGGAGTCCAGCCCCACTCCTCTGCCCCCTCTTAACCCATCCTTGCAGCTGTCCTCTGACACCTCCCCAGTGAGGTCAATAGATTCATAGACTGATTTGGATTGGAAGGGACCATCTGGTTCCAACCCCCCCGCCATGGGCAGGGACTCCTCCCACTAGACAGGGTTGCTCAAGGCCCCATCCAACCTAGCCTTGAAGCCCTCCAGGGAGGGGGCATCCATGACCTCCCTGGACAACCAGTTCCAGTGTCTCACCACCCAGCTCTCTCCTCAGCTGTTCCCATCTTCCCTCAAAGCTGGTATGTCCCAGCTCACCGTGGCCACGTAGGCTTTGATGGTGTTGGCCAGCTTGAGGCAGGACTGGTTGGTGATGAGTTCCTCCAGGCTGGAGCCCTCTTGCTGCTGGTTGATGACCTGCAGGCACCGCAGCTCCTCCATGCTCCCCGGAGCCTGAGCCTTGAGCTGTAACACAAACATCTGACTGTTCCCACATCGAACAGGGCAGGCAGCAGGGACTGGAGGGAGATGGTCACATCATGGGGTGGGCAATAACCCTGCACTGCCCTCATCCCACAGCTAGTGGTGGGACAAAATAAGGAGAAACTTCTTTGGTATGAGGGTGCTGGAGCCCTCGAGAAGGCTACCCAGAGAGGTGGTGGAGTCTGCTCTGGGGAGATTCCAAACCCAGGTGGAAACTGTGATCCTGGGCAAGCTCCTGTGAGTGAGACTGCTTTATGGATCTCTGAATGGTCTCCAGAGATCCCTACCATGCTGGGACTGACCAGGTGACACTGCTGGGATGCAAACCCTGACTGTGTCTCCTGAGCTGGTGGCTGGAGTCAGGTGGCAGAAGGGTGGGTGGATGTCAAAGGTCTGACATGGATCTAGGGTTGGGTATTGGAGAGGTTGAATCTCATCCTGTTCTCCTGTCATTGCTGGCAGAAACTAGTTTAGCTCATCCCAGCTCCTCTGGAAGCATGACAGCTCACAAGGTGCAGGGCACCAGATAAGACTCCATATTTCCTACTCTCCATCTTCTTCACCTCATTCCCTGGGCAAATGAGGCTCCTCAAGGAGCAAATTCTAGCCTTGGCTTTGAGCAGGTTCATAGGACAAGAGGAAATGGCTTCAAGTTGCCCCGGGGAAGGTTTGGGTTGGACACAAGGAATGATTTCTTGCCCTTAAGGGTTTTCAAGGCCTGTCCCAGGCTGCCCAGGACAGTAGTAGAGTCCCCATCCCTGGAGAGGTTTCAAAGTTGTGGTGGAGATGTGGTGCTGAAGCACATGGTTTGGTGGTTACCTGGCAGTGCTGGTTTAAGGGTTGGAGCTAATGATCTGACAGGTCTCTTCCACCCAAAGTGATTCTCTGAGGCTCCTGGGGCAGTGGTTGCCCTCCCAGGCTTGTCTCAGAGTTGCAGCTGCAGGCTGGACGTGCCCAGACAGCCTGCTCCTTGCTCTCTGTGCTTCCCCACTGCTGCTGAGGTTGCACAACAAGTTCTCCTGAAGTTCTGCCCCTCCAGATGCTGAGCTGTGCTGCCCAGATGGGTCCCCAAACAGTGCTACGTTAGCCTGGGGGATCTCAGATGCTTTCTGGCTGCTGCTCGCTGGTGAGTTGAGCTGGGAAGCTTCACTCCATGTGGATCTGCCCCTTCCTGACCTGTCCTGGGGAGACCCAGCTCTGCTCTAGCTCTGGTGTCACCATGAGGGACAGGCATGGCAAGCTGGAGGGTCACACCTTGGGGGGAAACTGAGGCACGGATGGGACAACTGCCCTGACACCAGTGTGCCAGGAGCTGGAAGTGAACTTGACTGCCTTGATCACTCCATCTTTATCTCCTGAGGTGTTTCCACGACCCAGGACAGGACTCAGGGGGTCATTTGCCTTGGTCCCATCATCACCCAGGGCTTGGCCATATTGTTGTCACTCAGGGCTCAAGCACATCTTCACCCTGGGCTTGGCCACCTCCAGCTCCCTGCACTTCACCCATGTCCCTCCTTTCCTCAAGCTCCCACCAGCCATTGTCCCAGTTTTGGGCACCCACTGTGCCCAGCACCATGCTGCCCTCACAGTTGGGCTCAATATCAGCAGCAAGGCTGCAGGAGGTCAGATACAGAGGGTTTGGTGGTTTCTTTGTGCTCTTTGGTCTAGCACTGGCCAGCTGGGCCTGCCAGGAGCATGGGCACTAGGGGATGGGTTAGCAGATGGACAGAGGGCTTGGTGGGTGCCCCTTATGGCTGGAGGTGGTTGAGCACAGACCAGCAGTGTTGTTTTGGGCTGGGTTCTCCTTGCTGGAACCTCCTTGCCCGAGTACATGGACGCTTGGAGTCAGTCAAGCCCCTGGCACTAGAGCTGTTGGTATAAAGCTTCACCACACCAGTGTGTGCTGGGCAGAGGCCAGTGCCAGCGTGGGCAGCTCCTCCAGGCTGCTGGGAGCACAAATGGTACTGTGTGCCAGTGTAACCAGGGTCAGTCCTGCTCTGCTGGTCCCTCTAAGGTGGTGGCACCTTCCGTGTGGTAGCATTCTGGCTTGGATCAGCAATAGTGTGGCCAGCAGGACCAGGGCAGGGATCATCCTCCCAGGCCACACCTCAAATCCTGGGGTCAGTTTTGGGCCACTTACTCCATGAAGGGCATCAAGGGGCTAGAGCAGGTCTAGAGAAGGACAACAAAGCTGGTGAAGGGTCTGGAGAAGAGGTCTGGTGTGCAGCTGCAGAGGGAGCAGCGGAGGGGTTGTTCAGCCTGGAGAAAAGGAGGCTGAGGGGAGACCTTCTGGCTCCCTACAGCTCCCTGAAAGGAGGCTGGACCCAGGTGAGGATTGTTTTCCTTTCCCAAGTAACAAGTGCCAGGACAAGAGGAAATGTTCTTAAGTTTCTCCAGGGGAAGTTTAGTTTGGACATGAGGAAAAATTTCTTGCCCCTGAGGGTTGTCCAGGCCTGTCCCAAGCTGCCCAGGGCAGCGGTGGAGGGGGTCTCAAAGCCTTGGAGATGTGGTGCTGAGGGCCATGGTTTGGTGCTGACCTGGCAGTGCTGGGTTCATGGTTGGACTCCATGAGCTTAGAAGTCTTTTCTAACCAAAACCAGTGACCACCCTCTGAAGCCAGGCCTGGGGATCACTGTCAGTGGTCTGCTTCTTCCTGTGGCTCTCTTGGCCCCCAGCCCCCTCCTTAATCCTACCCACATGGGACCAGGGATGGAAATGAAGCCCAGGGAGGGCTAGAGGATGGTCCCCATGGCACCAGTCCCATCACAGCCCTGGGAAAGATTTCTCCCCTAGCTTCTCCCAGTTCTGTGCTGGGTTTGTGGGACACTCAGCACCACAGGACTATCTTCTTGGTGGCACCACGATGAAGGTGCCCAGAGAACTTGAAATTCCCTCTTTCTGTGGCCAAGATCCCTCCAGTTTCTCCTCCGTGGGGCTGAATCAGCTTCTGGGGCAGGAGGAAAGTGTGTGGGTGGGAAAGCTGTAAGCAGGATCAGACCCATCCCAATTTGGGTCTGGTTTGAAGGTGTGGGAATGGCTGGATCCCAGTGTGGTTATCTGGGGTGATAAATTTGGAGCAAATACCCAGGAGCTGTGGGGATTGGGTTGGGGCCTCCCAACCAGGCCACTTCCACCACATCACAAAAGAGGTGAGGAGGATCTGCGGTAGGGTTCATGGAATGAGGATGGGATGGGAAGGGTGATGGTGGGATGGGGAGGGGGGGAGATGAAGCAGGAACAAGGAGCCCGGAGCCCATTCCAAAACTTTGGACTCTGCCGGGACCCCCGAGCAGGGCCTCCCCCTCCCGCGGAGCCCAGGACAAAGGATCTTTCTCTCCACATCTGGATAGGCGGCGCGGGGAGGGGTGTCCACCCCCATTCCACATCTGGATTGGTGGCTTCCCGGGGGGGAACTGGGAGAAGTGTTCGCACCCCCGACCCTCCACCCCCACATCTGGATCCGCAGCTTGCAGACGGAGCTCGGGGCAGTGTCTGCCCCCACCCCACGTCTGCGTTTGGGCTCCCAGGGGAACTGGGGACAGCTTGTGTGTATGTGTGTCCCCATCGCCTCCACATCTGGATCCGAGCTCCCAGGGGACCTGGGGACAGGGTCTGTCACCCTCCCCGCCTCCGGATCTGGATCGGTGTCTCCGGGCAGAGCTCAGAGCAGTGCCCCCCGCTCCCGTATCTGGATCCGAGCTCTCAGGCGAAATGGGGATGGTTTCCACATCACCCCCCACTACCCTCCCCCTCCAACCTCCACTTCTGAAACCCACTAAGCAGGAGGGGGAGTGGGCAGAGCCCTTCTCGGCGTTCCCGGGGCTACCCCCGCCCCGGCGCCGGTACCCCGCTGGCGGGGTCTGGGGGTCGCAGGGTCTCACCTTGGAGATGGCCATGGAGAAGTAAACGAAGAGTCCGGTGGTAGAGGCCACCTGCAGCGCCAGGATCCCCAGCAGGGCCACGCTGCCCCAGCACCACCCGTGCCGCCGCCGCCGTCGCCCCCCGCCGCCGGGCCCGGGCTCCCCGGAACCCTCCGGTAGCATCGGAGTCTCGGAGCCGCCGCTGTCGGAGCGCAGGAGCTGCCCGGCCGCGTTGGGCTCCTGTGGGGCCATGGCCGCAGCCCGGCCCGGCTGCCGCTGCCCCCCCACCACCGGAGCCCGATCGCGGCGGCAGCGGCGGGGACCGGCCTGGGGCGGGGATAACGGGGAGGGGACAAGGGCGAGAGGCGGGGGCTTCGCTCTGCCACCGCCCACCGAGGGGAGACGGACCCGGGACAGGGAGTGGCGGCACTGAGATTGGGATGAGGCACTGGGGATGGAGGGGATGGCACTGGGAATGGGGGTGTCAGTACTGGGGATGGAGGCACTGGGATTGGGGGTGTCAGTACTGGGGATGGAGGCGGTGGCACTGGGAATGGGATGGAGGCACTGGGAATGGGGGTGTCAGTACTGGGGATGGAGGCGGTGGCACTGGGAATGGGATGGAGGCACTGGGAATGGGGGTGTCAGTACTGGGGATGGAGGCGGTGGCACTGGGAATGGGATGGAGGCACTGGGATTGGGGGTGTCAGTACTGGGGATGGAGGCGGTGGCACTAGGAATGGGATGGAGGCACTGGGATTGGGGGTGTCAGTACTGGGGATGGAGATAGTGGCACTGGGAATGGGATGGAGGCACTGGGAATGGGGGTGTCAGTACTGGGGATGGAGGTAGTGGCACTAGGAATGGGATGGAGGCACTGGGATTGGGGGTGCCAGTACTGGGGATGGAGGTGGTGGCACTGGGAATGGAGAGCTGCAGTGCTGTATCCTGCAGGTGGGTCAAGTCCTTGGTGGCCCTGGAGAAGTGTTTGGAAAGCAAACAAAGGCTGGAGAAAGGGCTGCTCCCTGGCCATGGCAAGAGCTGCTCCAGGTCAGGTGAGTCCACAACTCTTGGTATTTCAGCTCTGAACTGAAAGTGAGATCTTACTGAAGTACCTGAGCACCTTGGACTTCCCAGAACAGCTCTCTCCTCCCCAGGAGGGGTTATGGGAAACGTGGCCTGGTCCCAGCCTGAACACATGAAGAGCTCTGTGAACCTCTGGCCTTCTGCTGGGACCAACTTTGGGCTGATGGTGAAACTGGGACCTGATGCGAGCAGGAGAAGCTGGACCAGGGTGAGACCCACTATGGAAGTATCTGCCCTGGGACCAACTTGACTCCAAGACTTCAGCCCCTGCAGCTGTTTCTAGGCTGGGGACACCCCATGGCCACAAAGCCAGAGCTGTTGGGAGCTGGCTAGTCTGACCTCCCCGCATGTCCTGGGGGCTGTGCTGCTGTCCCTTGATGAGAGATGGAATCCAAAACCCTGCATAAAGGTGTCCTAGTCCCTGCAGAACTGGCTGAGCGTGCTGGGCTCCTCAGGAGGCAGAGCAGCCTCATGACCAGCTCCTGTGACCTCCCAAACATGGGAAAGTGGGCAAGTGGTCACCTTATCTGCTTTTATGGCTCTCATGAAGGACCTTAACCAGCCCTGAATAATGCAAATGTCTTTGGGTCACTGATCTCATCACAGCACAAGATGGGGAGAGGGTGGGGATGAGGATGATGGTTTCCTCAGCATCTTCTGGGTGGCAAAGAGGTTTCTCCTCCTGCTCTGTTGGCAGAAAGGCAGCACCAATGCACTTTGGAGCTGTAGCTCCTGCTCTCCAGCTCCTGTTGACCTGCTCTGGACCTTGGTCAGGGTAAAGCTGGAGGAACACTGGGGTGAGGAGGTGGGGAGACATGGAGAACGCTGCTGGAGGGCAGAGGAATGCTTTACTACCAGTGGTCCCAGTCAAGCCCTTCAGCTCAGGCTGCTCATCGAGCCCAGTGATTGCTCTTTCCTGTCCTGCATTTGTTCTGTGGAAGGAGCTGCTGAGCTCCTGGTGACCTGCTGAGGGGAAAGTGCTGCTCCTTCCACTTCTGCACTGGGTCAGGATGCTCTTGAGACAAGGGGATCCTCCTCCATGGTGGTGCTTAGGTTGGATGAGACTTTGAGCAGCCTAATCTAGATGAAGTTCACAGAATCAATAAGATTGGAAAAGACCTCTAAGGTCACCAAGTCCAACCTTCTACCCAACACCACCATGGCCACCAGGCCATGTCCCAGAGTGCCACATCTACATGTTTTTTAAACACCTGTCTCTGCCAGCAGAGGGGGAAAAGGCTTGATTTAGATGATCTGTAAGGTCTCTTCCAGCCCAGCCCACAAGATATAGCTGTGATCCTCCAGCCCAAACCTCTGCCAATCTCTTCTAAGGAACTCAGTGGACTGTGAACCCTTCTGGGTACTCCTCTTGGCTTTGCCTCTGGTGCCTCAGAGGCAGGTGCATGGGAAGAAGAGCTGCCAGACCCTGCTCCACTCTGAGGCAGCAGTTCCACCTGATGAAGGGATCCTCTGTGCAAGGGCCAGTGTCAGAGAAGCTGGGATGGAAAGGGGACAGAGGTGCCCAAAGTTCTGCTTTCGGTGGAGCTGAGTTTGAAGAGCCAAATGCATTTGCAGTTTAGATGTAGGTGGAGAAGCAGCCTGGGTATTCCTCCTCCATGTACCCCATCAGATGGGCCAGGGGCACTGGTGGGCACATGAGGAGCAGAGGGAGGTCTGAAGCTAGGAGAACTTCATAACTTGGGGCTGCCTTCCATGAAGGAGGAGGAGGTTTGCAGAACAGCCAAGTTTAGGAGGGAGGGCAGGACCAGAAGTGGAACTGTGCAGAGCAGGTTGGGCAGGAGCCAAGGTTGCTGCTGGCTGAGGACTTGTTTTTCACTTTGAATGTTTCCTGGTTGGGGCACTGGGTCAGCCCAGCCTGGAAAGCTGCTTCCTCAGTGCTCCATGGTGCAGAGCAAGTGCAGGAGAGCAGGAGAAAGTGTTCTGCTGGGTTTGTCTGTGAAGCACCAGAGGAGGGGAACCATCCAGAGAGAGGGATGTGAGCTGTGTGCCAGCGATCTTCCAGGCTATCCCATGGATTCCCTTCAGGATGGGTGAAGGTGCAGTTGAGGTTGCTTTCCAGCAGGGGCTGGACCCCTCCTGAGCTGGGCTGGTGTCAGGGAGGTGTCCTTCTCTGGTTCATATCACCTGGAGCTGAGCTCCAGCCCAAGGTCTCAGCACTGTGAGGCTGCTCCTTTAAGACAAGTCCCAGCCTGGTGCTCTACTGGGGCCGCTGCTGATTCCTAACATGTGTTGGCTGCACGATGCTGGGGCAGGAAGCAGTAGCCACCCGGGAGGTGACATCATCCTGCAGCTCAGGAGGCCTTCTCTAACCTCCCTGGAATGCTCTCTCAGATGTTTGTCTTTCGATTTGAACTTTGCTGAGATGTTCTGTGTTTTTTTGGGGGGAAGCCTCCTTCCCTGTCCCTGTGTCCTTCCATGGCTCCGTGGGTAGGTCAGTGCTTCCAGCCAAGGTGCTGGGTCACCTCACCTTCTTGACCAGGAGAATCTACCACCACCTCCACTTTGGGCTCAGTTCTGCCCTCACCACAGCAATCAACCTCCCCTGGGCTGGCAGAGACCAACCATCCTTCCTTGGCTGCCTCTTCCATGGTCAGGGAGGTTCTTCCCATCCATGGAGCAGCACAACTTTCTGCCTTGGAGCTGTGTGAGGAACTTGGGGCAGTGTGTTTGGTTGGAAGGAGGAAAAGCTGTGAGAAGGCACTTGAACAGCAGGAGGACTCCCTTGTCCTATAGAAAGGTGTGAGAGGTGAGGGCCAACTCTTCCCTCTCAGGGTGATTCCACGTTCCCTGGGGGATGCTCTGCCCCATGGCTGGAGATCAGGGAGCTGGTGCCTGCCCGTGGTGGATCTGGCTGTGGGGTGTTTGGCTGTGAAGTGGGTCAAGCCTTCCAGTGGGCTTGTGCTGGGACCTCTCCTTACCCACTAGTATGGAGCTTTGGCACACTGGCATCAGCCAGACCTCTTGAGATGCCCAACATCCTGGGCAGGAGAAGAGCCTTTGAAAAACTGCAGATGGATCTATGAGGACCAGGATGGAGACAAGGGATGGAGTAGGGTAAGAAGCTTCTTGTTGGGTGGGGCAGACCTACAAGGCTGCTTCAGAGGGGCTGCTCTTGGGAGATGTGGTGCTCAAGTGGCTTGGGGCAGCATGGCTGAGTCCTTCATGTACCTTTCAAGGTGTTTTCCCTTCTGGGAGTGCTTGGTGAAGTTCTTACTGGGGTGATTCTCCAGCTGGGGCCATGCCAGGTCACCAGTGCTTGTCCCCACCTGTGGAAACCAAAGAGTGGTACTGGGATCAGTCTGGGAATGCAAGGGAGGGATGTCCCACGTTGGGGTATTGGTCCCACCTCCTGCAGCCAGTTTGAAGCTTTTCAAAGAGTCGGCGCTTCCCTTTGCCACTGATTCTGAGCAGAAGGCCACCATCCTTACACCAGGCATGGGCAGAAACCCAGCAGTGGAAGCTTTGCTCTTGCCTGGAGCAAAGAGAGATGATTAAAGCCAGGCCTTTGATATTCTCCTTGCCCAAGAGTTCTGAATTCACAGCAGGTTCGACCTGTGGTGAAATGTGGATGGAACCATCTGTGAGGAGTGGTCTGCTGGGAGATACACTTGGTCCTCCAAAGAGCCAGCCAGAGGCTGGGCTGCTGTGGAGGGTGGTGGGGTGGGAGAAGGGCTTGCTGAGTCTAGGCAGGGACAGGGGAAGGAGGAGGAGATGTTTGGGTCTGCCCTCAGGAGATGTGGCTGTTGCCTCGTGATGGGCAGGACGAGGGCTGCTGCACTGCTGGAGTGGGACCAGGATGTGGGACAACCCAAGAAGACATGACTCAGCACTCAGACAGCATGACTCAGCACACCAGAAGTGTTGTCTGGCAGCACCCAAGTGCTGATGCTGCAGTAACTTGAGTCTCCATAACTGGGCACCCACTTTGTCCCTAGGTTCCCCTCCAAGAACCCCAAAAGTTTCCATGATGGGAGGGATCTGTGTCTTTGAAGGACACCCAGAGAAGTTCTTCTTTCCCAGCTGCATCCGAAACATCCCTCTGGGAAGAGAGACCAAATAATGGGATGAGCAGGATGATGGAAGCTGGCTTGGGGTGGTCCTGGAGGGTCTGCAGATGTGAGCACCCCACAGCTCTGGAGGTTCTTGTGCCACATCTCTCCTTGGTTCTCAGATTTGTTCTTTCCCCTAAACTCACCTGAATCAGCCTCAAACTGCTCAGCTGGAGCCAGTCCCTTGGCCAGACCTGTGCAGAGACCTTTAACCTGACCTCCAAGAGGTCCTAAGATGCTGCCCTCCCACAAACACAGACACACTGATGTCTGTGGACATCTCCATGGGGTCCAGAGACCCTCTGCTTTGTTCCTGGGAATTTGCAAGCCCTGTGGAGGCTGCGAGGGGTTGGACTAACATCAGGAACGCCGTGGCTGGAGCTGACTCAGAGCTTCCCACCACAGGTTTCCTGCTGTCTCAGGGCTTTTTTGTGCTTTCCTCCCACCTCCTCCTCCCCAGGACTTTTCAGCCCCTTATGAAGATGCTGAGGCCCATCCACATCCCCTGGAGCTATAGGTGACCCCTTCCTCTGGCTGAGTCAGCTCATGGGGCCAGACTGTGCTCACTACCTTCTTCCAGCTTGTTGGAAAAGCTCCTTCTGGGTGACCTTTCTTCACCTTGGGTTGATGTACACCAAGCTTTGCCTGCTGAGGTGCAGCAGGTTTCAGGCATCCTTTGGACATCAGCCAGGAGGATTCAACCACTTCCCCACCACACTCTGCCAGTGCTTGATCTAGGAGAAGCCCCCAGCCCTTGTTCATCCACCAAGTCTCTCCCTGCCTGAGGCTGGGGACAGGGCTTGCTTGTCCCTGTTGTCATGAGGGACAGAGACATTCCCTGCCTGGCTGCATCAGGCCATCTGCAGGGCTTGCCAGGTGTAGGATTGAGTCTAGAGAGGTTGGTAGTCACCTGAAACGGGACAGCATAGGTTCATTTGGATGGGCACAAGGTGGTCCCCCCGACTAGAAGCTCCTACTCCCAGAAGCTGTTGTGTGTGGTATCCAGGAAGATCTGGGCTGGCTTGGCTCAGTGTTCTCCCCTCACACAGCATGGCTTACATGCTCACACACTCACACACCCTCCCCTCACACACCAGGGTCCATCCTTGCACCCCAGAGGACAGTGTCCCTGTGCTAGGGCTGCCCCAGCCACCTCTGAGCTGTTAAACTGGGACACAGCTCCTGGCTCTGCTGGGCTGCAGAGGGTGGAAGGCAGCTCCAGCTTCTTCTGACTCATCACTTGGGTTTTGCAACCTTCTGGCAAAGCAGAGCACCAAAACAAGCAGAAAATAAGGAGGAAAAAAGGACACTTAGAGCCCAGCTGGGGTGTGGATGCACCAGCTGTCTGCGTGGGCCAGCTTCTCCCCGGCCCTGACCTCCTGGTTCTCCTGTCCCAGCCCCACTTTGCTGGTTGTCCTTCAAGCCAGCTGTCTCTGCTCTTGCTTTCACAGCAGGAGCAGAGCCCTGGGGACAGCCCAGCACAAGGCACTTGGGCAGCTCTTCCTTGTACTGCCACCTCCTGGTGCTGCCCAAGGGCCAGGGTTCCATCCGTGCAGGTCTCTGCGTGGCAGGATGGTCTCTCATGGTGCTGAGGGACATGCTTCAGTGGTGACCTGGCAGTGCTGGGCTAAGGCTGGGACTCCACGAGCTTAAAAGCCTCTTCCAAACAAAATGATTCCATGATTCTATGAGAGGTGGATAAAAAGGTGCCACGTTGGAGGCTCTGTGTCCATGGTGTTAGCCAGAGGTGGTGGCATGCTGTGTGCCACCAAGGGTGGTGACCAAACCACCCTCAGTCCACTTTCTTCTGAGAAAGGCTGCTGCTGTGGTGTTCAGCCTGGTTTCTGTGGTGTGGGAAAAGCAGATGGAGATCCTGGCTGCTCCTTCTGCTGCCTTGGAGCTCTGGGCTGGGCTATGCTACACCAAGCCTTTTTTACTCAGGGACTGGCTCATTTTTAGCTTCCAAGCTTCCAGACTTCCACAAGTGGACCTCCCAGAAGTTGTGCACTGAGCAGTTTTGATCTCTCTGCCCGTTCTGGATGGAGCTGTGGGCTGGCTGCAGATACAGGATGTCATGACAGAGACATCTCCACTGCAGTGGACACCTTCCTTCACTCCCTGCTCCTGCATAGAATCAGAATCGTAGAATGGTGCATTTGTGAGGTGAGTTGACTCCCTGAGTGGTGCTAGGTGGAAGGAGCTGAGACCACCTGGGTAAAGCAGCTTGAGTCTGTAGGAAATTCCAGTCACCATCTTGGCCTTCAAGCCAGCTTGGTGCTGCTTTGCCCAGACAGCTTCTCTCTGGCCCTCCAAATCCTCTGTCCTGGAGGTTCTCTGCACCTCTTCCATTGTGTCCCCAAGGTGGGAGCCTCCTGCAGAGCAGGACAGGGCTGGTAGCACCTCGGTGAGGGGTGGGGAAGTGATAGAGCTGCTTTCTTGTGCAGCCTTTGCTTGGTGCACGGCAGGAGGGTGAAGGTTCTGCCTGCAGCTCCTTCTCTGTGCTGGGCTCCTTTATCCCAGCTCTGACTTTTCTGACAGCAATCTTCTCGCTCCCTCTAGTGGGACCATTCTGTGGCCTCTGCACGCACCAGTGGCCACGTTTTTCCTCGCATTATCTCCTCTTGTGTCTTGACAGTTTCCTGGGGATCTCCCTCTGGTCACCCACGCCACTGAGGTGCCCCCCAGGCTCCTGATTCTCCACCAGCACATCCCCAGTTCCTGCAGTGGTGACTGACACACAAACTCCTGTGTGTCCACTTGGACCAACACACCCAGCCCCAGCAGCATCTGGGGCCAAGGTGGAAGGTCCCTCCAACACCAGCACCTCCACACACACTCCCAAAGGTGCTGGGAGGGGAGCAAGGGGACCCAGCCATGGCTGGGTGTGGAGCTCATTGTGTTTCTGAAGGTGCCTGGGGCTGGGATTAATTGCTGAGGTGGTGTCTGAACCTGCCTTTGACAGGAAGTTCTCCTGCACTGGGGCTTCTCAAACCAGTCTGGCATGGATTAAGCTCTCTGTGTATCTATCTCCAGGGTTGGCTTCCTCATGCCCACCCCTCCTTTGCTGCTGTCAAGGACTCTTTCTGCTGCCCATGTGGCCTTACAGAGGACCCACAGGGACAGGAATATGTTGGCACCACTCCACCTCAGGGGTACTTTTTGACCTGGAATTTGGGGGTTTTGCTCCATGGCAAGTGGAACAGGTACATGAGGGGCAGCTTGTGGCTTTGCTTTTAGGGTCTTCCTTGAGTTTGCCACCTCAGGATGGAGAGAGGAGGAGGAGATGTGCTGGGTTTGCCTGGGCTGGAGCCAAATTTCTTGCTGGTGGCTGGTTCAGCACTGTGGGTTGTCTCCAGGGTGGGACAAAGAGTGACCAAGCACTGATGGCTGCTGCTGAGGAATTGAGGACTTCTCAACCTCTTCAGGAGGAGCATGGGCAGGAGAGCTGACCTGAACTGGTCAAAGGGATGTTCCACCCCACAGGACATCATTCCCAGCATGTAAACTGGGGAGAGGTGGCTGAGGAAGACTGATCACTGATGGGGCACTGGTCAGAGGAGGAGTGAACAGCTGCAATGGGCATCACTTGGGGGTTCTCTCCTGGGCTGCACTTCTCTCTCCTTGGTGAAATCCTTTTCTTCATTATTATCAATAATTATTTGTTGTTGTCACTATTTTGTCTGCTTTATTATGTATTTTCTTTAGTTATTGATCTCTTCTTATCTTGACCCATGAGTTTTA
>VWZE01022356.1:9770-77812 GCA_013396675.1 Eubucco bourcierii
ATGGATAAGAATAAGAACTGGAAACACAGATAACAGTCTCTTGGGCACAGGGTCTCGGGCTGTCTAGCAGCTTCTGGTTTTTCTCCTCTCTGCCGAGTAAGCTCACTAACCACTTTCCTTCTAACCCCCTGACAGATCCTCCAAACTCACCTTGCGCATAAAAGGACCCTGGGGGAAGGTAGAAGGGTGGTTGGGAGCCCCTCCTGCGGTCTCTGATTTTTGGGAGGGGGATTGTGTTTCTGTATTCCCTTTAACTTGTCTATGTCTGTAACTATTCCTGTCTGTTGTGTGTATCTCTGCTTGTACATTGTGCTGAGCTGTAAACAGAGCTTCAGTCCTTAACTTCCAGATGGCTGAGTCCAGTCTGGGGGATTTTATAAAGTGGGGGGGGCAAGGAACTCCCAAACCATCACACCATGCTTGTATTTCTTAGTATTAATAGAATACAAAAAAATAGACAAAACAAAAACCTAAACAATCAGAACAATCTCTGTGAATCGATACCTTCAACAAGACCAAGTGTAAGGTCCTGCACCTGGGTAGGCACAATGCCAAGCACAACTTCAGGCTGGGTGGGGAATGGCTGAGAGCAGCCCTGAGGAAAAGGACCTGGGGATGTGGGGTGATGAAAAGCTCAACATGAGGCTGCAGTGTGAGTGCAGCCCAGACAGCAACTGAGTGCTGGGTTGCAGCAAGAGCAGTGTGGGCAGCATGGCAAGGGAGGGGATTCTGCCCCTTTACTCTGCTCTCGTCAGACCCCACCTGCAGTCCTGTGTGCAGTTCTGGAGCCCCCAGCACAAGAAGGACATGGAAGTGTTGGAGAGGGTCCAGAGGAGGCCATGAAGTTGCTCAGCGGGCTGCAGCAGCTCTTCTCAGAGGACAGGCTGAGAGAGTTGGGGTTCTGCAGCCTGGAGAAGAGAAGGCTTCCAGGAGACCTTAGAGTAGCCTTCCAGGATCTGAAGGGGGCCTACAGGAAGGCTGGGGAGGGACTATTGACAAGGTCTTGCAATGACAGGACAAGGGGCAATGGGTTTGAACTGACAGAGGGGAGATTGAAAGTGGATGTTAGGAGGAAGTTGTTTGCAGTGAGGGTGGTGAGACACTGGCACAGGTTGCCCAGGGAGGTTGTGGCTGCTCCCTGCCTGGAGGTGTTCAAGGCCAGGTTGGAGGAGGCCTTGAGTGAGCTGTGCTAGTGGGAGGTGTCCCTGCCTATAGCAGGGGGTTGGGACTAGATGATCCTTGAGGTCCCTTCCAACCTTACCATTCTATGATTCTATGATTTTGTTTCATCTGTATTGTCTATCAGCATGAAGCATGAATAATCAGTGCAGTCTGAAAACCATACATATGGACTCAGCACAGTTCCATCCAGACACAGCTCTTTACAAAGACCTATACACAAGTATGTTAACAGTTGGGTATACCTGAAGATGTTGGAAGAATAATGTCAATGAACAGAGCAGTGTGTGTTCCAAAAATGGTAGACTGACAAAATCCTCAGATTTTTTTTTACAGCATTTTAGGAATAGTAATAAAACCTTAAGAAGTCAAAATATCTGTTGTCATTAATGATAATTAGATAATTTAATATAATTAATAAATAATGGTGGGGTTTGAGGGAGTTTGGTAGTGGCTTTTTTTCCCGCACAGCCTCATCACCATCCTCACTTGAGAATAATTCTGCAGATCACAGAAAATTAAATATAAACATTTTATTCTGAAGAAATCCTTCTCATGCTATGTATGTTATTCTACTACCTGATGTTTTCTGTCTTGCTTCCCAAACTTGACTTGAAATTCCACACACGAGTACTCCCAAAGTCCTGACTGGCTGATGGTGACCCCATGGGCTGATGCATAGCTCCAAATCCATGTTCCAGTGCTCTCAAGGAAGTGCTAAAATGACAGTAACTGTATTTCAGGGGTTCCATATGCAAAAGTATCAGGGATGTGAAAAGAACACCCACAAAGAGAAAACAGTTTCTGGGACAGAATAACCCATTCAGGTACCATGGAGTATTCAATCTGTGCAATTCCATTGCCACTGTAGTTAAAATGTTTTCAGAAGAGAAGGATTAGCTGAGAAATCCTCATTCTTTTTCATGTGTAGAAAGTCGTACTTGGGGAAGGGTGGATGGTGTGATTAGTGCCTGAGTTTTATTTATCAGTCATTTTTCCAGCTCTCGCTGAGGAATTGTAGCACAAATGAGATGAAGTTGTACGACTGCCAAAATGTGCATTTTGAGTTGGCTGTAAGCAGGATTGGGAAGGTGAGAACAGATGCAGAAATTTGTGACTTGTTTGTAGCTGGCAGCATTACTTGGTTGGTTACAGCAGCTGTGACCTCATGTTGATTACCTTCCCACCTACAGAGTTTGGCTGACTCCTTCATCCCTTGAAGTCCAGGTTCAAGACTGTAAGCAAAAAATCCTTGCATTTTAAATCTAGACAAGCTGAAATAGCTTTGGTTTTCTTATTTGTGAGCAAAGCACTTTTACATAGACCACTCCAGGTCATTTTTGCTTGCCATGTATTTACCAAATACCTTCTGACATTTCGCGTTCTTTAGGACTGTTTTCGATATGCATTGCATGCGTTAACAGAGAAGATGGCTTAGAACTGAGTGCTGGGGTTCTCTGTAAAACATGGTGCAACACACTTAACAACAGTCACTCTGACAATAACTTAAGACTGTAGGACTTTTTGAAGTTCTTCCAAAGGAGCTGCTGCAGATGTACATGGCAGAAGATCCTTGTGTTGCTGGGGCAGAAGCAGGGGTAAGGGGAGGAGGGAGGATAGCAAAAAACCCAAACCACTGAATCTCTTTTGAGTTTTAGGCCCAGATCTTTCTTCTCCACATCAAATTGACAAAAAAAAAAAAATAAAATTGCCAACTCCTTATGTTATCTTGGTCAAGTTCCAAGTATGCATCACTGAATTTTCAAGGAGAAAACAAACACTGAATAACAGAATCATCTTTGGAATTTCATGAATAATAAATCCTTCAGGAAGCTTTCTGATTGCAGGTTGTGCTGATATTCACAAGAGGAAAACTTCAGATTACATACTTCAGGCTGGCATTTCTTACAGGTGAGATTTTAGCAGATCACAATTGCCCACGAAACTGTTCCTCGAAGCACCATGAAAGGACTTCAGTAACCTGACATGATGACACTAAATCAAGATAAAATTCCAGAAATCTATGAAATGGAAGTGACCAGCAATTCCTAGTCTGAAAATCTACCTTTGGTGATGAGAAAGGGCTGTTAGTCACAACAGCCATCATCGTGTAGAAGCTGATGGAAGCTCCCTTCTGGATTATGGATGGTATATTCAGAATAATTCCCACTCTCTTCAGGTAAATGTATTCTATCCATGCACCTGTTGGAGACAGCAGAAAATTCCAGAGTATTGCTACGTGCATATGCCTTAATGTCCAGTGAATCAGAATAATGCTACAGCAGTGTCTTGGGCTTCAGCGATTTTTATAGGAGACCTTGTGATTCTTTTAGAGCTGCAGCTCGTTAAACATTTACGGCAGCATGCTGCAAATTCCTCAATTTCTTAGGAATCTGGTTTTCCACAAGGAAGAAATTACTGAAGAACCTATTGTTTGTAGATCTAGAATGTAACACCAGGGATGTCACAAAAATTAATCTTGAAGGCAAAAAAAAAAAAAAAAAAAAAAAAAAAAAAGGATCGTTGTTTTGATTTCCTGTTCATCTGCAGACACAGCAGTTACTGTTAAAGAAGTCAGACTGGAAATAGCAGAGGGCTATATGCAGGTCCTTAACAGTGTGTATAATCTCAGGAACAAGGCATTCTTGAAAGCTTCGTATCACTTTTAGCCACTATGATGTGATATTTGATTGCTTTAGGCTGGCATTTCTTTCTGAAGTTGCTAAATAATGAGATGACACAGGATGTCCAGTATAACCTAACTACTTACTATGACATGAAACAGAAATCTCAACTTCGGCCCTTGGTTGGCTTTCACTCACAAAAGAGTATGAAAGAAAAATAATAAGGGAAGAAAATAAGATGATTGGCCATTCAAGATTATTTCTGCTGAAGATGCAACCCACAAGAAAGCAATGGTTAATGATTATTGGCAGAAATATTAGCATAGTATGAAAAAGCTCACAGAGGAAAAGGAGCATTAATGCTGGCCATAAAAAATCACAGCAGTAACCACAAATGAGTGTTTGTAACAGAGATATCACAAATGTAATGATTACAAAGGTACTTTGCAGTTAGAAATTCTGCCCTGCTCATAAACACTGCTTTTAGTATTTTATAGAATCATAGAATGGTAAGGTTGGAAGTGACCTCAAAGATCACGCAGTTCCAACCCCCTGCCATAGGCAGAGACACCTCCCACTAGTACAAGTCACTCAGGGCCTCCTCCAACCTGACCTTCAACACCTCCAGAGAGGGAGCAGCCACAACCTCCCTGGGCAACCTGTGCCAGTGTCTCACCACCCTCACTGTAAACAACTTCCTCCTAACATCCAGTTTCAATCTCCCCTCTGCCAGTTCAAACCCATTGCCCCTTGTCCTGGCATTGCAAGACCTTGTCAATAGTCCCTCCCCAGCCTTCCTGTAGGCCCTCTTCAGATCCTGGAAGGCTACTCTAAGGTCTCCTGGAAGCCTTCTGTTCTCCAGGCTGCAGAGCCCCAACTCTCTCAGCCTGTCCTCACAGCAGAGCTGCTGCAGCCCTCTCAGCATCTTCGTGGCGTCCTCTGGACCCTCTCCAACAGTTCCATGTCCTTCCTGTGGTGGGGGCTCCAGAACTGCACACAGGACTGCAGGTGGGGTCTGACAAGAGCAGAGTAAAGGGGTAGAATCACCTATGAATTCCTATGAACTCTGCTGATCTGAATCTACTCCCACACTGCTGTAAATCCATTGACACAGGTGACTCGGATTCAGAACAGTAAAGTTCTCAGGAACAAGACCATTAAGTACAACAGTTTTACTCAATATACTCCTCACATAAAACAGCCACTAAAAATAATGATTTACTACACAGTTACATTTTACTTCAGACGATCAAATCTTATTGTAACAATTCTTTGGATAAACAAAAATCAGACACAGTTGACTGCACCTTAGATTTTTAAATCTTCAAGATATTTGTGAGGCATTTGTAACTTCAGTGCACACTGGAGCCACAAGGTCTTGAAAACGATGAGTAAGGGACACACAACTCCAGCATAAATACACAGCTCTGAAAATGAATCAATTCCAGGATCTGGGACTGCCCAGATGTAAAATACTAACCTATTTGCCAGAAACTGCTCTGCAGTGATTACTCAATCTCTATGCATCTGAACCAGAACAATCACTATTAAATGTGTAGAGCAGCAGTAGCAATAACCATGACTACTCTGACTGAGAACCGCAACACAGTCCTGTTTCTGTCTGGATTAGTTAAATATTAAGTAATTATTACTGAAGCTGTAGAAATATCTAATGCATAGAAACTGTACCACTGGACTAAACCAAACTTCCCACTGTGAATTACAGAACTGTGAAAGAACAAGGAAGTATCAAGCAATGGGATTCCAGCTTTGCTTCAGGAAGGGCCTGTAGCCTAACAAGCCTAATGTAGTACAGGTCACTCAAGGCCTCCTCCAACCTGGCCTTCAACACCTCCAGGCAGGGAGCAGCCACAACCTCCCTGGGCAACCTGTGCCAGTGTCTCACCACCCTCACTGCAAACAACTTCCTCCTAACATCCACTTTCAGTCCCCCCTCTGCCAGTTCAAACCCCTTGCCCCTTGTCCTGTCACTGCAAGACCTTGTCAATAGTCCCTCCCCAGCCTTCCTGCAGGCCCCCTTCAGATACTGGAAGGCTACTCTAAGGTCTCCTGGAAGCCTTCTCTTCTCCAGTACACTGCCCAAATTCGTGAAGGTAAACTCCAGAACTGGGAAAATGCAGAACTGCCTACTCTGAGCTAAGGCCAGGTATGAGACAACCTAAAAAATGTGAAGCTGCACAAACCCATGAACATGGAAAGATCCACCTGTGGGTCTTGAGAGGACTGGCAGGTTAAATTCAGATTCGAAAAGTGATGGTAATCTGAAGTTCCCACTGGTTGGAAAAAGGAACATAGTCCTCATTTCTAGAAAGCAAAAAAAGGAAGACCTACAGGCCCATCTCACCTCTGTGAGAAGCACTGACAACTGCAGTCTTAAATAACATGTGTGTTCTGCATTGTAAATATTATGTTTGCCTAATAGTAATACTGGCTAATTCTTCCTCCTCTTTCCTACATTTAAAAGCACTAAAGCAAACAAACATAGTTTCTGATGAGATTCTGTACTTATGTTCACATTTTCTAAATTAAAGCACAGAAAATAAATTGTTATCAAATCCAAATGAAGCTTCTAAAATGTACAAAACACTATTTATTCGTTTTGGAACTTTTAAGTTTTCAAAAAACTCTATTCCTAATTCAAATTTCTATATTAAATATTCACTCCTGTATATGGATTTAAGAAGATGAACAGTTAAGAGTGGACTGTGCAATTTTTTATCAGGTAATATAACACTGAGGACTTTAATATTACATATTAGTTACTCATAGACATATTAAAGTACATGAGATGGTCACCCTGCAGTAAGGTAAAGACTGCCAAATGCCATTAATTCATTGATCTTTGGCATAAACATCATTATTTTAATTGTAGAAGCAGAAATTTATAGAATGATTGCCAAATACTGTTAATTCATTGACCTTTGGCACAAGTGTCTTTACAGAAAGACAAAAAACCTCTTACTGTTGATACCTTTATTTATGTCATTGCAACATTTAACAAAATCAGTAACAAGCTGCACTGGTGGTGTAGGAAATGCTGGTCTATAAAAAGCTCCTGACAATTTCAGTTTTAATTAGTGCAACAGATGGACAGATGATTAAATGGAAAAAGGTCATAGTGGAAGGGAAAGAAATGCTATTTCCAAGCCTATATGGTTCTAGTGGGAGGTGTCCCTGCCTATGGCAGGGGCCTGGAACTGGATGATCTTTGAGGTCACTTCCAACTCTACCATTCTATGATTCTATGATTCTATTTCATTCAGTAGAGAAGTCTTTGAGGAGACCTTAGAGTAGCCTTCCAGTATCTGAAGGGGGCCTGCAGGAAGGCTGGGGGGGGACTATCGACAAGGTCTTGCAATGCCAGGACAAGGGGCAATGGGTTTGAACTGGCAGAGGGAAGATTGAAACTGGATGTCAGGAGGAAGTTGTTTGCAGTGAGGGTGGTGAGACACTGGCACAGGTTGCCCAGGGAGGTTGTGGCTGCTCCCTCCCTGGAGGTGTTCAAGGTCAAGTTGGAGGAGGCCTTGAGTGAGCTGTGCTAGTGGGAGGTGTCCCTGCCTATGGCAGGGGGTTGGAACTGGATGATCCTTGAGGTCCCTTCCAACCTTACCATTCTATGATTCAGTAAAAGCAGTACTACAGCCTACAGAAAGTAACAAAATAGTATATGCTTGGTGCACAGGAACTACATGAACAAATGGATTAAAGGGAGATAAATTTTTAAGTTTGAAATATAAATTAGGTAGAAATAAGGTTATCCATTTACAGAATGGATATAAAAAAAATGTATTTAATTTAAAGCATCATCTTAAACCATTGATTAATTCAGTGATGTTCCTAAAAAAAAGAAAAATTGTTCTGTGGGTTGTTTGAGCTTTTGATACAGGAGGAATACTGAGTTTTACATTTTACTGTTTTGTTGTCATCTTTAAAGAACCAAAAACTCTCTCTCTATTTACTCAATTCTGTCCCAGTGGACAATGATCTTAAGAAGTTTTACTGAAAGGGAAAATTTGCATAAATGAAAGAATTCTGAGCTAGTGTAATATCAATACTGCCATTCACACAACATGACTACATACAGGGACTGCAGGATGTCTGCGTGCACTTCTACTCTGCGTAACGGAGCATTACACTTCTCTGGTAGAAGAGGAACAAATCTCAACTGCCCTCTGGCCATGCTGCTGAGTCTCAGCGTTGAGTTAGCAATATGGTTCATCACATGAAATTTTAACCTCAACCTTTCTCTCTAGTCATCATTATAAAAATCAGTCATTTTTAATTTTCTTTTTTTTTTACTTATGGATCATAAGAAAAATAATGTCACTTATTTCAAAGCAAATATAGTATTATTTCAACCATCTCGAATCCAGCATCCAGGCTGCAAATTCTCTCGTTTTCCTTTGTTTTCTGTTTGTTTGTTTGCTTTGATAATCAGTCACCCTGTGCCTGTGGTATTATCAAAACCAAACAGTAGATACTTGACCATGACCTCTCTTCATGGACTTCTTCAATTCCTATGTTCTTCAGAGTGAGAATTACTTCTCTGGACACATTCTACATACAGTGAACCTACTGTCTCATCTGCAGGCCCATCTGTTATTGTCCCTTTTATTTGAAAAATCTAACAATGTTCAACTGAGACAAGTGTACAGTCCTGCACCTAGAGAGGAATACCCTCATGCATCAGTACAGGTTAGGGGTGGAGCTGTTGGAAAGCAGCCCTGCAGAGAAGGACCTGAGAGCCCTGATGGACAAGTTAAACAGGACCCAGAACTGTGCTCTTGTGGCCAAGAAAGCAAACATACACCAGAGTGCATTAGGAAGAGATGAGGGGAAGTTCTCTTTCCCCTCTACTCTACCCTAGTGAAACCACATCTGGAGTAATGTGTCCAGTTCTGGGATTCACAGTTCAAGACAGACAAAGAACTACTGGAGAGATGCCAGCAGCGGGATGCAAAGATGATGAGGGAACTGCAGTATCTCTTTTGCAAGGAAAGCCTTAGAGATGCGCAGCTCTTCAGCCTGGAGAAGAGGCAATTGAGAGAGAATCTTCTCAAGGCTTGTAAGTATCTAAAAAGTAAGAGCTAAGAAGATGAGGCCAGTCTTTTTTTTAGGGGTGCCCAGTGAAAGGGAGAAGGGACAGCAAGCACATACTGGAACACATGAACCATCTGAACAAGAGGAAAAATTTTGTTATTTTGAGGGTAACAGAGCCCTGAGAAAGGCTGCCCAGAGAGTCTGTGGAGCCTCCTGCTCTGGAGATATTCAAAACCTGCTTGAATGTGGCCCTACTCTAGATGAACCTGCATAGGAGTTGGATTATCTCCAGAGATAACCTTCCACCCTCATCCTTTCTTTGACTCTGTGTGATTCCAAAACAAGACTTGAAATGGTAATTGCAAACAGCATTAGTCAGCTTTCACATTTCTGCTAGAATTAGGTTCTGTGAAACTCTACTCTCCCAGTTCTGTGACACGTGCAGGAATCAATGACATTTTTGTATCAGAGTATCAGGATACCCTCTCCTTCAACAGTAGGTGTAGATATGTATATGCATGTCCAAATCCATTTTAAAAGTGATTACAGTAAAGTCAATCCCATCACCATCCTTCTGTTCTACAAAAGAAAACTCTCCTCCTGCCTCCTCTTTCCTGGGAAAAGGGCCAGGCCCGCTAGATACACAGAGGTCTACAGAACATGTCATTTTTAATCAGAGGTGAAAGGAAGACAGCCAGGTTGGCAAAAACAGTGGAAGGACATGCAATGCTGAGATGTCAGGAACTAGTTGCAGAGTACATGGACTAAGCAGAGAAATTTGGATTGTCTGTGTAACAGCAGCTGAAGGTCTTGGACTAAACCTCCATTTCCACTTTCAAATCTTTAAGGGTGAGCCAAATGCCTTCGGTCATGCGTGGAAATTCATTTACTCAGGCTTACTCACTATCATGTTTTATGGCCTATAAAGCCATAAAAGCATTACAGAGGTTATCTAATGTTACTGCCTGGAAAACTTTCCATTTAAACTTCCAAGCGAGTTCAGAGGAATGGGAAGGATCCTTTATTTCAGATTCTGGATGAAAGACGGACCACACACTGTGCCTGAGATTTTTTCAAAGCCTAACTGATAAAAGGAAGAAAGGAAAAGGCTCCTTTGCTTCTGGTTTGAACTCACTTGGCTTCAACTTTCAAATACACACTTCTGATATACTGAAAATCTTTTATCAAAGCTATATTTTCCTAACAGATGATTATAGACCCTCTTACTCATTAACATTACCCTACTTAAGCCCAGCAGGGTTATTTCTTTGATCTATGCCTTTGGTTCATATTTTCCATTCTTCTGGAACATAATAATATAAAACACAGAAAAGCCTATGTCTAGGTTATAACATCTGTCTATCATTTGACAGAAAACACTTGGAATCATAGAATGGAAAGGTTGGAAGGGACCTCAAAGATCATCTAGTTCCAACTCCTGCAGGCCAAGAATGATCTCGCGTTCATTCTTACTTATCCACACGAGGTATACTTGCATTTAGTGACACAAGAAGAACATTACTGAGAAAAATAATTAAAACTTAAGAAGACTTCCTGTGAATTTTGATCATCAAGTTAGTATTACAGTTAGAACAGTCCTTCCAACTTTTATGGGGAAAAAAAAAAATCATCCCTGTCATGGATTGCATTGCATTTAATTAATTCTTAATTAAATAAAAATTATGGCCATAGTGAAGTCTATATCAAAACGTGATTAAAGCTGGTAAAAAAATCATCCCTGTCATGGATTGTGTTGAATTTAATTAATTCTTAATTAAATAAAAATTATGGGTATAGTGCAGTCTGTATCAAAACATGATTAGAACTGTTAAAAACATCCAAAGATTAATTCAATGAATGTTTGAAAATTTGTATATTCATGTAGGTATGTCTGGTGATTGAACATTACTCTGAAATGTATTTTTATTATACAGAAGCAACAAAAAAAATCAATTTACAACTATGCAACAAACCCTTTCTTTGCCTCCTGTTTCTTCAGTTCACCTTTTCTGTGTCTTTCTCTGGGCCAAGCATTACTGTAATATTCAACAAATATTCAGTAATTTAATCTCTGCCAGTTTTGTTCCCTATTCACCTAATTCGATACGAAAGCAAAAGCCAAGGCTTTGGCATCCTGGAGCTGGAGGGTTACAGAACAAATGAAGCAGTGGATTTGATAGCTCAAGAACATATACAACATTTCAAAACATTTATTCAGCATCCTGCAAACCCTTGCCTGTGAGCAATATACAAAGAGTTCTTTCCTTGGCAAGAACAAAAGAGTACCATGTAACTGCATTGATACTGATTCTTTTTATCTTCAACATACAATAAAGCAGCACATTAGTAGAAAGAATACAGGCCTTAGTTTGCTTGTAAATATTATTTGGTTGAATCAACGCTACAGCAACAGGTCTAGACAGTTTAATCAGCTACAGATTGAATTAAGAATACAATACTGTCCTATTTAAGTAATAAATTGCATTTTTCAACTGGACCAACACTTTAAAGCTTGTTTATGTGACTAGCTCTCACCTTCAATTTTGAATACAATAAAGATACTTTAGGAACATTTCAAGCCTAAGTGAAAGATTCTGTGCTTGTAACCTTAGAACCAAGCATAGCCTTTGCTGGTCAGAAAGATGACCTTTGGCTTGAAACACTTAAGGAGGACACAAAGTGCTTTGGTTTAACACAAAACTGCTCAAAAAAAAAAAAAATATTACAGGAGTACTACTATGTTGCTCAAAAATGGTTATCACAGAGTAGGAAAATGGCAGACAGAGGCTCACATCAACTGTGTCAGTTCCAGAAGAGCTCAAATCAAAGACTAAACCAGATGCAATGTTCTACTTCAGAATACAAATAACGGAAGCAGATAACTCCTGAAATTCCTCCATAAACCAATCTCTTATAGAATGAGTGATTTACTGTTTATCTAAAACCCTCAGTGGCATGACTGCTGTGTAGCTTTGTCATTGGCTTTTTAAGCACAGCTATGAATATGCAAACATCTGTAAGAAGATCAACTTTTGCTATTTGATTATCTGGAGCAAAAATTCTGAATTAGCTATACAGAAAGTTGGTATCTCAAACTTTAAAAAGCAAAGAGAAATTCTCTAGATTATTGTGCTGGTCTGAGGCTAAGGGAAATATTTTAATGAAAAAAAATTAGATTATAGGTTGTGAAAAGCAAACACTGCTGATGTCTGCTGCACTCATAGGCTTGCAGAGATGGACAAGAACAAGAACACCAACACAGATAACATACAAAGTCTCTCTCTCTCTGGGAGCTGCTGTGTCTGCTGCCTTCTGCTGAATAACCTAACTAACCACTCTGCTTCTAAGCTCTCTTGCCCGTCCTCCAAACTCACCTTGCACATAAAGCAGACTCTAGGGTAAGGTAGAGGGGTGGGAAGAAGGTGGAAGGGTGGTTGGGAGCCCCTCCTGGGGACTCTGATTTCTGGGAGGGGGATTGTGTTTCTGTATTGCCTTTAACTTGTCTATGTCTGTAACTATTCCTGTCTGTTGTGTCTATCTCTGCTTGTACATTGTGCTGAGCTGTAAACAGAGCTTCAGTCCTTAACTTCCAGCTGGCTGAGTCTAGTCTGGGGGATTTCACGGCAGGGTGGGGGGGCAGGGAACTCTCAAACCATCACAATCATGCAGTAAAATTGAGGGTGCTAGTTCAAATACTATTTTTTGTTTGTTTTAAAGAAAGAGAAAAAGCTCTGTAAACTAGCTGCTTTCATCACGCCATCTAATTCCAGCTCTTACTCCTACGGTAACCGACCTTCCTTGTTGTCAAACTGTGACCTTCCTCTGCTCAACTTACTTTTGTTAACAAAACATGAAAATAGAAAAACACAACAGGAAAATAGGCTCAATTTGAAGTTACAAACTCCTTGTTCTTTGTGAAGAAAAAATAAATGAAAATGAAAAAATAGGAAGAGAACTGATCAGAGGAGGTAAATAAAGCACCCCCAAATACTTTTTTCTTCCAGATTTCTATAAGCTCCACTGTATTTTGGGAAAAACTTGACAGAGCCTAAACACAGTCAAGAAGTGCTACTGTCAGTCACTATGGTCAAGATGAAATTGATACTCTTAACAGGGATTGTGAATGAAAATTTAATCCTGATGAGATTAATTACTTTTCAACACTTTAATTGTTTTTTTCTTTGTTTGTTTTTTTTTTAATTTAAAATTCACAATCTCTACATCTTTATTACTACCTTGGAAAGCAGCAATTCCTTTAAATTACGTAAGAAGCTAGAAATAATTTATCACTAAATCAATTTTCTCCTTATGAAAAAGGTTAGCCAGAGAATACAAATTTAGGTATTTTAGACATTAAAGGCTGATTTACCTTGTCACCTTCAGAAAAAGTCATTCCATCAACGGCCCTTTTCCAAGTAATCTCTGGGATAGGTTCTCCTTCTGCTTCACAGATGAGGGTGGTTTTTCCATACTCAAACGTGGTTTCATTTTTAAGTTGTATTATTTGAGGCTGTACTGTTAAAAATACAAATTACATTACTCATTCTGCACAAAGAATGTCATGTCAAAATACAGCCTTTAAATCCCTCCGTTGTTAAAGCACATTCATGTTGGCATTTTATTCAGGATGAACGTTACCACCTGTGAGAGCAGTAAACTTTTCTGACTTTGATTTGCACAACAATCATTTCTGTGTGTCTGATGACCTGCACTCCTGACTCAGCAAGGTTGACACCCTCAGAGCTGACTACTCCCTCCTTAGGGTAGTATGGGATGAACCCTGGCTGTAGAAGCTCTTGAGCTGGTCCATGTCTGTGTGTGCTTTCCTCCTGGCTGCTGTCTCTTAGTGACCAGCCAGTCCTTGCTGCTCTTAGTCACTTCAGGAATGAAGCAAAGATACAGTGATGATGAAAAGCTCAACATGAGCCTGCAGTGTGAGTGCAGCCCAGACAGCAACTGAGTGCTGGGCAGCAGGGCAAGGGAGGGGATTCTGCCCCTTTGCTCTGCTCTCCTCAGACACTACCTGGAGTCCTGTGTGCAGTTCTGGAACCCCCAGCACAGAAAGGACACTGAACTGTTGGAGCAGGTCCAGAGGAGGCCACCAAGATGCTGAGAGGGCTGCAGCAGCTGTGCTGTGAGGACAGGCTGAGAGAGTTGGGGCTCTGCAGCCTGGAGAAGAGAAGGCTTCCAGGAGACCTTGGAGTAGCCTTCCAGGATCTGAAGGGGGCCTACAGGAACTATGGACTACTGGACAAGGTCTTGCAATGACAGGACACGCAAGTGGATCAAAAGAGGAAAGAAAGTTGGAAGGGACTCCAGGAGGTCATTTGATCAAGTTCCTAGGACATCAACACAAAATCAACAAACCCTGTTCACATCACATTGCTCAAGTATTTGTTCAGCATAATGCCAAGAACAGAGACTCCTTAACCATCCTCATCATCCTGTCACAGAGCTCGTATGTCCTCGTGGTGCAGAGTATTTTCCTTATGGCTAGTCTCCTTTCTCATTTTATGGCCATTGTCTCAGAGATGCTGCATGCATCACCAAGAAAAATGAAATCAGGTTCAAACTTGCTACAGTCAGAGAAATCACATACCTCTCCTTTATTAATCTGGATCACACTATTCCTGGTCTCACTTGTAATTCCTCATATCTGTACTTCTGCTGCTTGTCTACTATCTGTTAGCTCTCGGCTATTATAAAGAACTGTGTACCTGCTGCATATATTTTACCTAATGAAGCACTGAGCTCATGTCCTGTATCATTAATCTAGGTTGAGTGAAACTGTGTGATGAAAAACCAAACAAAACACCCTGAGGGATCTGGGGCTTTTGAAATGTCAAATACATCCAGCTTTACTGGACACAGTAGAAGACAGCAAGTAAAGCACTACAGCACGAATGGATGAAAAAAGCTGGAACTTTTCTCAGTGGTGTAAGAAGGGACATCAGTTGAAAGAACTAGAAAAAGAATCTGAGATAAAAGATAGCTACCTTAAACATCAAAATCACTTCAGTTATTACTCTCACTACAATATTGTCTGTTCTTTCCTTCCTTTTGTTTTCTTTTGCCCCTGGAAACAAGGAAACAGCTGTGGCAGAAAGGTCACTCATGAAAGAAATAAAAAGCACCATAAATATGTCAGAAATTTGCACAATTTGGCATTGCATTACTTCTGTCAGAGCAAGAGAATTTCTCCATATGAATAACATGACAAACATGACTGACCCAACAAGTTACACATTCTAAAATACATAACTGATACCATCACATTTTAAAACTTAGCCTTATATTCTGTATTTCCCCAGGCCTTATTCAAATGGATCACTACAAGACAAGAAGTTTTAGTGTGACATTTTAGTCACGAGTAGCTGACATTTAATGGAACAAGCACTGATTGATCATCAGATATATCTAGCTGACAGTTATTGCTAGGAAGAAGAGACCTCATGTTGGGGATGCTTCAGTTTTGTAGGTCATAAGTCATAACTTGCAACTGACTAGAGGCTTCTGCCCTGTCAACTTGTTTATGACATGTTTAATGCTGAGCAATATTAAAATAGCTTTGTACATGCAAATAGCAGTATTGACTTCAGAATGGCAAGACTGTTATTGATGCAGATACTGAAAAAGTTGGCCCACTCTTCCTTCAATTTTTTAACTGTTCTTTCTGAAGTGACAAGGACATTATTAAAGTGAATTCATATCTGCTTGCTGTATCCTAGCAAATATAAAACCAAGTAAAAATACAGGGTACTAGAATGTGAAACCAGGAACCCTCTAGGTCTTTCCTGGTTTTTTCAGTCATAAATACTGAAATATTTGTATTACAATTACTTAAATTGTAAACTGAATGACATGACTAAAATTAAGATTTCTTTTATTTGGAAGATAAGGAACTGCATATTATGAGACATGCTTCTTTTTTTTTTTTTTTAATATTAACAATGATGCTGCCAAATAAATAACATTTACTGTTTGTTCTCTGAGCACAAAAGGTTCATGTTATGTTCTGTAACACTTCCTCAATGAACAAATTTCTCTCAGATACTTTCCTTAGTCTCTTCTGGTTTTGTCTCAGACAAGGGCTAAGCCCATTGTTGTTTACCTGCAGCCTCCCCAGAAAGAACAACACAGATAGCTGAGTTTCTAGATTTGTTACTGACTGCTTACAAACACTTTATTGGAGAAGGTACACAATGAGCCCTACCCATATCTTTGACACAAGAGTTTCATCAGACTTGGGAAGTGGTACATGCATAAACACTGAGATAATCTTGGTTAGATTTCATCAAAAGAACCGGTTTGAACTTCACAAGCAAGGATTTACTGGTGAAAGTCTTAGTTTATGTTTGTATCACTGCCTGTTCTCATGCTATCTTCCTGCACAGCCACGTATGAATCAGAGAACAGAACAACAGCTTCGTTCACCTGGAAACTGATGGTACGACTTGAATTTAGAAACAAGGTAGAGCTCAAAAGGAAATACCTAAGAAACAGGACTCCTGGGACTTGATTTCTGACACTGTAAAGATTCAAACACACACCCCTATGAAGTGTTGACTTGATTCAGTGCATGATAAACCTCAGACTTTGTACATGTTAAAATGGTATTACAACTTCACATTCAAAGGTATTTAAGACTTGTCTTCTGAGAGAACTGGCACCACCGTATTTGTAGAGTGCATAATTTTTATTAAAAAGAAAAAAAAACCAGAGAAGTGTTTCAAACAGGTAGAACATAAGAGGAATCACAGGAGCACTTTTTTTATTATGAGGTGAATCAGTATTATTTCCATCGCTCTGGGGAAGAAATGATGAAGAAATGAGTGTTCAAGTCTCAGAAAGTAAAGCAATGTATGAAGGCTTTAAGGTATTGAATTTTCTTAAATGCTTTTAAGCAAACCACTTGTTACTATGTTATTTTGTAATAACATAATAGCTGTAACAACCCACGGCTGAAAAATACATCATTTTGTAACGCAGAATGCTAATTAGCATGTATCTAAACACACAGACACACACATACATAACTTATTAGACCTTAAAAATAATCAAAGGTAACAATGAAACTAAATAGTATGAGTGAAAGAGATCCGAAAAATTAGATACCAAGTAGGGACAGGTACTAAAAACACAGCTGTGCTCTGGAGCACTGGAGATGTCACAGCATGCAGGGCTAAGAGCTTCTCAAACAGAAAAGACAACAGAAAGCACACAGACACAGCTAACCTGTTCACCTGACACCACGGCTTCAGACTCAGCCTTCCAATCTGTAGTACCATCTAACTCAACAGCTTTGCTCTTCCAGCGCAAATGATCAGATTAGTCTCTCCTGTTAGACTTATTTCACTTTGCATAATTACTGTTAATTTCACCTGAGATGTAAAAATTAATTTCCTATGGTCCCAAGTACATGCTTTAACTGTTCCAATATAAATGGTCATTCTCTCTACAACAACTTATAGTTCCTCTTAGAAAAAACAAACAACAAACAAACACCCACCACCACATTGCTCTTTTGCAGGGTTTTCACACAGAAGCTACAACCTTGATCCTGCACAGTGATTCTGAGGGAAGTGTTCTGTTGTGTCCTACTAACAAGGGAGAGCTGTTAGTGCAGCTGTTCTTTCTGCTATGAGTCATTCAAGAAAAGAAAGTAGCTATGTAGAAGGTAGTTATGTGAAACAAAGATACAGCATAGCAAAACAGGGTGCCTGAGGGTGACCATGCTTAAGAAGCTTTATCAGTGTGGGAACAGCTCAAGAAAAGCTGCCTATAACCGGCATAGTGTGTGCCCAGGTAGTCTATCCTGTGTAAGTCAATGCTGACTTGCTGCAGTAAAGGGGCAATCCTGGATGCACCAAACCGGTGTCTGGTCATCCCTCCTCGTGCCATCTATCCCCCCACACCTGGTCATTCCCAACATCGCATGATTCTGCAGCATCAGGTGATCCCTGACATCTGGTCACCCCGATGTGATATTTTGGTAAGAGATTATGATTCTGTGACAGTGTTCTCCATTCTCACAGATGCCTGCTCTCACTTGTTTACAGCTATGCAAATCTTGAGAGAAATGACCAGCTCTACACAAAGTGGAGAATAACGAGCACTGATTGGGTGGTAGAGCACAGAAAGAGAAATAAGAGTTTTCATGTCATTACTTTTATCCTTTGAATGTCACATCAAATGATATTTTTGTGACTACATTTGCAATTACATAAAAAAAAAAAAATCAAGAAAGAAAAACAAATTAAAAACAACCAGGAACACATCTGTATGGTGTCTTCTTATAAAGGAAACAAACTGCTTAGAGGTCCAAATAACTTGGTTTTTTATTCCACTCTTTCTCTTTGCTTTGTTGCAAGCAGCCAACTTTTAAAGGAAGAGCAGAGTGAATTAACAATTTAACACCCCATTGTACTTTATCTGAACAGTAAAAAAGCAAATGCTGAAGACAGCCTTTCTGAAATTAAACTCAGGTCTAAAGATTAAAGGTGCCAACAGGGAGAGAAAAGCTAAAATATTGTATGGAGTGGTTTGCTGCAACAGTAGACACTTTGCAGGAATACTGCTTCACTGCAAACGGAATGATCACCTCAGGATCTCCCCGTTTATATTTACAACAGAAGGATGGAGCATACTAGGCAGTACTTACCAAAAACTTGAAGGAATGTCTGTTTTTTATCAATCCCTGCTTTGTTTTTAGCATTGCAGATATAAGGCCCCGCATCCATGTTTTTTATATCTCTTATTGTTAGCTCTGTATTGCTTCCTCTCAGCATATATTTTTCATTTTCCTCAATAACTTTACCATTCCTAGAAAAATTAAGAACAACATATAAATCAACCACTGAGTTTGGGACTCTGTAACAATGTGCTACGGAAGCATCTTTACATTGAAAATAATCTCTGAGGGAGGAGACTGCTATTATGCTGTCCTCAAAACCACATTAACAATAAATTTGCAGTACGTATAGAAGGGATTTGACTTTGACATGACAAAAACTGCTCTGCAGGATCACAGTGTGCACATTTTAGGTGCAAGCAAAACACCCTGAGCTGCATTGTGATGTTTAAAACCTCAGATTCAAAAATTTATTGTTAGGTTCTAAAATATATATGTATTGAAAATACTGTAGTATGTGTATTCCAAAAACCTCAGTATTGACTTCATCGTAGAAAACTGCTTGTGCATAAAACTTTAACATACAGTTACACTCAAAGAAAGATGGAAAGAAATCAGGTTGGCAAATACGTATTTGTACGTGACAAAGATTTAACAGCATACTTTCAAAGTGTAACTGGTGCAGTTCACCTTAGTAACAATGGAGCAACCTATAAACAGTATTTTAAATTGCAAACACATAGAGCCCACCGGCAGATAAAAAAAACCTTCCACATTACTTCCTCTCACTTGTTCTTGGGTAGCCACAACTTAGCGAGCAGGCATGTCTCTAGATGTTAGAGGAAGTTCTGACCAGATGGCACAGAAACAGTAAACCTGAGGGTTAATTGAGGCTTGACCTGTCCATTTGAGCACCCTGGTGTCCACACAGTTATCAGAACAGCTTCATTTTCAGGAACACTGTTTTAGCACTTTTTTCTTATTTAATTTCTTCTCTTTCTGCCTATTTTGCTGTAGGAGTCTTTTGATGTTACTTCTGTTGAATCATCACCGGTCCATTTTCACAAGCGCTGCCTGATATTTGTACTGCCGAGCAGCCTGGCTTGGCCCTGTGCTGCTCCATGCTCTGTGCCCGTGCCAGCAGTGTCTGCACTCACTCACACTGGATCCTGTGCTGCGTTGATCCACTGCTGGATCACAATTTGCAGTTGCAGACACTGCCACACAGGAGCCAAGGGACCAGCTCCAAATTCCTACTCCACCACTGTGAGTAGCACAGACCTGCCCCAGGGCTCCAGGCTGCCTTTATTTGTAAGTGTGGCAAACCTTTCCCAACTTTCTGGTTTTCCTGAATTACTAAATTCCCTATAAGCATCCTTGTGAAGACCTTCCCAAACAAATTTTGAACCCAATCTAACCAATCTGTATATAGTTGTGGGGCAGGGCTTTCCAGAAATAAAATAACTACAGATTTATCAACTCCTGCCTTATTAATTCTCACAACCAATTCATAACTTTAGTCCACTTTGCTGTTCTCTTCAAGGCACCATTCACCTCTTTTTCTAAGCAAAGCACAGAAGATTGCGTTGCAGAACAGAAAAGGTCAAATTTTCCACATGGGTGATTTCACCAAAAAAATAACCTAGTTATTTCTGTCAGGAGACAGAAGTCTATATTCAAGGTCAGAAATAGTTAAATGTCTGTTATCATAAACATCACGTGTATCTATGATAATTTCTAAGCAGAAATGAGATTATGAGCATTTCTCTGAACACTCTAGTGAACAGGATAAATTCAGATTGATGCTGATATTTGGGAACAGGGAAACATGACTACCACATTCAAAGAGGATTATTTATTTTGTCAGATAATTCTAAATCCTGTCAGTAAAGATAAGAAGATCAATCCATCTTAACTTTACTACTGTAAATGATCTCCACGGAAGTAAACAATCATCATGTTTTGAGTAGGACTCACAAGATTTCCAGTTGCTGACCTGTGCATTTGGATCTTTTAAGTCCCAGCTAATTTCATTCTGTGAGGGTATTTCTTTTCTGAAGGTTATGTTTTACAATAACACAACACCAGTTTCAAGAGAGGTATCAGTTAAGTGGTCAAACAAATATATTTTCTCGGCCCATGAAATATCAACAAAGTATATATGCATATTAAATACAGCAGCAATCTAAACCTTCCTGGCCTTTCTTCATAACTAGGTTATCTCAAACTGACTGATCTGTAAATGAAACCAAAGCTTGACACATTAGTTCAGGTCCCTCCTGTCCCAGGTTGGGAACTACAGGGTTAAAAAAAGTCCTCTAGGGACCTGAAGATTGTTACTCAATCCCATCATTCTGCTATCTCTTCATAAACTCAGGGCAAGGCCAGCTCACTCTCTTTTCCTCCCCCTCCAGCCTTGTGTCGGGCAGGAGCTGCCTTATCAGGACAAACATGTAAGGGTAGGTCTGGTTTGGGGGCTCCAGAGGCTGTGCTTAGGCCTCTTGGATGGCAGAGGCATGGGGGGGAGGATTGGAGCACTGGGGATTGTAGTTTCAGTTTTGAGTTGGGGGAAAATTCAGGGGGCTCGCTTATGGATTCTGTATCTGCTTTGTAATTTCTGTCTGTAACTCTATCCACATATAATTCTGGTTTTTTTCTCCAGTTCATTTGAGAGCTTTACTCTGTCGGCTCTTTAAACCCACGACACCTCCATTTTACGTTGACAAAGTCTTAAATGGTGTCAGTACCTGGAAACAACAAGGGTTGACATAAACAGTTAAACGTTTTGCCACATTAGCTACTGTCTTAAATTAAGAGTTTAAAGCTTGACACTACTGTTTCCTCCAGCATCTTGTTTACAATCAGTAGTTTGCATCATTCTAGACTTTTTTCCTTAGCCTACCTACGTATTGAGAAAGTAGACTTCCATTAAGTCACTTCATTACACACTAATCCAAGGAAAATGACATAAAATGACTGCACTAACATTGATAAATGGTACAGTTGGACACAAAACTGACTACATGACTCCTATCATTGCTGTAATTAAACGTTCTAATCCTTCCAAAGTCAGCATTAGCACTTAATCAAACTCAAGATGTAGCCCCACTTGTTTATTAAAAAATAAACACTTACATAAAACTGAGTTTAGTATCAACTTACATTCAACATCAAAAAATACTCTGAACAGGATGAAATTAGGACTATAACTCCTTGGCCATCAGTTCTGGTAACTGGCCTCAATGAGGTTCTCAATGTATGACAAACGTTTTAATACCAGAGACATCAGTTCTGAGAGACATTCCTATCACCAAAAATGCTTTCTAGCTTTTTATCAAAATCAAGAGAGATTACACTGATCTAGTTTTCTTATGCTTAGTATAATTTATAAAGAACAGTCTAAAAAAATAACATCGTTAACTTGACGTATCTGTGAGGTGAGCACACGGAGAACATACCAGCTGATTCTGAATCCTTTCAAATGGCTACCTGCACAGGAGTGAAAGGGAACCTGAGCAGTTCAAGAAAGGTATTTCAGAAATTTGACGCACAAACAACTCAGAATTAAGTTTCATTTCTCTAGAAAAAACCAATATAGCTCCTCTCTTTTCTCCTCTGATTGTATATCAATCATAACACCCTGCCACAGCGACCAGAGGCCTTTTTCATCTACCATTTTTGTAGATTTCAATGTAAGCAAATAGAAAAGCAGTAATATTTTCTACTAGCAAGAATTGGTAGCCTGGAAAGACAAAGTAAGAAGAGGATGGAAGGAACAAAAAAAGCAAATGAAAAGTGCGTAAGTCAGCATTCCTCACTATGGGAGTTTCTGAAAGAGGAACAGGACAGAAGCTCCTACATTTAAGATTCAGTACCCAGTATGTAAGCCTATGGAACTTTTGCAAAATCTCTACAAAAGATAAAAAATCCCCAGTTGTCCCAGGGGCTGGCAAACCAAAGGAAAAGTGTGTCCCCAAGACACTTCACCTAAGTACTCCCTGTAATACTTATATTTAAAACCCCCCAAAACCCACAGAACAAAAACCTAAAAACCAAAAAACAAGCACAAAACTAAGAAAAACAAATGACAAAGACTAGAGAAATTTATGTATTCTTCCTTAACAATGTAGAACATCAGTGCTGGTTGTCTTAAAACAAGGCCCTTTAGGGTACCAGATTTTAGAAAGCTGTTAAGAATTCTGGTCAGGTAAGACACGAAATTACTTTAAAGACATTAAATAACTTCTCAATATTAAATAAGATTCAAACAGATTGAATTCAGTGTCAGTTCTTAAACTTGGCTCTGTATGTAATTTTTTTTCTTCTTTTTCCTCTTCACTAAAATTTTGAATTCTATGCCACATAATGAATTAACTTCAAGTTCTGTTTCAAGAATCCATTGAATTCTATGCCACATAATGAATTAACTTCCACTGAATGCTATGCCACATAATGAATTAACTTCTGTTGAATTCTATGCCACATAATGAATTCAGTTTCCATAAATTCAGTTTCCATAAATTTCCTGAGATTGAAATTACACAAGAGAAACATTCAATCTGCATTTGACCTATGGCATGTTATGATAAAGACGTCAGTCAAAGGAAACTAACATTTTAAATTAATCTAACATTGTTCAAAGTTCCAAAGGAGATTAGGAATTCATGGAAATCCCTGCTTTATGTGAAAATAAAATTTATAATTTACCTGAAATAATTTATTATTTATAATTATAATTTATATTTGTAGTTTTAAATTCACCTGAAATAATATAAGCAGACACTAATTATTCGTGTCTAAAATAGAAGTACACACTCATATGAGGTTTCAAAGACACTTTATGCCACAGGACTGATGCAGATCTTGTTAAAATTGAAAGACTGTAGAGCATGTGGATATTTATATTTTTACACATGTTACATGGTCAGTGTTCCCAAATGACATAGCTATGCAATGTTCTATCAGTGACATCATCAAAAAACCACAGGTGAACTTCAAAAGCAGTTCCATTTTCAAAACTTAATAATTTTTTTAAATTATATTAAAGACCCTTGAAACATACTCAATGAAGCATTCCCATATCCTAGAAGTGTCTGAAGCCATAGTTTTGCCTGAAACTCAGAGAAATGGAGTTAGGTTTAGAATCCTCTTTTAAAGATTGAGACCATGCTATCTTTGCAAGCAGTGTTGTTGTTTGCATTTACAGCATAACTGCAGACATTCACGTGCACAACCTGCAGTGCAATTTTTATCACAGAATTATAGCATCACAGAAAGTTAGGGGTTGTAAGGGACTAGACGAAGGATCATCTAGTCCAACCCCACCCTACCAGAGCAGGATCACTCAGACTAGACCACACGGGAATGCATCCAGGAGGGTTGTGAATGTCTCCAGAGAAGATGGCTCCACAACCTCTCTGGGCAGGCTCCTCCAGTGTTCTGTCAACCTCACAGTGAAAAAGCTTTTCCTTAAGTTCATGTGGAACCTCCTATGCTCCAGCTTGCAGGACTGTTCACAGGTCTTCTCGCTCTCTTTTTTGATTTCCTTCCCACTGGGAGGCTCTGAGCTTGAGCTGGGAAGACACGGTAACCCTTGAATGGTAACCAGCATCTCATGGCCCCTGCAGCAAAGGTTGCCCTCGACCTTTATCACTTCAGCCAGACCTCCTTGTTAGTGAGTACAAGATCCAGCAGAGCTTCTCTACTAGTTGGCTCATCTACCATTTGCACCAAGGAGTTATCAGCAATGCACTAGGGGAGCCTCCAGGACTGCAGCTTACTGAGCAGTTAAAATCCTCCAGGAGAACCAGGGCCTGTAAGTGTGAGGCTGCTATCAGAGACCTGTTGTTAGAGAGGGGTTTGAATCTGAGTTAGAAGTGAATTGTAAAAGAGGCCGATATAAAAGTGTTAAATATTTTTATTAAAGAAAATTTCTCCAAACATATTTGCAATTAACACACAAAGATTCTACTCTGCGGTTGGTAAAACTCTTTGCAGAATGTATCTATTTAATCAGATTAATTTAAATGATTTTAGGAAAGGTTTTAGAAAATTTAAACAACTGGAGAGAGTCCTGCAGCACAAACTGCTGCTTAGAGGTCTAACATAAACTGTCACGAACTTCAGAACAGAGAGTTAGTTTACTCACTGGTCAGCCTCAGTATTTATCATCCAACAGACGCTTAAACGAGGAAGAATATAGTCCCAGCCAGGTGGTGTCCTTGCCCGTGGTGATGATGCGATGTGGCTGTGCTGCCTGCCTAGCTCCAACGGGTGGAGCAGGTTGTCTGAGGGGATCCACGGATGCGAGGCAAATGCTCTGTGACTCTCAGGAGGGCATCGGAGCGGGCAGCCCCTGTGCGAAGCAGGGTCCAGGTTCAGGGCCTGGAGCAGTCCAATCGGCTGCGGTGCACGGCAAAGGAGTCTGCCCTGGGGCTGGAGTGGGGCCAGTAGGTGCTGGCGTCCAAACTCATTGCTAGGTTGTTGCTAGGTTGTCACCTAGACTCGACCAGAGTCAAAGGGACTGGGGCTGAGCTGAGCTCAGGCAGGCAGCTGTACCCCAGCACCGGTCAAGCCTTTGCAGTCCCTGGGCTCAGCGCAGCAGACAGGCAGGGTCAGCTCTGCCGTGCGTGGGGCAGGCAAGTCCCCAGCTAGGCGCAAAGCAATGCAAACAGGTAGTGGACAGAACAAAGGCAGCAGCAGCAAAACCAAACAAGATGGGTAAGGGTTTTAAGCGTTTTGACCGAGTGTCTGACCAATAGCAACAGATAAAAAACATCCCTGGAACCAATCCTAACTTATTTTTCTGAAAAAGGGAGATGCACACGTGATCTCTGCATTGTGAGATGCATTGTGATCTCTGTTCACCAGAAACAAAGCAGAGTGCAGGATAACCCCAAATCTGGTGTCTCTGTGGTAGACTGAGAAGCACCAAGGCTTTTGTCTGCTTTCCCACTTCTTCCACCCAGGTAGAAGGGGAGAAGGAGTGTGTGGGAGGAACGAGGTGGGTATTCAGGTGGATATTTAGGATATGTATTCCAGGTATAATTTGGGCCTTCTACCACACCTGTAGAAGGCCTCATCAACTTCTTTGTTCTGCTCAGGTGGCCTGTAATAGACACCCACCACAGTACCACTCCTGATAGCCAGCCCCTTCATTCGCACCCACAGACTCTCAACTCGCTCCTCAGACACCTCTGGACAGAAAAGGCATTCCAGTTGCTCTCTCACTTTAAGATCAACTCCACCACCTTGCTTTGTTGACCTGCACTTCCTTAGGAGGACACAGCCACCCAGTACACAGTACATGAGAGCTGTCCCACCACGTCTCTGTGATTGCCACCTCACGGATTTCTGACTCCTGTTTACTCCCCCTGCTGTAGGCATTGGTGTGCAGGCATTTGAGGGAGTGAGCCGAGTGTGCTGACTCCACCCTAGAGGGGTGGAAGGCCTTCTAGGTTTCATTAATACTAGAATACTGCCCCACTAGTGTAAACCCAGCTACAACTCCATTCCCCCAAAATCTAGTTTAAAGCTCTGTGAATGAGCCCTGAGACCCTTTTTGTCCTTTTGTCTCTTGTTCTGGGTCCCTTTTCCCCCTGTGAGACCACACCTGTTGTCTTACAAAACCAGCCATTCCCAGGCCCTCCAGCCCCTCCAGAAGTGAGTCTATGACAAATGCAACCCTTCCCCTCTTTCCTGTGGAAGACTCTGGCATATGGCTGGAAGGCCTATCTGGCCACGGTAAGACCTCTGGTAGAGCTGCCCGTCATTCACATCCCTGTTAGACTGGCCACCTTCCAGCAGGCCTCATATTTGTATCTTACAGGCACATGGCAAGGTGAGGTGGGCAAGGAGAGAACTCCTCTTCTGCCATGGACATGAACTTGTCTCCACTCACCCCTTCCATGTGGGTTTCTGTCCTCCACCTGACAGGGGCAGGATACAGAAGTCCCTTGATCCTCCATTGTGCCTGGTGAGCGCCTCCATTCCCATTGTAGGGAAGGCAGAGTTTTGCTCCATCAGTCTAGCTGCCTCTCAGGTTCCCTTATAGTGCTCAGCCTTTCAACCTGCTCATTCAGCTCAGCCACTAGACTGAGTAAAACATCTACCTGCTCACAGCAAACACAGGTGTTTCTTCTGCAGCCTGCTACTGCAAGTGAAAGGTTTTGGCGTGCCCTGAAGCTAGGGGCCTGGTGTGATGGTTTGGGAGTTCCCTGACCACCCTACACTTTGTAAAACCCCCCAAACTAGACCCAGCCATCTGGAAGTTAAGGACTGAAGCTCTATTTACAGCTCAGCACAATGTACAAGCAGAGATAGATATTTATAATAGACATGAATAGTTACAGAGATAGACAAGTTAAAGGCAATACAGAAACACAATCCCCCCTCCCAGAAATCAGAGTCCCCAAGAGGGGCTGCTCCCAACCACCTTTCCAACTGCTTTCCACCCCTCTAACTTACCCCCCAGGGTCTGCCTTACATGCAAGGTGAGTTTGGAGGATGGGCAAGGGGGGTTAGAAGCAGAGTGGTTAGTTAGGTCATCAGAGAGGCCAGCAGACCAAACTCACAGCTAGAGAGCAAGATTCTCTGTCTGTCTTATCTATGTGTTCTTAATACATCTCAGCAAGCCTGAGTGCAGCAGACATCACCAGTGTTTGCTTTTCACAGCCTATAATACAATTGTCTCCATTAAAATATTCCAATTAGCCTCAAACCAGCACACCTGCACATCCACCTCTTTACATGTGACCACTGTCAGGGTACTCACTCTCCTTTTGCACTTGCCCCAGCTGCAACCATAGCTGTTCCTGTCCATGTGAGTAACACTGCAACCTGCCCTCACAGCTCCCCACACTCCCTCCTGTCTGACCTTGTTTGGTGTGTTTAAATAGTCTATTGAGGCTGTGGCTCTGCCCAAGCCCCACCTGCCTCTCTCCTGAGAGCGGTTAGCTTAATGGGGTGGGGCTATTGTGCTTGCCACAGGTATGCCAGCCAGGAAAAAAATATTCTTCATGCACCAATCTCTGCAGCTTTGTCAAAGTGCCCTAGGAATGGTTCAGTTCTGTGATCTTACCTTTAAAGGGTGTTTACATAGCCTGCTGAAGCTGCAGCTCTGCTCACACCTGCTGCATTCAGGGAAGGTGCATCTACCACCTCCCTGGGCAGCCTATTCCAATGGCAGATCAGTCTTTCTGTAAATAGAATCTTCCTAATATCCAGTCTAAACCTCCCCTGGTGCAACTTGAGGCCATTTTCTCTCATCCTATTGTTATCACACAGTATCATCAAGGTTGGAAGAGACCTCAAAGATCATCAAGTCCAACCCATTACCACAGACCTCAAGACTAGACCATGGCACCAAGTGCCACGTCCAANTTGTAGACAGCAAGAAGAGCCTCCTCTTCTCCAGGCTAAACAATCCCACATATTTGTTGTTGGTTACTCTCGAGAAGAGACTGACAGCCAACTGCCAAAGCAACGCCCACTGCTCAGCCTCCTCCAGATGAAACGATCCCAGTTTCCTCTTACTTGTATTGTTTTTGAGACATGGACTCATTGCTTCATTTTTCTTTGGTTCCATTCAAACACAAAGAAGTTCTGGTATTTTAGTTGAAATGGACAATAAATATTCTTAAAATTCCATAAAGAAATTAAGGAAGAACATAAAAGAAATTAAGGTTGCACAGCTTAATGACAGTGATAGAAAACTGTGACACAGTAAAGCAACCTGTGTGCTTCAGAGTGAACTTACCTATGCCAACTGATTTCAGGTGGAGGTGATCCAGTGGCTCTGCAAAACAAAGTTAATGCCTCTCCTCGGTCTGCAGTGGCATTAAAGGTTTTCTGCAGCAGGGTAATTGCAGGGGGAACTGAAAAAGAAAACATTATGCCCTGTTAATGGAATAAATAAGTTGGCTTCTCTATTTCCAGATAAATTTAAAGGGCAGGATAGGATCCTTTGCTAATTTTGAATTTATGTTCACACTTAGAGACAAAGTTGCAGTATCATTTGCTATTCTTCTCTTAAAGACAAGATTTTTATATTATCAGGACATTTATAATCCTTTTTTCGCAGTAGAAAATAAAAAATAATTACAAATACTTTCTCACTGGCTCTTCAGTTTTCCTACAGAACTCACAGAACAGTGACTGAAGCTACACTGAGCATGATAAGACACGACAGAGTTATCATGGGCACTATTTTCATTATTTAGAATCACAGAATGGTAAGGTTGGAAGGGACCTCAAGGATCAGCTAGTTCCAACCCCCTGCCATAGGCAGGGACACCTCCCACTAGCACAGCTCACTCAAGGCCTCATCCAACCTGGCCTGCAACACCTCCAGGCAGGGAGCAGCCACAACCTCCCTGGGCAACCTGTGCCAGTGTCTCACCAACCTCACTGTAAAGAACTTCCTCCTGACATCTAGTCTAGATTTTCCCTCTGCCAGTTCAAACCCATTGCCCCTTGTCCTGGCATTGCAAGACCTTGTCAATAGTCCCTCCCCAGACTTCCTGTAGGCCCCCTTCAGATACTGGAAGCCTTCTCTTCTCCATGCTGAAGATCTCCAACTCTCTCAGTCTGTCCTCGTAGCAGAGCTGCTGCAGCCCTCTGAGCATCTTGGTGTCCTCCTCTGGACCTGCTCCAACACTTCCATGTCCTTCCTGTGCTGGGGGCTCCAGAACTGCACACAGGACTCCAGGTGGGGTCTGATGAGAGCAGAGTAAAGAGGCAGAATCCCCTCCCTTGCCCTGCTGCCCACACTGCTCTTGCTGCAGCCCAGCACTTGGTTGGCTGTCTGGGCTGCCTGTGCTCATTGCAGGCTATTTCAAATGAAAATGTATCTTTAGCCTTTTTCCTCATGGGTCAAGTTGAAAATTTCCTGCTGTTATTCAAAACCATCATGCCTCATGCTAGCTTCAAAATGGTAGTGCTAGCTGGAGCTAAGTATTATGGGACTTGAAGTTCAGGCTGGAACACGAGAGCCGTCCTGTTCCAGTTGATACATTTGTGTTCCAGGTTTTGTGTGTTGGTTTTCTCCCACTGGGAGGGCAGTGGACAGGGAGGGATGGAGGAGTAGCTACCTGGCTTGTTTTTTTTTTAGCTCACTTGCTTCTGCTTGATGCTGCTTTCCACTGTGCTTTTCCCGAAAACAGACAAAGGTAATTGTGCACTGTTTTCTTATTATTACTCAGCAAACTCTTATTTATCTCAACTCTCTATCTTAGCCCAGCGGCTTGGGGTGTTTTGTGTGTGTGTGTTACTTTTCCCTCACCTCTGTGTTGGGGGAAACAGACAAGTTAACTCGTTACAGTCTGTTAACCTGTTACACATTTGACTACAGAGCTTTTTACTGAAATCCTGCATATTTCCTGGGCAGGAGTATCACCAACTGCAAGGAGAATTGTGATAGAAATTAATGAATACAATCTACTTTTGGAAACTGTATTTCTAAAACTAGTACTCATGTTCTGAGTGGGAGCAACAAATCTTGCCTGTTCTTGATGGGTTATAGTTATTACTAAGATTGTACCTGCACGGTTAATAGGGAGCTGCTGAACAAAATCAAGTGGAAGAAGAAAGTCCATAGATCATGACAGGAGGGACTGGCCACCTGGGAGGAGTATAAGATAGTTGCCAGAGGATGTAGGGAGGCTACTAGGAAGGCTAAGGCCTCCTTGGAATTCAATCTTGCAAGGCAGGCCAAAGACAACAGAAAGGGCTTCTTCAAATCTATTGCAGGCAGAATCAACACTAGAGGCAATCCTGGCCCCCTGCTGAATGGGATGGGTGCCTCAGGGAGGGAGAGTGCAGATAAAGCAGAGTTGCTGAATGCCTTCTTTGTCTCCACCCCTGCTCAGCAGCCCCAGGCCCATGAAGCCACAGAGGAAGACAAGGTTAAGGAGGAGGCTTGGCAGATGGGTACTGGGTTAGGGAACAGTTAAGTAAACTGAACATCCATAAGTCCATGTGTCCTGATGGCATGCACCTGTGAGTGCTGAAGGAGCTGGTGGAGGTCATTGTCAGACCACTCTTCATCATCTTTGGTAAGTCATGGTGGACAGGAGAGGTGCCTGGGGATTGGAGGAAGGCAAACATCACTCCAATCTTCAAAAAGCGTAAGGAGGAGGACCCAGGTAACTACAGATCTGTCAGCCTCACCTCCACCCCCAGAAAGATAATGGAGCAGCTTATCCTTGGTGCTGTGCTTTGCCATATCAAGGACAAGAAGGTCATTGGGAGTAGTCAGCATAGTCTGACAAAGGGTAGGTCATGTTTGACCAACCTGATAACCTTCTGTGAGGATGTAATCAAGTGGAGAGATGATGGACGAGCAGTGGATGTGCTTTACCTTGATTTCAGTAAAGCACTTGGCACTGTCTCCTACAATATCTTCACAGCTAAACTGAGGAGGTGTGGTCTGGTTGATGGAGTAGTGAGGTGGATTGGGAACTGGTTAAAGGGAAGAAGTCAGAGGGCTGTGGTCAATGGGACCGAGTCTAGCTGGAGGCCTGTAACTAGTGGAGTCGCCCAGCGGTCAGTACTGGGACCAGCATGATTCAATGTACTCATTAACGACCTGAATGAGGGCAGGGGGTGCACTGTCAGCAAGTTTGCTGGTGACACCAAGCTGGGTGACTGATACACCAGAATGCTGTGCTGCCATTCAGAGAGACTTAGACAGGCTGAGAGTTGCGCAGGGAGAAGTTTAATGAAGATCAACAGGGCAAGTGTGGAGTTGTGCACCTGGGAAAGAACAATCCCAGGGATCAGTATAGGCTGGGGATTGAGCTGCTGGAGAGCAGTGAAGGGGAGAAGGACTTGGGAGTCCTGCTGGATGGCAGGATGGCCATGAGCCAGCAATGTGCTCTGGTGGGCAGGAGGGCCAGTGCCATTCTGGGCTGTGGTTAGTACGGCGAGGGAGGTTCTCCTGCCCCTCTACTCTGACCTGGTGAGGCCTCATCTGCAGTATCGTGTCCAGTACTGGGCCCCCCAGCTCAAGAAGGACAGGAGCTGCTGGAAATAGTCCAGCATAGAGCCACAAAAATGATTAAGGAAGCTGAACTTCTTCCTTATGAGGAGAGTGAGTCTAAGGGAGCTGAGGCTTGTTAGCTTGCAAAGCAGATGACTAAGGGTTGACCTCATTCATGTTTATAAATATGTACGGAATGAGTACCAGGAGGCTGAAGCCAGCCTCTTCTTGGTGATGCCCAGTGACAGGATGAGGGGCAGTGGGTGGAAGTTGAGGCATAAGAGGTTCCACGTAAACCTGAGGAAGGTTTTTTTTCACTGTGAGAGGCACTGGAACAGGCTGCCCAGGAGGGTTGTGGAGTCTCCCTCTCTGGAGACACTCAAGAGCCGTCTGGATGCATTTCAGTGTGATGTGCTCTAGGTGATCCTGCTCTGCAGCAGGGGCTGGACGAGATGATCTTGCAAGGTTCCTTCTAGCCCTTGACATTCTATGATTCTATGATTGTAACAGTTTGCAGAGAACTTCTACCCAGTAGAAAAAATAGCAATGATATTCAAGACAGAAGAATTCACAGGTTGATATTTAACATCTCTGTTCATACAGCAAATTTTAAGACAGTTGTCATCAGTCTACTTCTTTTAACTATCCAGATAAACAAAATAATTCCAGGAGGAGAAGAGCAATAAGGAAGAGAAAACAAGATTAGAGCTTCACAATATATAGGTGTCTGCTAGAAAGAACATCTTGTCATCAGAGTGACTCAGGGTTATCTTTTTCAGCTTTAACTTTCACTAAAGAAAAGAAGAAACAGGCACCCTCCAATGAACTCGCTTTTGCCTTGCCATTACACTGCCAGAGGGTATTCTCACAAACTTTGAGAATCAAATTTTGTTGCTCTGCACCAAGCATTTTCTGTTTAGTATTCTACTTCAGAAGCCTTTCTGGTTTGTGAACCTGAAATAGATCAAATTATTAAAAAGTGATTTACCAGAATTATCAACGATCAGCAATAAATGTTGTTATGTACTTTCATACTTCTTTATGGTCTGCTGAAATATGTGTTTCACAGATCACTTCTTTCTTATCTGAAATTGCACAGGCCATTACTCAGCATACAAAAGCCCTCTGCTGTGAATAGCAGTTTATCAATCTTCCATGTAAATATGCCACTTAAAAGGCATTTAATACATTTTAGCCATTTTACAATGCATTCTACAAACAATTCTCTGCCAGAAGTCAGTTTCCTCGCTGTTCACAGGTAAGAATTGCGGGACTGTAACTCAGCTCAGCACATTACTTAAGTTCTGTTGTCTTCTAAGAAATACTGAAATGAAACTGATTTTTTTTTTTTTTAAATGCTATTTCTCTCAGCATTCTTTCTGTGTAAAGATCTGTTTATCTTTGGGTTTTATTGCAAGGATTTCTTTTAACTACTTCTGAGTAAATTTGTATTCTGTTTGCAATTAATTCTTAATATATTTTGCAAAAATATAAACAAATAACCAACATAGTGAACAATCAGCCAAAACTGAAGAGGCTTCCTAACATATATCTATTTATGCTGCTTTCACAATTTTGTACATCAAGTCTGTTTCACCTATCACTTTTTTGCTATCTGAAATTGCCTGGGCTATAGATTGGATATGGAAATACCATATGACAGGACAAGGGGTTTGAACTGGCAGAGGGGAGATTGAAACTGGATGTTAGGAGGAAGTTCTCTGCAGTGAGGGTGGTGTCCTGTCATTGCAAGACCTTGTCAATAGTCCCTCCCCAGCCTTCCTGTAGGCCCCTTCAGATGCTGGAAGGCGACTCTAAGGTCTCCTGGAAGCCTTCTCTTCTCCAGGCTGCAGAGCCCCAACTCTCTCAGCCTGTCCTCAAAGCAGAGCTGCTGCAGCCCTCTGAGCATCTTTATGGCTTCCTCTGGACCTACTTCAACAGTTGCATGTCCTTCCTGTGCTGGGGGTTCCAGAACTGCACACAGGACTGTAAGTGGGGTCTGAGGAGAGCAGAAGACATGTGGCAGATTAATAATGGATAGTAATCCGTAGAGCGTAGTAGGTTAGGAATTTTCCCAGCAATGTCCCTAACCCGTGCTCCTGGTAGGCAGCACAGCTCCCTGTGAGAGGGGTCTGCCCGACATATTGGTCCCTCTGTTCCTTGCACAATTGCATTCCCTACAACTATCACTCTCCTTTTCTTCTGTGTTGAGCTAGTCTTAATTCTTGGCCTAATATAGATAAAAGATCTTTTGTTAAAAAGAGAAGCAATTACATTTATAGGAAAATAATAAACAGACATAACAGCTGTATTAAACAGTTTAATCACAACAGTTATATGCTGATGTATTTTAAAATAGGCTGTGATAATCAAGGAATGGTAGAAATCAATTCAACAACTTTTAGTCCTTACCATTCACAATAACAATTATGTCCCGAAAGTCAATTTCTCCTCTGGCTTCCACTCTTCCTTCACATCTGTACACTCCTTCATCACTTTTATTGATGTTAAGAATTTGGAGATTATTGTTTGCTAGTACTGCAAATCGATCTGAAAAGGCAAGTAAGAGATTAAGTGCTGTTAATAAATCAAAACATCAGCAACGTTAACTTGAACTAGCAATATTTATTCCCTTTCTCAGTACAATTAGAATGCTCACTGACAAAACATTGGTTGAGGTTCAAGTGAAATGCATTGGGTTTGCATGGCAAGATTTTGGTCGCAGCGGGGCTACAGGAATGGCTTCGGTGACGCAAGAAACTCCCACCACATCCAACAGAGGAAAAGGGAGTAGGGTAGGGAAGGTGTTTTTAAGACTTGGATTTATTTTCTCATCATCCTTCTCCGACTTGATTAGTAATAGATGAAGTTCTCCCCAAGCTGAGTCTGTTTTGACAGATGAGGGTAACTGCTGAGCGATCTCCCTGTCCTCACTTCAACCCACAAGTCTTTTGTTTTACTGTCTCTCTCCTGTCCAGATGCGTGTGATAGAGTGGCTTTGGAGGGCACCTGGTATCCAACTAGCGTGAACCCACCAAACACATAGAGGGGAAGTAAGTCAAAGTCTGGCTGGGTAAGTACCCAGGAGCTGGCCAAGGTCAACACACCATGACTACTCAATATGAGTGCACTCTTGAGGACAACGTGTTCCTGTAGGTCACTGTACGTGGTTTCTGAAGAACTTGCGTATTTTTTGTTGTTCTCCTGTTTCTCTTTCTGTTGGAACCAGCATCATCCTTTCAGTATGGGAAAGCTTTCAGTTCTAATGAGAAACCAAGAGCCATCACTTTGCTGTCCTTTTTGATTCTGCTAGATTTCCCACCACACTGATATTCCAGAATAGTGATAAACAACATTTGGCAGGAGCTTCCATGCAGTTATAGAGCTGAAAGTCTATTCATAGAACATATGGACATACATATCTAAAAATAACACAGCTTTCTATGCTGTCTGAGTCCACTACCAAGAACTCTGTCAGAAAATGAAGACAGAAATTAAAAAAAAAACAACTCTTCACCTATGTTTAGAGGACATCAATAACCTTAACACACTCACTCTAATTATGTCTACTTTATTAAAGCCATGCTTGAACATTAATGCCATTTCACATCCAGATCGTATCATCTTTTTCTTTCCTGTCACCACACAATTCCCAGAGAGCTGGGCTTCAAAATATTTTGAAAAGGTGAGACCCAGCTCTTCTTTAAGCATTGGCACTTTTTAATTTGTTTTGTTAGCATAAATATTTAATGTGTGCAATGAATGAGAGGAGAGGAGATCACCTTTGTTTTTTGAAAACACTGAAAAAATGTGTGTACAATTAGTGTCATGGTAGGCACAAGTAGGCCGAAATAGGCTTATCCATGTCCTGGTTTGCCCAGAGATGTTTTTCTGCTCTCCCTCCTTCTGTTTTGGGGAGAAGCAATTGCAGGAAAGAAAACAAAGAACCTGGAACCACTGGGTCTGAGGTCTGTGGCCTGCCCAGACTTGTTGTGAACAAGTGGTGAACTTGTGGTAAACAAGGTACACAGGGTTGCCTTGAGCAAGGTTGTGCTCTGCCCAAATTTGGGTAAAGCAAACCTATGGCTTCACCTAATGGTCAAGCTTGGCTAACTGCCATTCTGATTGGCTGTTCTGTGTCCAAAGGTACATTAGTCTGGGGTTGTATGGATAAAAGGAGACAAGCAGGGAGCACAACCTGTGCTCTGCCATTGTATCTGCNCAGACCTCCAGATGCCTGAGAAAAGAGCCTGGGAAACTCCAAAGCCTCTAACAGTTTTGAGACCACCGAAAGCAACCCCTCCATGTGCTCTGGGTACTGTCCCATAATATTTTGTGAGTAAATACTTAAAGTGATTACTCTTGTAATCACTAACTGCCTTCTGCCATAAGCAGAAAGGAGCTCCCTGCATCCATCCAGTGGCTAAGCAGGATAATGAACTGCAAGTGGTATAGTAACCACAAGAACCTTCTCTTCCAGTAAAATGTTTGCGTTTGCTGGATACCTCTTACAGTGTTCCAATTTTGTCTGTTCCCTGTGTGTATAAATTTCCAAACTGTGACATTTCAAACCTTGTAACTAATTTTTCCGGTGAGACTTAATAAACAATTTCCATAGTTATTAACAATCTCTGCTCGGGTATCAAAATTAATATTGATTATTAATTTTGCGTTATTCATAACAACTAGTAACAGAAAAATTTCACTGCAGAATAATATGAAGCAAGACACATTGTCATGAGTAAACAGGTATAACAGAAGAAATTTTGTTTCCTTGTTTTGATCAGTAATACTGTATACACACAGACAAAATCAATGCATAGCATACTAAAAGGATTTTTTTTTTTTAATGAAATGAGAACGGAATGTGTAACTTTTGTTACATATCATTGCTCTCCACGTTTTGTCCTCTGGTAGACTTGTGAAAGAACAGTTCAAGTCACTGAGAAAATACCACTAGGTATACAATGCCACTAGTCTAAGCCAGCAGAAATCAATCACGCATAGATCAGCTGGGTCCACAATTGCACTGAAATCTCAATAGGCAGATCTTGGTGGATTTACACGCACCATGGAACACTCCAGAGGTTTAGAGCAGCAGAATAAACTAGTAAGACTATATGATAGGTAGAAATGGTGGACACAGATGAAGTTCACTGTGTCATTTTAGGGTGAGTTGAATCTGCTGCTGAATATATTCAATATCATGCTGCTGCCATGTCAGCTTCAAAATGCAAGTGCTGGATGGAGTGAGGTATCATGGGGCATGCAGTCCAGACTCTAGCATGAGAGGCTTTCAGTGCCAGTTGCTACTATTGGTTTCTGGGTTTGGGATGTTGGTCTTTTCAGCTAGGTGGGCTGCAGGTTGGTGGAGGTTGGTGCCTTCTGCTGCAGCTTCTGCATTTTGCTGCACTTTTCCTAGAATGGCCTGGGTGGGAAGGAACTCCAAAGCTCATCTAGTCCAACTCATTCTGCAGCAAGCAGGCGCATCCCTCAGCTAGATCAGGTTGCCCAGAGCCTTGCTGAGCCTCACTGTGAGTATCTCCAGTGTTCCACTACCCTCATGGTAAAGAACTTATTCCTAACATCCAATCTAAATCTACTCTTCTCTAGTTTGAAGCCATTGCCCCTCATCCTATCAGTACAGGCCTTTGTAAACAGCTCTCTCCATCTTTCTTGTAGGCCCCCGTCAGGTATTACAAGGCTGCTATTAGGTCTCGCTGGAGTCCTCTTTTCCAGGCTGATCAACCCAAGTTCCCTCAGTCTGTCTTCATAGAAGAGGTGTTCCAACCCCCTCGTCATTTTTGTGGCTCTCCTCTGGACCTGCCATCAGGTCCATGTCCTTTCTGCATTGAGGGCTCCAGATCTGTATGCAATACTCCATGTGAGGGCTCACCAGAGCAAAGTGGCAGAATCACCTCTCTGCATCTGCTGCCCACACATCTTTTGATGCAGCCTAGGATGTAATCGGTGTTTTGGGCAGCAAGCACACGCTCTGCTCATGGCCAGCTTCTTGTCCACCAGCACCACCAAGTCCTACTCCACAGGGCTGCTTTCTATCCCCTCATCCCCTAGTCTGTAATGAGAATCAGGATTATTGTGGCTCAGGTGCAGAACCCTGCACTTGCTCTTGCTGAACCTCATGAGGTTCACCTGGGCCCACCTCTCCAGCTTGTCCAGGTCCCTCTGGATGATAACCTGCCCCTTTGGTGTATCCATAGCACCACTCAGCTTGGTGTCGTCTGCAACCTTGCTGATGGTGCACTCCATCCCACTGTCATATCACTGATAAAAATACTAAACAGTACAGGCCCCAGTACAGACTCCTGAGGGACGCCACTTGTCCCTGCTCTCCATCTGGACTTCAAGCCATTGAGCACCACCTTCTGGATGCTTTTGATAACAATAATTAAAACCTTACAACAGTACCAGAAAATGATGCTTTATATATTGCCCTATTAAAATTTAAACAATGTAAGACAAGAGTTTTAAAGGTCACTGTTCATCCAGGTTTGTTGTGTTTGAGGTTTTTTTCATCCTCCAAAGTATGTTGCACAGTTACTTTTTCTTACTTACACCTTTGCAGAACTCAAAAGAGAATATAAATTCTAGGATAACCTAGCAATGGAGAATACAAGGTTTTGGGAACAAATGAAAACTAATTCAGGATGGGGAGAGCCTATCTCACATACAGCTATTTCAGCAATAGGGTTACTGCAGAGTAAATAAATCTTTACTTCTGATTTTGTGTGCAGGCCTTCTGGGAGAAGAAATCAGTCTTCTGCAAAGATGGAAAACAGCTACTAGTAACTGATAAGAATTTGCAAAACTGAAACTGTCAAAAATCTGTACTGCAAAAATTCTGCTAGATATGGCATGTAAAGCAGTGGAATGGTCAACAGGAAAAAAAAAAAGTAACAGAAAAAAAGTATGAAATTAAAGCAATGATATTACCACATGTTTTCCTACTACTCTGCCAGTGCTAAAATGACTAAAAAAGAAGCTGATTTCTCATAACCTTCCCCTCTGCCCCCAAACTGAAATATACAGTGTAGGCTGGATATAAAATTAGTCAGAATTTTAGTTTACAAGGAACTGATCACCAACAATAATAATTAGTTACTTCTTGTTTAAAACAAGACAGACAAATTTGATGTTTTCTGATTTTAAATACTGCAAATAGGTTACAGGTACTGACCCTTCACTGGAAATTTTGAAGCTAGAAATGCAATACGAAACTTTTTATTTTACAAGGCATAAAAAAAAAATAATCTTATCTGTAAGACTTTGTGTATACTCTCTTTCCACCTGTATTATAAATTCATATAGACACAAAAAAAAATCAGAAAGTTCACAATGTTCTATTACATGATTTAAAACTTCCTCTTAAGCATGACTGGGATCTTACTCGGATACTACTCAAGACCAGAACATAAGAAAGATATTCTGTTATTTAAATCAAAGCTGGTTTCTGTCATTGCTTCTATCATTCTATCATTGCAAGTACTGTGAAAGAAAATGGTTAAAAGTATAAGGTCATGCACTGAAATTTTGAAATTGAGAATTTTTTTAATGTATGATTTTGAAAAACAAAGCTAACATACTTTATCACCTTTGCAAATCCTACAATAGCCAGACTGATAAAAAAAACAAATTAAAAGGTAATAAAAAATATTGATAAGGCTTTTAAGACAGTTTTACATTTTCAGGCTCTCAGCTGCATCATTGAAAAAGATTTATCGTTAAATTGTCAAATCTCATTTTGTTTTCAGAGTTCAGTTTAAGTTTTCAAAACCTTAATCTCACCTGTGTTCAATGTTTAATTATACACAGCAAAATTCCAACTTATTTTTCCTAAGGGTAGAAGTTTGCTATTACTTCCCTCTCTCTCAGAAGGGATAGGATTTAATTTGTTGAGCAAATGAGTTTGGAGGAGCCTAAGACTGGGTCTAAAACCCCAAACAAGCTTGTTGTTTTTTTCCTCTTTTTCCCTAGAAACAGCTCCAAACTTGCCTATGTGATTTCATAAAAGACCAACTATACCTTTGAGTTTTCATTTTGAAATAAAAATATTTAATTTCAAATAACAAGACCATAAAGCACTAACACTACAACTTGAATTTTAGTACATACAGAGATGAAGTTTGATGAGAACATGGACAAGCTGGTTCATATCATCAATGTTAGTTGGATTAGAAAGTCCTGTTTCCTGTAACAGCAAAGACAACTAAAAAAGGAGGCTCTAAAATTTTGAGGGGCTAAATCAAACAAATTCTATATGCCTAATTAGTTGTCTCTTTACAGACTCAGGACTTGCACACGAGGAAGATGAGATTCATCTTCACTTAATCTAGCAGTCTAGTTGTTACAGATCTAAGCAGATGAACTATATTTTTGGTTGTAACTCAAGGGGGAAATACTCACAGAAGTAAACTCCTGCAACACTGTAAAAAACCTGGAATTCTCTGATCTACTCTGCCAGTATATCAAAGTCAGAGTAGCGTTTGGTCAGTTTCACAGCTACGTGTGAACAGCAAAATTTATGTGTGTATGTTTTAACCTGTACAACTCCTACATTCACAGCATTCCAGGAAGAGTTCCTGAGAAGGAGCTCTCAGCAATCTTTCAGTATTTGCACCCTCATGCTAGATCCAGTGAAAATTCCTAGTTGGAGAAAATGGTATGTGAAGGAAACAACCACATACGGATTCTCCATAGACCAGAGAAACTTTAAATTCTGCTTAAGCTGAAGGGTTAATCAAAATCTTCCATTATCATGTGATTAGTCTTCTTTTTACATAATACCCAGTATTAATTAGAACAAAACTTAAAGAGTTACCAAAATACTAACTGTCAGCAATAGCTGTGACTTCTTCATTCCGATACAACCAGCTGACAATGGGAGCAGGCGAACTGGTAACACGACAAACAACTTCTGCATCTTCTCCCTGCCTGAACTCCTGTGGAGAGATGATGTCTTGGAACGTGAGCTTTTCTGAAAAGGAAGAAACCAGAATATTGTTAAGTCTCTTCCACTTCACTTAATATTAAAATTACATGTGACACCAAATCAGATAAAGATGACTATTAAGCCTTCAAGTTGTGATAATACGTAATTATCATATTATTATACTACAATTTTCCCAGATAAGACTCAAATGGTCCTGGACATGAGACTTCCACTTTGTAGAACTGATTTTACAATTATTTTGCATTATGAAAAATCTTCGGTTTTATTCATATAAATTCAGCACACATACTTGTCATTGTTTTCAATGTTCCAGAGCCCACTTTTGAAATTCTAGATTTTCAGGGATTTATATCCTAGGGTTAATTATCTACTCACTCTCTTGTATGTTTTATTCCTCACAATCATATAGAATCATAGAATGGTAAGGTTGGAAGGGACCTCAAAGCTCATCCGGTTCCAATCCTATAGCAGGGACACCTCCCCTAGTACAGGTCACTCAATGCCTCATCCAACCAAGACACTATTATTCCATGATCTCATACAAGAGCTAATGCAGAGACTGACTGCCTGACAAAAGCTCTTGAAAGATTCCTTGCACAAAGAAACAAGCCAACATATGTTCTCTAGGATCAAAGACTGCCAATTATATTTCAGAGGACACTTTGCAGAACACGAGTCAGAGATGCAACTCCACCTCTCTACCTTTTTGTACTGAATATGTGCAGACTCAAATAATCCAGACAGTTCTCACAGCAGAGGGAGCAGACTTTTGCTATACACATCTCTCAGATATTTTTACATGAAATGAAATGTTTGAAGTATGTGATCATATGCAAGTCAGAAGGAAAACTCTCGCAGACATTAGTGAGTACTGAACGCCATCCTAGGAGTACAGCGTATTCTGCTTTCTCCTTACAATGCATCACGTAAGGGAACAATGAAACTTTTCTATGTAAGTTCCCACAGCCCTGCACTTTTACTGTGTAGGTGTTCAGGCTTAGCTAACCTCAGAAATACCAAAGCTACTGCGTGCAAACATTTCAAAAGGTTTCAGCAGGCTGCTAATGGAGTGACTGGCACTTCTAAGCATACCAGTGAATGCCACAGAACTTGAAACAGTAGCTTTCAAGGCATCCAATAATCGCTTGCAACTGCTATCACCATTTTAATGGTTGTCTTTTCAACAGAGCTGTTTAAAATTTATGTCTTCTGTTATCTGACTTATGTGTATCTTTCAGAAGCAGGGCAGTGTGATTCTATTCTGTATTTTCTGTCTCAATTCAATTCCAATTCTGCAAACAATTTTGAAATGAATATTGAAAAACTGTTCTTCAATCAAACGGGAGAATGGCTCAGTTTAAAGGCTGATGGCATATGTCCTACCCTTTTACCAACAAATATCTTGCATTATATCATCACTGTGTATTTGTTTAATGTATTATTTTTAGGTATTTTTGATTGAGCTAAAAAAAAAAAAAGGTATAATGTAAAGCTATTTAACTTTATTTATTTTTTTCTCATATTTCCTGTATCCAGTGAGAATCATATAGTGCACCTTTGTAAACTGGCATTCTAAAACACAGAGGAAAAGTCATTTACAATATTGCTGTGCTGGTTTGAGGAAGAAGGTGGAAGGGTGGTTGGGAGCCCCTCCTGGGGACTCTGAGTTCTGGGAGGGGGATTGTGTTTCTGTATTGCCTTTAACTTGTCTATGTCTGTAACTATTCCTGTCTGTTGTGCATATCTCTGCTTGTACATTGTGCTAAGCTGTAAATAGAGCTTCAGTCCTTAACTTCCAGCTGGTTGAGTCTAGTCTGGGGGATTTTCATAGCATGGAGGGGCAGGTAACTCCCAAACCATCATAATCATGTAACAAAATTGAGGATGCTAGTTCAAATATTATTTTCTTTGTTTGTTTTAAAGAAAGAGAAAAAGCTCTGTGAACTATCTGCTTTCATCATTCCATCAAATTACAGATTTGTTCCTACAGTAACTGACTTTCCTTGTTGTCGAAATGTGACCTTTCTCTGCTCAACTTACTTTTGTTAACAAAACATGAAAATGGAAAAACAAAATGGGAAAACAGGCTCAATCTGTAGTCATAAACTATGGATTTTATAAAGGGGGGGGAGGAGGAGCAGGTAACTCCCAACCCATCACAATTACAAAGAGGCCATCCACTTCATATAAAGGAAGTTCTTTACAGTGAGGGCGGTGAGGCACTGGCACAGGTTGCCCAGGGAGGTTGTGGCTGCTCCCTCCCTGGAGGTGTTCAAGGCCAGGTTGGAGGAGGCCTTGAGTGAGCTGTGCTAGTGGGAGGTGTCCCTGCCTATGGCAAGGGGTTGGAACCAGATGATCTTTGAGGTCCCTTCCAACCTTACCATTCTACCATTCTATGATAAATTTTCATCACACTATCTATTAACTAAACTATAGGAGATGCAAGTATTTGGGAGATAAAGTTCAGAGCTTTGGAACACATTTGATACCTTTATTTCCTTAACCACAGCGGCCTTTAAAACATAGCTTTTCATCTATCACCTGATACTATCTAACTTACGATAGATTTCCAAAACAACAGTAGCTTCCTGAGTTTGTCCTTTAGCATCCGTGGCTTGGCACCGATATATACCAGCGTCTTCTATATCCGCATTATAAATCGTGAGACGTGATCGGACACCTTCTTTCTGAACAACCACTCTTTGACTAGAAACAATCTTCTCTCCTTGTGGATTGTACCAATCTATGTGGTCAGGCTCACCGATGGCTACAAACGCACAAACAAAAGAAATCAGTCCAACTAAAGAAGTTCAGGTTGACACTATGCAACACAGATGCTGACCCGGCAACACACAATGCCCAGGCAGTATCAGAGAACCGCTGCATTATTAGACTTGCGAGAAAGACATGCAAGGCAAAACTGCAGGCAGATGTACAGTTGTTGAGACAGGATAACTGGTAGCTCATGGATTCAAAAAGTACAAAATTAAAGCAAAGAAAGAGATAAAGTCTTAAAGGAAATAAACAGGCTATTCAGAAATCACTGCATAAACAGGTCAAGTGGTCAGTCAATGGAGTTATCAGTTTGGTCAGGCCACATGTCATTGCTAGCAGAAGACAGCAACTCAGCCAGATCAATGGTCCACATCAGGCAGCTGCAAATGCACTCTTTTCCTGACTGACATCTCCCTCACCAGAAAAGACTCTCTGAGTGGCTCATTAGGTTGGAGAGGATAATGAAACTTAGACTAGTAGTTTACCTAGCTGTTTAGTTTAGAGAAGTGAAAATATTTTCACTAAATAAGTATCCTAGCAGATATAAACTGATACATAAAATTCAACCTGAGTGCTTCAGAATCTGAGTAGCAAGGTGAAGACAGTGATGATCTACTATTCAGTTTCTGATTATGAAGAAGGTTCAAAATCCAACAAAAATATACTCTCTTTAAGTAAAATAAACACATACCTGTGCATGTGAAGAACTTGGATTCACCCACACTGAGCTCAACTTTGCTGAGTGAAATTGTAACCTGAAGTAGAGCTGAAAAATATAAAATAGCTTATGAACACATTTTGGGGCATTTAAATTGAAGCATTTGTTAGTTTAGATTTTCTATTTTCATGGTTTGTGTTTCCTCACAGAATCTATTCAACAAATCTGAAAAGGTTCAACTAAGTATAGTAACTTCTGAACTGGAGAATATGTAGAAGTGGGGAAAACAATCAAACTACAGAGAAGATGCGACAAGAAGGATAGCCTGACACCCTAAAACTGAGGGCAAAATTACAGAAAACAGGGGTAGAAATAAACACAAATATAGAACCAAAAACTCAGTGAGAATAATCTAACCGGTAGCACACAGCATAAACTGATCCAGGGTAAATCATACCTGACCACCCCTACTGCCTCCCAAGATAAAATGAATAGCTTTATGGATGAGAGAAGAACAGTGGGTGGAAATCAGATGGATTTTAACAAAGCGTTGGACACTGTCTCCCACAATATTTTTGTATTTTGTATAAATCACAAAGGTTTGGTAGCACAGGATAGTTACAGGTGTGACTTCTGTTGGAGGGAGGTCAGGGGTTGCTTTGTGACAGACGCAGTCAGACCCACTTCAGGACACAGGGGAGAAGATCACACTACACTAAGTTAGAATGCTACAATCTGAAAGAGTGAACAGCTAGGCTGGCAAACAGATCTACTTAGAACTAGTTAGGCTTAGAGGGTAGTGACTAATGAGCCATTCTCTATATGGAGACCAGTAACAATTAGGGTACTCTATGGTTCTGTCCTGGTATCTGTCCTACCTAACAAATTTATCACTTACATGAAAGAGATCATTGACCCAGAGGAAAAAAAAATAAATCTCCAGGAACACCGTACTATTCAGTAAAGATAAATGCCAAGTTCTGCACCTGGGAGGGAATAACCTGCAGGGAGTCATACAACCATAAGAGAGGCTGAAGGGAGCTAGGCTTGCTCAACCTGCAGAAGACCAAACTGCAGGGAAACCTAACAGTTGCTCACCCATATCTAGATGATTCAGCCAGATCCTTCACAGTTTTGTACGGCACATAGATGAAAGGCAAGTTGAAACAGGAGAGGTTTATACTGAGTGTAATGAAACCTTTCATAATGCAGAGAACTGATGTGTACATTAAGTTTAGAAAATATGGTTTCAAAAATCTGGGGGTTTGCCATAGTTCAAGTTGTAATAGAACTAATTCTCTGTTCAGTGACTTCATTTTTCATCTCAGCCCCCTTTAGGTAACTGCACTTTCTGAAGTTAAACCAAGTTTATGCATACAGTATCAGCTTCCAGCAGCAATAGTGCTCAATGTTTCTGTTTAGTACCAAGGACTGGTATGTAGGCCAAGGTTACTGTTTGGTAACAGGGGTGCAGAGAAAAAGGATGCACCTGCAGATAAGAGCACACATTTCAGGTAACCCTAAACTGACCAACCAAGTATTCCATTCCATTGCAACATATGTGGTATAAGGGTCAAGTTCTCTTCTCTTCTTCAATGGTCAGCACGAGGACTCCATGCATTGCGCATTTAGTCCTAATCCATGAGTTTCTGAATCCAGTTCCCATCTGCCAGTGAGTCTGGTTTGGCACTCTGCTGCAGCATCAGTGGTGATGGTGACTAAGCGGCATCAGGGAGGTTTGGTTCAATATTGTTTTTTGTATATATCTGTATATATTTCACTTTATTGTTACTGTTTTCATTAAAGTGGTTTTAGTTTCCAAATTCATAAGTCTCTCTCTCCCTTATTCCCTCCCTTTTTCCTTTGGGAGAGAAGGGCTAATAAAGTGTTTAGTGAGCAGCCCAGTCCTAAATCAATAGTGTTTCAGTATTGAACTATGGAAACCCCTCCTTAACACAAACTATTTCACGTAAAAATAAGTATCTGTGTGTACTCTGTTTGCTATCATGAAAACTTACCAGTCCACTGAGACGTTCAGGTAAAGGGCAGTACTGTCTAGAGGTCAGGAAGAAACTGAAGTGGACTATAAAAAGGTTGAATCTAGCACTACAGCAGATACTTTAGTACCATTCTTCTTACAGTAGCAAGGAAAACAGCAAAGGTTCCTTTAGAACACATAGACACCACTGACAGAAAAAGAGATTGATGAACTCATTCTCATCTAAGGTTTCTAGGTCTGATATATGAGAAGGAAAGGGCAAGCTTAAGTGTTGCAAATGAAATTAAGTTCAAAATTTTGTTTTTGTTGTAATAAGCATCAGGAACTAATGAATCATCCATGAGTCTAACTCAGAGCCTCACTTCTGTCTTTACATGTCAGGATAAGATTTACTTATCGTTGATATATAGCTGCTAGTTGGAAAGAAAGGTACCAACAAAATCATAGGTTGGGCAACTCTGAGACATCAGAACTTGGCCGTTTTATTTTTGGAATCAGACAGTTTTTATGTCCCGTGCCACCATTTGTTTGGTACTACATTTTTTTTACAAAGTTTGTGGTCTTGTAGAGTTGCTTCAGAAGTATACATGCTAGTATTTTCCACAGTATTGTTTTGAGAGCAATTTCATTGCTCAGTTCCAGTAACTGTGTGCTGGTTTGAAGCTGATTGGGATATTTTAATAGAGAAAACTGTATTATAGGCTGTGAAAGGAAAACAATGGTGATGTCTGCTTCACTCATAGGTTTGCTGAGATGGATAAGTACTCAAAACATTAGATAACACAGGCTCTTGGTCTTTTCTCTGGGAGCTAGTGGGTCCTCTCCTCTCTGCCGAGTAATCTAACCAACCACTTTCCTTCTAACCTCCCTGGCCAATCCTCCAAACTCACCTTGTGCAGAAGTCAAACTGCGGGGTAAGAGGTGGGGAGAAGGTGGAAGGGTGATTGAGAGTCCCTCCTGGGGTCTCTGATTTCTAGGAGGGAGTTGTGTTTCTGTATTCCCTTTAACTTGTCTGTGTAACTATTCCTGTCTGTTGTGTATATCTCTGCTTGTACATCGTGCTGAGCTGTAAATAGAGCTTCAGCCCTTAACTTCCAGCTGGCTGAGTCTAGTCTGGGGGAGTTTTACAAAGTGTGTGTGAGGGGGAACTCCCAAACCATCACAAACTGTACGAACTGATGTTGAACTATGTAAATACAACAGATGAAGTAATAAGTGTCAGGTAGAACATAAGAAATGGCACAACAAGAGATTAAAAAGTAAAGACAGAGAATATTTTTTCCTTCATTGATGAAACAGGTATTATTTTTTCCTTCATTGATGAAACAGGTATTTGACACTTCAACACAGTTTTGGCAAAGAGTCAAACTCCATTTAAAATTCTCAGCACAAGTGCAATTATGAATTCTGTGGAGACAGGTCAGGCATATGGATTTAAACGGGCAAGAGGGGAGATGGAAACCGGATGTCAGGAGGAAGTTCTTTAGTGAAGGTGGTGAGACACTGGCACAGGTTGCCCAGGGAGGTTGTGGCTGCTCCCTCCCTGGAGGTGTTGAAGGCCAGGTTGGAGGAGGCCTTGAGTGAGCTGTACTAGTGGGAGGTGTCCCTGCCTATGGCAGGGGGTTGGAACTGGATGATCTTTGATGCCACTTCCAACCTTACCATTCTATCACTCTGAAACCAAAAGGCAATCATATTTTCTACATATGGTAATTTATTATTATGAAATAGAAAAAATAGAGGGCCATCTGTCCAATATGCCCAGCCTCATCTAACTCTGCTTCATGTAAATAGAAAAATATTGCTTAATGCCAACTACAATGAAAAATATTGCCCAACTGGTTAGTAATCTGTGCTTATTAGGCAGTCAGGCAAATAATTTGGTGTTAAAGTAGAAGAAGGCTCACTCATGATTTAAAGTAAAATACTGCAGAGACAACACATCTAGAAAGTATTTTCTTACTTCCAAATTTATCTTAGGAAGAAATATGTAGAAGCATAAGTTCTGTGAAGATGGCATGCGAAATACACACAATTCAAGTTACTGCTGTGTGCTGACACCTAATGAATTAATATAAAAGGGAATTGTTTGTATCAGACTGGTCTGAAGTTGTCTGAATATAGAGGTAAATGCATATTTTATGAAGTCAGTGACGATGTTCCAAAAAATAAAGTAAGTACAGGTTGTTTCTATGCTAAAACAAGCCCAGAAATGAATAGCAGATTTTTGGTAGATTTGAAAAAGTACTGCCTGTTTCCAAGAATATTAAAATATTAAAAGCTAAAACATTTTTTAAAAACCAAAAAAACCCCAAACAAACAAACAAACCCACCAAACCAACCAACCAAACAACCAACCTAGCCACAAAATCACAGGGGGAAAAAAAACATATACAAACAAAGAAACAAAAACACCCACACAACGAAACCAACCAAGCTAACAAAAAGACCCTAAGATCTAGAAGATCTCTTCAGACAGAACATTGAATTACGGTTGTTTCTAGAAAAAGCCAAGTCAGGGCTTCGCTCAGTCTTCAGGACATAGGTAATTTCACAGCAAAAATTCCCAGGATTAGCACTAGGTGATGCAACCAGTCCCTTCCTTTCCGACCATTCTAATTATGAAAGAATTATTGTCACTTGCATTACACTAAGAGGATTCTGATGAATTATTCCTTAATGGGTTTAAAATCACTTACGAAGACAAGTAAGAATAGTCATGAGGTCCATTTGTTCCATTCAATATGTAGACAGATGACTCTCCTCATAAGACTTAATATTTAGTAGACTAATTAATTTTAGTTCCATTTGCAATAGCAACCTTGGCATTTCAGAGCTGTCACAGCTTTGTGATGGTAGTTCTTCAAACACAAATGAGAACCTCATGCAACTGTGAAGTGTCACCAGTGAGAGCTTACAAAAAGTAACAAAAGTGACTCAGATATGTACTTCCATTGTCACCAAGTAACATTAAAACATGTTAGATATGTATACTACACAGATATTTATTTACAACACTTATATAAGATACTAAAAAGGAAAATGCAAGAATATTTTCTTAAAATCTGAAAAATACTGGGTAAATCTCTGCTCCAACTAGTAAGTCCATCCAGCAACTTCCCAATAATTCCATTTCTTAAAAAAACACCCCAGCACTTCAGAACCCTGAAAAGCTTCCCCCTGTTTGCAGAGAAGTATGACACCGAGCAGATATGAAAAAGCAAAACTACTGTATTCTATCCCAATTTCAACTATGCAAATTTGGTTCAATGTAGTTGAATAGTTTTATGTTACATAAATAGATCTGAATGAATTTTAACATTTACTTTTGAGAAATGAGATGGCAGTGTTAAGCTGTGGAGTGGTCTTTCTAAGTCTGCTGATGACACAAATCCACCGAAAAAGAGAGGGCAATGCGAACACAGTTAAAAGGAAAGGACATAGCTACCAAGACAGAAGAAGGTATAGCATGAAATCATCATGGAACTAAAGAGAGGAGCAATAGCTACAGAAGCTCATTTGGATAGTTTTGACAGTAACTCCTAAGAAAAAAAAACCAAAACAAACCAACCAAAACAAAGTAAGCAAACGGCAATATCTGACTGAGAGAACTGCATTCTTTTTGAAAGTCCTAATTTTGATTAGCTTGTATTCTCTGACAAGAGTTATACTCTAGGCTTTTGGTATGCTTTGACTTCACACAGTAAGTAAACTTGTCTGTTAAAATGTGTTTCTTCTTTCAGTAAATGATTACATTACAATTATTACAATTTAATCTTTACTATGTTTTCTAAAAGTTTTGTTATTCTTTAGCATCAATATCCTTATCAACAACCCGGATGAGGGCAAGTTTGCTGATGATTCAAAACTGGGGGGGAATGGCTGCCAGCCCATCAGGTTATGCTGCCATCTGACAAGATCTGGACAGGTTGGAGTGCTGGACAAAGACAAACCACATGAAATGAATATGGACAAGAGCAGGGGCCTCCATCTGTGGAGGAACAACAACAGGCACCAGTACCGCTGCTGGAAAGCAGGTCTGTGGAGAAAGACCTTGAAGTCCTGGTGGACAGCAACTTCTGCATGGGCCAGCAATGTGTCCTTGTGGCCAAGACGGCCAATGGCACCCTGGAGTGCATCAGGAGTGTGTCCAGTAGGTCTAAGGAGGTTCTTCTCCCCCTCTGCTCTGCCCTGGTGAGACCACACCTGGAATACTGTGTCCAGTTTTGGGTTCCTCAGCTCAAGAGAGACAGGGACCTGCTGGAAAGAGTCCAGCAGAGAGACACAAGGATGACTGGGGGATTTGAGCATCTCCCCTATGAATGAGAGACTGAAAGACCTGGGGCTGTTTAGTTTGGAGAAGACTGAGAGGAGATCTAATCAATGTGTACAAATACCTGAGATGTGGGTGTCAGGTGGATGGAGCCAATCTCTTTTCACTGGTCAGCAGCAATAAGACAAGGAGCAATGGTTGCAAATTGGAACATGGAAGATTTCACCTCAACATGAGCAGAAACTTCTTTACAGTGAGGATGATGGAGCACTGGAACAGGCTGCCCAGAGAGGTTGTGGAGCCTCCTTCTCTGGAGATGTTCAAAATCTGCCTGGATGTGTTCCTGTGCAAACTACCCTAGGGGATCCTGCCTTGGCAGAGAGGCTGGACTCGATCTCTGGAGGTCCCTTCCAACCTCTTAAGTTCTGTGATAATGGAATTCTGTCATTATAATATTATTATGTTTTTAATTGGTATCAAATTCAATACCAGAACAGCCATTCATCTTTTCCCCCTTGTAATAGAGGAGTAATTAATTAATGAGAGATGGTAATTTTTTTTAAAAAATCATATAGTTTATTACTTTTTGATATTCAGGAGTCCTACACCCCTGACCACTAATCTTAATAGTAATTAGGTTCTTTGGCAATGGCCATGGAAACATTATACATAAAGGAATAACTAGATCTAGAACAAGTAACTAGCAATAATACAACATTTATCTGAATTGAACTGGAAGAGAAGTTCTTGTGGTCAATATACAGCTTGTCCACTAGATGGACTCAGGAGCTCCTCTCTGCTTTGAGGATAGGATTCAATTACATTCAATAACAGACTTCTGCTAAAGATTTGCTTTGAGGCTTCTGAGTATTTACTCACAAACATCAGCTCCCAGCTCACGGAGCTAGCTACAGCTTCAGACAATATCCAAACAATATCTTGTCAGCTGCTCAGCCTTCTGATTCTTCCCAGGATGCTGGGGATAAAGGCATATGATCTCTGACTTTATCCTGATTTCTCTGGGTGATCTGTGTGCCCCTATCAGGCTCCTCGTCTAGGCAGGAGACTTTCAGGTGTAGGTCTTGGTAGATGTACAGGTTTGGCACAATGTCACGCTGGCTATGCAGGCCTATTGCCTGAGGGCATTTATACCTGTTCCTGCTAAACTCAAACCAGTTTCCAGGCAGGCAAACCCAGAATACGAGGGGTGTTAACTTTGTGTCAGGGTTAGCTTACAGCTTTGTGTAGAATGGCAGGAAGCACTGAAGGCAGTAACAGAATCACTGCCAGAAGCAGAGAGCACTTTAGGACAGAAACTGAGTCGCAGCAGCAACACTAAGCAAGCACAAATACAAGGGCAGAGTAGGTTGTGTCACCTGCTCTTCTCATCTGCTTGCTTTACCCAAATTTGGGAAAACACAGGCCTTGCATGAGGCAGGCATAAGCCACCTTGTTTACCTTGTTTACCACAGGATGTAAAGAGGAGTAAAACAAGTCTGGGCAAGACACGGTCCTTAGAATCAGTGGCTCCAGGTTCTTTGTCCTCTTTTCTGCAGTTGCTTCTCCCCAAGACAGAAGGCGGGAGAGCAGAAGCCAGGACATGTTCAGGCCTATTTTGGCCTGTTTAGGCCTACCACGACAGTCATTTATTATGTAGGCTTCTCAGAATATTATGTTTAAATCCACTGATTCACAGGCAAAAGATAATGGACTTTGAATGAAAATAATATTAACACAATCCTTGCAAAAACAGATTCTCCCTTAAAATTCTACTATTTCCTAATTTTAATGTACTTAGAAACACCAAAAAGTGTGCTTTGTTATGTTTTAAAATACTATACTAATGATAGTCCGTCTTCATTCAGTGCCTTGAATGCTTCTCTTCATTTTGCTTTGTAGAAATATCTGAAAGAATAACTGCATCTTCAAAGCCAATGTGCAAAAATGTTGGCTCTGTGAAGGCTGCCTGGTTTTCACTTTTGTAGTGGGTAGGTTTCTGTTAAATCATAAAGCATCACTTCATAGAACCACAGAATGGTAAGGTTGGAAGGAACCTCAAAGATCATCTAGTTCCAACCCCTGCCATAGGTAGGGACACCTCCCTCTAGCACAGGTCACTCAAGGCCTCCTCCAACCTGGTCTTCAACACCTCCAGGGAGGGAGCAGCCACAACCTCCCTGGGCAAGCTGTGCCAGTGTCTCACCACCTTCACTGCAAACAACTTCCTCCTAACATCCAGTCTAAATCTCCCCTCTACCAGTTCAAACCCATTGCCCCTTGTCCTGGCATTCCAAGACCTTGTCAATAGTCCCTCCACAGCCTTCCTGTAGGCTCCCTTTAGATACTGGAAGGCTACTATCAGGTCCCCTCGAAGCCTTCTCTTCTCCAGGCTGCAGAACCCCAACTCTCTCAGCCTGTCCTCACAGCAGAGCTGCTGCAGCTCTCTCAGCATCTTTGTGACTTCCTCTGGACCCTCTCCAACACTTCCATGTCCTTGCTGTGCTGGGGGCTCCAGAACTGCACACAGGACTCCAGGTGGGGTCTGAGGAGAGCAGAGTCAGGGGGCAGAATCCCCTCCCTTGCCCTGCTGCCCACACTGCTCTTGCTGCAGCCCAGCACACAGTTGCTGTCTGGGCTGCACTCACACTGCAGCCTCACGTTGAGCTTTCATCACCCCAGATCAACTTCTCCAGAGCATGGCAGCACTCAGACATGCTGGTCACATTTTCAATCGCTTAACATCAAGTTTCATGATTAATTAAGTAGTTCAATATAACTGAAGTTCCCATTCCATCACATTAGCACTAATGTGGATTTTTTCAGTAGGAAAGACAGTCCTGATACAAAGTTCTAAGCTTTTATTTGAATCACTATGGATTCCTTGATGAATTTCTGTCTTATGGAATACTGAATGGTTTATTTTTAGCTAGACAAAACAGACTTTGCATCATCATGAATTCATTTCCTACATCTGTTGAAGTGTCATTTTCCCTGATGAGAAGAACTAGAAGCTCAAATTGCCTTCAGAGGCATAATAAATGTTTTAAGGGTAAAATGCACAAAGCAAGAGAACCAACGGTATCCAGTTTTGTGCAACGCTGTCACAAATACAGAAACAGTCAGAAGATCCTGTTAAATATTGTTTTCCATGACACTTGTAGCAGAAAGAATATCTAAATTATAAATATCTTGGTGCGGGTAGCAAACAACCACAGACCACATTGCTTACACAAAGCCTGCTTCTTACAAACCTCAATTATGAGTTTTATTGAGATTTTCAGGTAGGCTGATATTGGAAGACCAGTTTCCTCAAAACTCAAGAGATAGGGTAATTATGTAAACCATAGAATCACAGAATGGTAAGGTTGGAAGGGACCTCAAAGATCATCTAGTTCCAACCCTTGATAACGCTTACATATTACCACAGAAAATCAGATTTAAAAGTTTATCCACATTTTTAAAAAAGAATAAAATTCAACACATTTAACTTCACTTACAGTCTGCTTTTGGCAAGAAAGATTTTCTGAAAGCGAGAGACATGAACTTTGGAGGTCTCCGATAAAGCAGAATTCAGTGAATTTGGAGTTTTTCAACAACTAAATTTTCTGTTCAGTTTTGGATGAAAATAATAGTGTTTATGAGATATTGACATAAGTGTTTAATTTATACACTCAGATTCAAAGTTTTCACTAGGTCTCCTTGAGCAGAATTTTTAAGACTCTTTAGTCAGTGCAGCCTTGACCTCTGAACTGCAGAATGCTGGCAGGGGCAAGTTCCTTTCCTGTGTTTCCATTAATTAGTAGTGCAGCACAATGGAAAACTTTAGGGACTCGTACTAGTTTCAGACATTTTATTTTAGGCTAGTACTTGGTTGTTCTGGTGAACTGAGAGGCCTTCAGTGGGCAAGGGTTTCTTAGGTGTATTTCAGGAATGTATGTTTCAGTTCACTTCGAACTGAAATGAAGTCAGTTTATTTGCTTTGGGATCATTCAATAGCATTCATTAAAACACGGTAGGAATGAATACCTGGGAAATGTGCTTTTAAAGCACACTTCAAGTGCTAATGTAGAGGGACCCTATAATCTTAAGAACTAGAATTACAATAGTGAGAATTATGTAGATGTAGAATTATAAATTAGGATCACAAAAATATTTTTTCCATAATCTTGAACAGTTTTAAATGTCTTCACTACATCAATATACTTGAAATGAGACAAGCGTTTGCAATAATTTTGTGACATTGACCTGAAACTTTAAAACTTAAATATTAAAAATAGGCAAAGAAGAGGCATTATGATCATCAGGTACTAGAAGTATTGTTTACCAAGAAAAACCACTTTTAAAACTAGTTAATCTACCTCAAAAGACTACTGTCTATTGAGGTATTAAAGAAAACCTTAAATTATTGCTGTTAATACAGTCATTCCTTCTGGTTTGCAGAAAAAATCCCAGGACGGCTTCATAAGCCCTGCCTGAATTATAAAAACCATCTCTGGTATAAATATTCTTTCTGTTTTGTAAAATTACAAGTTCAAGAAAATGCTTATTTATAAGTGATGCTGTCAGAGATGCTAAGAAATCAGAGTGGCTTGCAGAGCTCTCTCTTTTAACCTCTATTTTCTTTGATCTTTGAATACCATTGTACGGGTACTAGCAAGTTCCCATCTTTAATTATCTTGATTTAGGAAACTAATTTTCTCTCAAAGGATTGCTTGGAAAGCTTTCTAATTTGAAAACCAACAAGGTTCCAATTAATATGAAATTAGCCTGAAAAATTAATAAGCAAATTTTCTAGTGTGCCAGACAATCAACTTAAAAAAAAACACCCTAGAATTTTCATGACATTAAATACATATTCCTCTGATTAAATATTTCACTGCTCAAGTTCTAGCAAGCCTGAAGATTAGAAGTACTTTCAGTATTTAAGCACAAATAAATTCGGAATTTCAGACTGACCCCTACAAAACAGGTCAGGTCAGAGGTCTAACTAGCAGGTACCACAGTTCTTAGAAAAGTGAAAAAGAGAATTCAAGGAACCAGTACAAGTTTGTACTTTCTTTTGCTAGAATGTAAAGGTCTGTTTGAAACATTCAGATTTAACATCCCCTGAAAGAGCCATCCTGTTACAGCATCTTCAGTACCAATCTCAGCCCTTAAACCTTTGGTTTCCTCAGGAGCTGATGACAACTGATTACGTTATTTAATTACGCTTTTACAATAAGGAATTTCTGTTCTTCAGCTGGTGCCAGATTCTTTCACCCAGCATTTCTTCCTTCCCCTATTCTGAGTAAAACAATCACAGAATCACAGAATGGTAAGGTTGGAAGGGACCTCAAGGATCAGCTAGTTCCAACCCCCTGCCATAGGCAGGGACACCTCCCACTAGTACAGCTCACTCAAGGTCTCCTCCAACCTGGTATCTTTATGATACAAATCATAATTTCTTGTTCCCTTCCTTCATTATCTCCTGAAGCGCAGTGACCAGGCAGATCACTTTAATTCACTGTGGCCTCCCAACTGCCATGCTATCAGGCAGGATTACAGAGGCTGAACTGCAATTCCCAGGTGTTTGTCAGCTATACTTTTAAAAGATGGAATGGCACAAGATGTGGGATTCTTTATCCTTTGTCATGTTATTTCAGAATAAACAGAATTCATATTTGCTACAGAAGCAAGAAATATGTGTCATGATAATTAATTCCAGAATGAAAGGAATATAAATTAGGATTACATTTGTACTCCCAAACACAATCTGTATCAGATGATATTGTGTACCAATATTAATATCCTTTCTCATCTCATCTCCAGGGTTTTTTGGTTTTTTTTTAAGTTATAGTTCCCTAAGGGTGAATCTCTTGCCTCCTTACTTTAAATAATGTTACTTTCTCCGATTTTTCTGCATATTACTAGCAAAAAACATCAATTACAGTAGTCTAAACAGAAACTCTACTTTGAAATACATATTCATGAAAACGTGAACCACTGACTCCTGTTTTTTCCTACCAGAATCAGCTTATTAGAAAACAAATAAATGGATCAACAAATCCTGTGATGATGATCACACACACAAAGCTGCAATATCTGCATATTTATGGACAACACATGTTTTTGTAGGTAGATAGGTAGGTAGGCAGATGTGCTGGTTTGAGGCTAATTGGAATATTTTTACCAAAAAAAAATATAGGCTGTGAAAAGCAAACAGTGGTGATGTGTACTTCACTCATAGGTTTGCTGAGATGGATAAAAACAAGGACACAAATATAGATAAGGCTCTCCCTCGGAGAGTCTCAGGCTCTCTAGCTGAGGGTTTTGTCTTCTGGTCGCTCTGCTAACCTAACTAACCACTCTAACCCTCTTGCCCATCCTCCAAACTCACCTTGCACATAAACCAGACCTGGGGTAAGGTAGGGTGGTGGGAAGAAGGTGGAAGGGTGGTTGGGAGCCCCTCCTGGGGACTCTGATTTCTGAGAGGGGGATTGTGTTTCTGTATTCCCTTTAACTTGTCTATGTCTGTAACTATTCCTGTCTATTGTGTACATTGTGCTGAGCTGTAAAGAGAGCTTCAGTCCTTAACTTTCAGCTGGCTGAATCTAGTCTGGGGGATTTTATAAAGTATGGGGTGCAGGGAACTCCCAAACCATCACAATAGGCAGACAGGCAAACACACAGACTATATATTTGTTCTTTCAGCACTGATTTCAAGCTATTTCCTCTACTTGCAGTCACTCATGGAAGTATTTCCAAATATACCTCTCAACAGTATTTTCTTTTCTTTTCTCAAAACAGCCTACATTACTTTCCTTTAGTAAAACAGAAGAGGTAGCAGAAGACAAGGTCTCTGTTTTTAGTGATGGTGATAGCTGACACTGAATTAAACAAATCATGAAATTTGCTTCAGGTTACACATTACAAGCTGCTTCCACTGGCAGAGAAATCGATGTCTTTGACTCAAGATACAACTTAATCTAAATAATATATTATTTCAATCAGTTTCACTTCTTCCTATGATTCTGTGGAATTATTTTTCCCTAGAATAGTTTCCTAAGAAAAAGTGGATGAAACAATATATGAGAATTTCAGTGCAACTCACACGATGGAAAGTGCTATAATTCATTAAACTGAGTTGTTCCATCACTAGAACACATATTCTGTAGAATTTTCATAGAATCATAGAATGGTATGGTTGGAAGGGATCTCAAGGATCATCTAGTCCCAACTCCCTGCCATAGGCAGGGACACCTCCCACTAGTACAGATCACTCAAGGCCTCATCCAATCTGGTCTTCAACACCTTCAGGGAGGGAGCAGCCACAACCTCCCTGGGCAACCTGTGCCAGTGTCTCACCACCCTCACTGCAAACAACTTCCTCCTAACATCCAGTCTAAATCTCCCCTCTCCCAGTTTAAGCCCATTGCCCCTTGCCCTGTCATTGCAGGACCTTGTAAATAATCCTTCCCCAGCCTTCCTGTAGGCCCCCTTCAGATACTGGAAGGCTACTATCAGGTCCCCTCAAAGCCTTCTCTTCTCCAGGCTGAAGAGCCCCAACTCTCTCAGCCTGTCCTCACAGCAGAGCTGCTGCAGCCCTTTAGCATCTTTGTGGCCTCCTCTGGACCCGCTCCAACACTTCCATGTCCTTCCTGTGCTGAGGGTTCCAGAACTGCACACAGGACTCCAGTGTTTCAAACATTGCTTCTGGCTTTCTCCATTTGGTTCTGTATAACCTCCCACACAAAAATCATTTTCACTTCTAGTACCTAAACTTCTAGCATATTATCCCAACTCTTTCTCACTTTCCATAACTAAAAGTCCTTCTTCAGGCTAATGTCTTGCTGAAGGTTAGCAAGAAACTCAGAGCCCAACTCCATCTTTAAGGCCTCTATGACTGTGTCTGACAATTTCTGGCTGAAATTTCTCATTGGATTCTATACTTATTAAATGACAAGAAAACCATAACTGTAATTACTGTATGTATTTAATTTTCCAGATGTGCAATTTTATGCAGTTCATTTTCATATTTACATTTTAAGTGACTGAGCAAACTGATTAAATGCATAATGGTGAGGAAGAAACTCCCAAAATAACTACTGTGGCAATCCATTCAGTAAGAAGTATTTATCCTTAAACTATTATAGTGCCACTTACTAAGAAACATCAGAAGTGCCTCTTGGTATGTGTTAAGTGGGATGTGATGCTGTTTTGAGTATTGCTCTGCAAGCTCTCTATTTGTTTCAAGACTTATTTAAGCTCAGTCAACACACTCTCTCAGGATGTGCAATTTCTAGATTCAGTCTTTTACCATCTGTGTGGCCTAGTAAACATGTCACTGCTAATGGCACACATCAGGCTGTGTCTGGTGCCAGTGGGTGACTGCACTGCCCTTGGTCTGAGTGGGGTTGAGTTGGGTTTAACAGATACCCAGTTTATCTGAACTCCAGCTCTGTCAGTGCTGCTGGGAAATCACAGAATTGTCAGTGCTGGAAGGAACCCCATGGACCACCTAGCTCTGACCTCCCTGCCATGGGCAAGGACACCTCACACTAGAACAGGTTGGCCAGAGCCCCATCCAGCCTGGCCTTAAAAACTTCCAGGTATGGGGCTTCTACCGTCTCCCTGGGCAATGTGTTACAGAACAACAATGTTTTCTTTCTTTCCTTTTAAATATTTCTTTTAAGCTTTGTTTAATTGTTCTCACCTTCTTGTTTTCAATTTATATATCACAGTCAGACCTATTTGTCTTCTGAACACAGAATCATAGAATTGTCAGGGCTGGAAGGGACCTCAAAGATCATCTAGTTTCAACTCCCCTGCCATGGGCAGAGACACCTCATACTAGATCAGGTTGTTTAGAGTCACATCCAGCCTGGCCTTGAAGACCCCCAGGGATGGGGCTTCCATCAACTCCCTGGACAACCCATTCCAGTGTCTCCCGGTGAATTACTTCCAATCTCTCTCATGGTGAAGAACTTCTTCCTAACATTTAATCTGAATCTACCCACTTCTAGTGATGCTCTGTTCTCCCTAGTACTATCACTACCTGACATCCTAAAAAGTCCCACACCAGCTTTCTTGTAGGCCACTTCCTGATACTGGAAGGTCACAACAAGGTCTGCTTGGAGCCTTCTCTTCTCCAGACTGAACAGCCCCAATTCTCTCAGTCTGTCGTTATAGGAGAGGTGCTCCAGCCTTCTGATCATCCCCATGGCACTTTTCTGGACATGTTCCAACACATCCATATCTTTCTTATAATAAGGGTTCCAGAACTGGATGCAGTATGTCAAGTGGGGTGTCACCAGAGTGGAGTGGGGGGTGAGAATCACCTTCCTTGACCTGCTGACCACACTTCTTTTGATGCAGCCCAGGATGCAGAAGGGGTTGACAGTCCCAGGCAGTCCCTGCTGGACAAAGAGCTCCCAGGACCACAAGGCTGTGGAGTAACTTTCATCTTTTCCCCACAGCAGTTAAGGACAATGGACAAAAATATACCTATGGGTAATGAAGACTGAACTAAACTAAAGCAACAATTTCATGCTTCTTTTGAAACAGGAGAATGAACTTGCCCTGCAAGCACTGAACTCCTCCTGGCAGAGACTTCAAGATGCTGAAGTCTTGTCATAAACACCCTCAGCTCCACCTTCTGAGTACTGAAGTTGTCAACCTTTGGAACCAGGGAATAATCAAAAAGTGATAAAAACCAGGATTTTTTTTCATGTAATTTTGATAATATGTTTGGGGTTTTTTATTAGTTAGGACCATCAAGCAGTTAAATATACTGCTAATATTAGTTGCATTGATATGATATGCTTTTGGCCATAACAAGATTTTGAGTGCCAGCACATGGGGATTCTCTACCTCAAAGCTGCAGGATAATTTGCAATGGAGTGCTCTCAATCTCTCTCCTGAGGATGTTTGCTTTCATAAATAACTGAACAGGCTGAACAGGAAGTGGAACCCAGGTGTTCTCTGTTTTACAGGAGTATTTCAACACAAGCCTGCAGTGTGAGTCCAGGCCAGACAGCAACCAAGTTAAGGAATGAAACTTCATATTCACAGCTTAGCACAATACACAAGCAGATATTTATTTCTATTACAAATATTTACAGCTATATAGAGACATATACAAGTTAAAGGGAATACAGAAACACAAGCCCTCTCCCAGAAATCAGAGTCCCCAGGAGGGGTTCCCAACCACCCTTCTACCTTCTTTCCACCCCTCTGCCTTATCCCAGGGTCTGCCTTACATGCAAGGTGAGTATGGAGGATCAGCCAGGGGGGTTAGAAGCAGCGTGGTTAGTTAGGTAACACACCAGAGAGGAGAAGACACGCAGCTCCCAGGGAGAGACCGAGAGACTCTGTGTGTCTGTGTTATCTATGTTTGTGTTCTTGTTCTTACCCATCTCAGCAAGCCTATGAGTGAAGCAGACATCACCAGTGTTTGCTTTTCACAGCCTAAATATCATTTTCTCCATTAAAATATTCCAAGTAGTCTCAAACCAGCAGAATGACTCATCAGAGTTATTAAAAAATGCAACAGAATTAAAGACATTCTCTAAAATAAAACAAAATAGTATGATTATGTGCAGGTAAAATCTAATGTATTCGCACCTTTATAGGTAATCTCTGTCCATCAGACAATTTAATGAAAATTAAAACTGGACCTATCATAAAATAAAATAAAAATGCTTTCTTAATTATAGAGAATTCCCAGGGAAACTCCCATAGATCTATAAACACATTATCAATTTTATGAATATTTATGTTGCATACTGAACTGACAGATTAATAAATAATCTTTAGTTTTAACTGACCTAATCCATTATGATAAGCCATGACTTTTTTTTTCTAGCTCATTGCCTGAAGAAATCCAAAGAGAGTTAAATGACTTAACTTTCCTTTCCACAGTTTGACTGCACTGTGTTATAACTATTGACATTAATTAATTATGTACTTGTCCAAATATATAATAAAATATACTCTTTTAAAAAAGAACTTTAGCATAATGTGACTAACAGAAACATCTGGGACTCAAGTTTCAGCTCTACTGCTAAATGATACCCAAAACTGACTCAAGGAAGCAGTATGTTGGAAAATAGTTTTAGAAGCGTCTTATTCTTGGTTGCAAATCCTAAGGTGCAAAGAATCTGAACTTAAAAACTACAAGAGAAAGATTTGTAAGGACTAGGAGAAGTCTGAAGGTGTTTCTGCACCAAATATAGAAATGAGGCTTATATATATGAAACTGTCCCTGAAAACAATTCATCAAAAAGAATTAAGCTTACGACAGAGAGGTAAAAACAAGCATCCCTTGTCTAAGGATAGAGCTCAGAGGACACAGCTAGTATTTCAATGCTTTAAATGGATACTCGCTACCACCTCTTACCATGAATTCAAGTTCTGCCCTAACCAGACAGTATTAACACACCTTGTAGATATCTGATATGCACACCTGTGCATATTATAGGTTATCTTCAAGGCTACAGCCTTATGTAACATTTACAAATCTAAAGGTGTAAGTAACCAATTTTAGAACAGAGAACAGCTAAATCTAAGTGCTGAAGATAAGGGAACACAGAAAATAACTCAGTCTTTCCAATTTCATACTACTGTGGCTTAGTGCAATATCACTTATCATTTTTATTGATATAATTCAGATTGTATTCTTGAATCCACGATGAAAACAAAATGCAAAATATTACTTTTCCCTTGTTAATTATTTTTTAAAATTTTATTTCCTATAATAAAATGAAAACACACTTATATTGTGCAATAATAAAAGTTTAAATTATCGATGTCTGTCCCAATAAATTGTATCTATAAAAGCTAAAATTATATTAAGGAATATACCTATGGCTTGTTTACTAAATTACTCTGATGCAGGAGGCAAGTTACATTAACTGTTTTGTTGTGTTCACTATACACAAGCAGCTTTGTTATATTTTCTACACTTTGAGCTAGGGAAGCAACTCTATCTCCCTATAGAACAAAGAGACAAAGGCTGCTTCTGGCATTTATTTTTTCCTTAAATGAAAATCAGCAAAGTGACTTGATATTATTAACAATGATTCATTTGGCAAATCATTGCAAAACAGGTAGCATGAATTCTGTCTTTGTCCTTAATTTCCAAGTAAATCAAATAGAAAACAATTTGAATTCTGAAGACACAATTTGGGTAAAGATTACTCTGAGCTAGTCACTATTCTCACTTTAAGATCGTATCGTGCTTCCCACCTTCATTTTAATCTGAAGATAGCCACTTCTAATACATGACAGCACTCTCCGTGATGGTTTGGGAGTTCCCTGCCCCCACACTTTGTAAAATGACCCAGACTAGACTCAGCCAGCTGGAAGTTAAGGACTGAAGCTCTATTTACAGCTCAGCACAATGTACAAGCAGAGATACACACAATAGACAGGAATAGCTACAGACATAGACAAGTTAAAGGCAATACAGAAACACAATCCCCCTTCTAGAAAAATCAGAGTGCCCAGGAGGGGCTCCCAACCACCCTTCCACCTTCTCCCCACCCCTATACCTTACCCCAAGGTTTGCCTTACGTGCAAGGTGAGTTTGGAGGATCAGTTGGGGGGTTAGAAGGAAAGTGCTTAGTGAGATAATTGGCAGATAGAAGCCAGAAGCTGCTAGACTGCCCAAGATGCTGTGCCTCTACAGACTGACTTATCTCTCTTTTGAGTTCTTTTTTTCCCTAAACATCTCAGCAAGCCCATGAGTGAAGTAGACATCACCACTGTTTCCTTTTCACAGCCCATAATATAATTTTCTCTATTAAAATATTCCAATTAACCTCAAACCAGCACAACTCTCTCTTACTCTAGAAATCTATGAAGTGGGAGAAAGAAAATGGGAAGTTATCATCAGCTATTTGAATTATCTGTCAAAAATTCTGTACAGGTATGTGGAGTGCTATATTCTGTTTCATTTGAAGTTCATCTCACCTTCATTCTTCCTGCAAGGGCCTGATCCCAATCAGACTTTCTTCTTACCCACTCATTTATTCTCCTGATGTCAGTATCCACTTCTTCCTCCCCTCCAGAGCTATGCTTATCTTGCTGTCCACCACATCCCTGAAGTTCTTTCCAGCAAAGCTTCTACTCCACCAGTAACTCTCCAGTCTGTATCATCGGAGATTGTTAGTTCAGTCCAGGCAGTCTTCATTAGTTCTTGCTGAACTTGACAAAGGCTGCTGCTGGCTCATTCTTTCAGTCTGTTCATGCTTCTGTGTAAGAAACTCCTGCTCTCTAGCTTCAACAGCAAATTGTAGGGTTTAGTGTCTCCTCCTCCACATGACTGATAAAGATGTCAAATAAGAGAGGTCAGAAGCCAAAGGAAATCAACTCAGAAATAAGCTTCCAGATAGAATCCAAATAATTCAATACTTTCTTTTGAGCCCAACAATCCAATCAGTTTTAGAGTCATCTAGGATAATGAACTTATCCAGACATATATCATTCAGGATATAAAGATGAAGTGGAGATCACATCAAAAACTTGGCTGAAGATGGAATGAAGAACACCTGCAGACCTTGTAATTTTGTCATGGAACGCAACTGAAACCACAAGTACAAACTGTCCTTGTTAAATAATTGCTGGTTATTACAATCCATCTCTTCTTCATGTGCCCAGAAATGGTTTTTGAAGGGGCTAAATCCAAGATTTTTCCAAGGACTGATTTTTTAACTCAAAGATTTTCCCAGTTGGGTTGAATTTCCTGTAATTCCTAAGATCATTTGTCTTGCAGGTTTTGCCATTATTTTAAAGATAGATGTAGAATTTGCCTTTATCCAGTCACTGGGCTCTCCCTTCACTGTACATGGCTTTTCAGTAATTCTTGCAGTGAGATCAGATCCCCAGATGCATCCTGTCTGGTCCTGTGAACTTGCATTGGTCACAATTTCTCCAAAGACTCCCTAGTTGATGATCCTCTGTCCCACACAGAACCTCTCTTTCTTGAACCCTCTCACTAGATACTAGCACCTTGTCAGCAAATATCGAGGTGCACTGCTTGCCTCACTTTTGGCTGTGTCTGCTTCTTGGTACGTAGCTCATTCATCAGTAGTGTTCTTGTTATCAATCAGTAGATTGATTGTTAATGTAATGGCAGAAGCTCTTGCTGTCATTGATGTCACTTGTCACTCTCAAGCCAAGTCGAACTTTGGCTTTCTTATCAGCATCACTGAAAATTCAGGCAATGATTTGGGTTGTTTTTTTTTTTTTTTGGGGGGGGGGTTTATGTGTGTGATTTTGTTTGTTGGTTTGGTTTGGGTTTTTTTAGCTCATTCAATATGCTTTATTTTTCTGACTAATCCTGTTGGAACAAGTGACAAATGACTACAACTGCAGCTTATCTTATTAGTCTCCCAGCTTCTCCTTACATGTCTGAATACAAATACTCTGACAGAGTACTTTTTTCTCTGCAAAAATGTCTGTATTGAGAACTCCCCCAGGGCTTTCCTCATTTATTCTACATATTACAGGGAGATCTTAAAAGTCCCTAAACACAATTATCCATATGTTGTTTTCATTTAAGTTTCTAATTAAGAACTGCAGGCTCACTAAAAACATAGACATATACAATACTTAATTGAATCCTGGATGCTGTCTATTTCCAAAAGAAGTTCTTATGTATCCCTAAATATTTTAGGTGCAACCACAAATCACAAAGAAAAGTATTTCTCTGTTCAATTAGACAGTCAGTATATGCCTAGGACATAGTAAGCAATATCAATTCTGCTCATAAATAAGAGAAATTAACAGCATCTTTCAAAATTTCTCTGAACAAAAGACAATTTGTTCACGGTGATGGTTTTAGTGCTCTTAGAAGCAGCTGTGACTGGCATCCAGAGACATGTTCCTAGACTAGTTTGACCCATAAGCTGATTTTCTAATTCTGTATAGTAGTATTTTGGTACCAATATGTGGAGTAATGGGATTTACCTCCTGGGAATGCCATACGAATTCAACATCCATTTTTATTTGCCTAGAGAGACTGTACTAATATTTTGCTCTGCAACACATTTTGCTACTTTATAATCTTGTTCACTACTTTCTGTTACTACTCCTACAGAATCATAGCTCCATTTGGGCTGGAAAAGACCTTTTGAGTTCATCGAGTCCAACTGTTAATCTAGCACCACCAAGTCATCACTAAACCATGTCCCTTAGCCCCACATCTACAGGACTTTTAAGTATCTCCAGCAATGGTGATTCTCTTTCACTGGGAAGCCTGATCCAACGTTTGACAACCATTTCAGTGAAGGCATTTTTTGTAATAGCCAACCTAAATCTCCCCTGGTGCAACTTGAGGCCATTTCCTCTTGTCCTATCACTTGTTACTTGGTAGAAATGAGTGATTCCCACCTCACTACAACTTGCTTTCAGGTACTTGTAGGGAACCATGAAGTTTTGCCTGAGCCTCCTTTTCTCCAGGCTGAACAGTCCCACTTCCCTCAGCCGCTCCTCAGAAGACAGTTCACCAGCTTTTCTGTCCTTCTTTGGACAGGCTCCAGCAGTTTAATGTCTTGATTGTAGTGCAGGACCCAAATGAAGACAGCATTCGAGCTATGGCCTCACCAGTGCAAAGTACAGAGGGGCAATAACTTGCTTAGCCCTGCTCGCCACATTATTCTGAGTGTTCTGGCAGAGTCTCCTGCCTGGCTGTTATCTCCTAGAGTGCATTTCCTAATTACCACTAATCACCACTGTCACTTCCCCTCCTGTTCTGAACTGCATTACAATGGTTTTTTCAGTGCTTACCTTTTCACTGAAGCAACTTTTCACTCTCTCCTACATGCCTTTAACATACATGTGCTGGTTTGAGGCTAATTGGAATGTTTTAATGAAGAAAATTATAGGTTGTGAAAAGCAAACAGCAGTGATGTCTGCTGCACTCACAGGCTTGCTGAGATGGATAAGAACAAGAACACAAACATAGATAGCTAAGGCTCTCTCTCGGAGAGTCTCATGTTCTCTAGCCGTTTTTTGCTCTTGGCCTCTCTGCTGTGTAACCTAACTAACCACTCTGCTCCTAACCCCCCTGGCTGAACCTCAAAACTCACCTTGCACGTAAGGCAGACCCTGGGCAAAGGTAGAGAGGTGGAGAGGGGGTGGAAGGGTGGTTGGGAGCCCCTCCTGGGAACTCTGATTTCTAGGAGGGGGATTGTGTTTCTGTATTGCCTTTAACTTGTCTATGTCTGTAACTATTCCTGTCTGTTGTGTCTATCTCTGCTTGTACATTGTGCTGAGCTGTAAACAGAGCTTCAGCCCTTAACTTCCAGCTGGTTGAGTCTAGTCTGGATGATTTTCATGAGGAGGGCGCGCAGGGAACTCCCAAACCATCACTATACAAAGTGCAAAAGAGATGATCAAATTAAAACATTATTGCAGTTGTTGTGGTCTAAGGTGTTGGCTAGACTGTACTGCTACAGCACTGCTCCTGTGACTCACATAAATGGATATATGAGTTCTCATATGACACTGAACATAAAACATGAGAAATGCTTCCTCAGAAAAAGATAATGTATTGTTGCACACACATACACTATATCAGTTACCTAACAGGGAATTACTACAGCTAACCTATTTTAGTCCATGAAAAAGGGAACAGAACTGAAACTGGCATTTGTGCCTTACAGATAAAGAACCTTATCCTTGACAACGACCAGAAACAAGCTGTCGCCACCTAACTTTCTGCTAACTTCAGGCTCTCTGAACACTACTTCACAGATTTCCCTGTGTAGCTCAAGAATTGTGGCCCAAACTCTACCCACAACAACGTCCACATCTAATCCTTCATAAGGAAACAAGGTAGTTATAAAACAAACTCCTTTGGTGGGACTGTCCATGAGTAAATATTCAAGACAAAAGAGTATCTGCAATAGAATGTGTTCTGCTTATAAATCCTTTCTGAACTAAACGGGTATCTGCATTTGTGTCAGACAGCAAATTATATTTCACAAATTACTTTTTCTTTCCATTAGTTGCCTTTTTGTAAAGCTAAGAAATATGATGGGTGGTGACAGCAAACTAACATGAATAATTACACCTTTTCAGCCTTCTGTTTAAAAGAGAGTTCTGCTGAAGAAAACTGGCTACAAACCACTGAAAATTAACTACCAAACCAGCCTTATTAGTAGAATTAACAGCTCAAGCTTTGGTTTCCCGGCTGTCTACCTCCCTTATTTATTCTACTCATTAAAATGTCTTTCTCACATATGAAATAAAGTTTATAAGCTTAATCTAATAATGCTCAATTATTTTCCAAATTAACCACATGAAAGACTAAATTGGAGGCAAAAATAATGTCACTGTCACTTTCAGTGCTTTGTCTGCAACAGTTCAAACATAACTAGTTCTACACATCCATCTAGTTTTACATATCCTGTGTTCACAGCAAATAAAAGACAGCAAAACATGTCATGCATCAGCCAATACTAAAAAAAAAAAAAAAAAAAAAACCATCAAGTGTCTTACATGATTTTGAACAACATTCCAAAATGCTATCAAGCTTAAAAAATGTTCCTAGTCAAACTGTCAGTGTGAGGGGAAGGTAAACTTACTTCCAGTAAAATAACAGGGTTATGTGTGTTGTACTATCTTTGGGGTACATTTCTATACCTGTGATATTTTATACACATTCTGGAAGTGACTTGTTGGTAAGCAGTGTACATGCAGAAAACGCCTCTCTGTTTTGTTAGGTACAAAATACTCATATAAAATTGAAGACTAGAGAGTAGGTTTGTACATGTAAAGAATTCTTGCCATCAAAATGGAAAACCTAACTAAGTATGTAATTTTTTATAAGCTGTAGGAATCCGTAGAAAATAAAAAAGATTGGGTCATTCATTTTTTATATAAAAGAATCACAGAATCATAGAATGG
>VWZE01022356.1:85771-108946 GCA_013396675.1 Eubucco bourcierii
ATGAAAAAAAATATTATAGGCTGTGAAAAGCAAACACTGCTGATGTCTGCTTGCTGAGATATATAATAACACAAACAGAGTCCCAGAGAGTCTCAGGCTCTCTAGTTTTTTTTTTTTTGCCTTCTCCTCTCTGTCGAATAACTTAACTAACCACTCTGCTTCTATCCCCCCTGGCCCATCCTCCAAACTCACCTTGTACATATAAGGCAAACCTTGGGGTAAGGCAGAGCAGTGGGAAGAAGGTGGAAGGGTGGTTGGGAGCCCCTCCTGGGGACACCTTCTGGGAGGGAAATTGTGTCTCTGTATTCCCTTTAACTTGTCTATGTCTGTAACTATTCCTGTCTGTTGTGTATATCTCTGCTTGTACATTGTGCTGAGCTGTAAACAGAGCTTCAGTCCTTAACTTCCAGCTGGCTGAGTCTAGTCTGGGGGATTTTACAGAGGGGGGGGGGCAGGGAACTCCCAAACCATCATTTGTTTAATTGTATTTTGGTTTATTTTTAATACCTTTTCACCTTTGTGCTGAGCATTTCAGATACAGTCAATGAATCCTTACTTCAGTAATGGCAAAACAAAATTCCAAATAATAATTAAGTACAACTTTTTGCAATATATGAATGTCTCACAAGCAGAAACTCCACCATCTCATATCTTCCTCTAGCTTAGCTAGGCTTGCAGCTGATGAGTTAAAGTACAACTGTGTTGCATTATTCCAGATAATAATTAAGTACAACTTTTTGCAATATATGAATGTCTCAAAAGCAGAAACTTCACCATCTCGTATCTTCCTGCAGTTCAGCTATGCTTACAGCTGATGAGTTAAAGTACAACTGTGTTGCATTTGAATTCTGACTGCACTGGAGGTATTTACTACAACAAATTAAAGGGGAACTACGTTTAGAATTGACATGTAATTACAAAGTCAACAGCAACTCTGCTTACCTACTAATTACAGAAAATCATATTTGGTAACTGCATAATCTGATCATATTTGCAAATATTAGCTCTTGTCTTTAGTCATGTTTGAAGACTATTTCAAGACGCCTGCTCAATCCTTTTGAATTTAAACATATGCATAGCACAATTAAGACAAGTTCTGCCAATGGATTGCTTTTATGTATCTGCCAACTTTGTTTCCATTACTTAACCCTTCTGTTGAATAAATCTCCCTACAGATTCAACCCATTCAACAGATGATGATCTCTCTCTGCAACAGTCCAAAATGACGGTCAAAACACTGAACATTCATTCCTCTGTTATTTTGCCTATTTGGGCCCACACTTAAATGGATTCGTTCAGAGTTGTGGTTGCTCCCTCCCAGGAGGTGTTCAAGGCCAGGTTGGAGGAGGCCTTGAGTGAGCTGTACTAGTGGGAGGTGTCCCTACCTATGGCAGGGGGTTGGAACTAGATGATCCTTGAGGTCCCTTCCAACCTTACCATTCAATGTATGCTTCAACACAGGCACAAACAGAAGCTGTAGTGTACACAAAGCCACAGTTAAGTGTATCACTAGGAGGAAAAGGTTTTTCTAAAGGAGACCTAAACCACACCTTGAGAAATAAGTTTTGTATAGTTGCCATTGGTTTAATGTTACCCAAGATATTGAGACCAACCAGAGACAAATCTAATCCATCCCACTTGGTTAGCAGAAAAAGCCCATTGTAACTGGCTATCAAACATTTTTATTCTCCTTGAGAGTATCACTGACTCACTGCTAAGTACTTAATTCCTAATCCTCACTGTTAATCCTCATTCTACATGATAAGAAGAGTTTCTCTGTTACAAATGTAGCCTAGGCATGGGAGACTGGTTTTTAAATTAACAAAATTAAATACCCTAAAAAGTAAGTGCATTTTATTTTAATTTATTATGGGACTTTGCTACACTACCACCTTAATGTCTACATCAGAACTATTTGGCAGGTTTTTGTGCAGTGTTTATGCTTGCTTTCAGACAGTATGAATTTCTGAAAACTGTTTTTTGCAGAGAATGTTCCTCTCCTAGGACAGACCTTCAAAATGAACTTATTAATTCCCACATGAGAATTAATCTCATCCATTACAATTTTAGAGTTAGCTGGAATTCTGAAAAACTGAAATATTTATGTGAACAGATCATAGAATGGTAAGGTTGGAAGTGACCTCAAAGATCATCCAGTTCCAACCTCCTGCCATAGGCAGGGACACCTCCCACTAGCACAGGTCACTCAAGGCCTCCTCCAACCTGGTCTTCAACACCTCCAGGGAGGGAGCAGCCACAACCTCCCTGGGCAACCCGTGCCAGTGTCTCACCACCCTCACTGCAAACAACTTCCTCCTCATATCCAATTTCAATGATTTTCATCAATCAGTTTCACATCCAGTTTCCCCTCTGCCAGTTCAAACCCATTGCCCCTTGTCCTGTCATTACAAGACCTTGTCAACAGTCCCTCCCCAGCCTTCCTGGAGCCCCCTTCAGATCCTGGAAGGCTACTCTAAGGTCTCCTGGAAGCCTTCTCTTCTCCAGGCTGCAGAGCCCCAACTCTCTCAGCCTGTCCTCAATGCAGAGCTGCTGCAGCCCTCTCAGCATCTTGGTGGCCTCCTTTGGACCCGCTCCAACACTTCCATGTCCTTCCTGTGCTGGGGGCTCCAGAACTGCACACAGTACTCCAGGTGAGGTCTGAGGAGAGCAGAGCAAAGGGGCAGAATCCCCTCCCTTGCCCTGCTGCCCACACTGCTCTTGCTGCAGCCCAGCACTCGGTTGCTGTCTGGGCTGCACTCACTCACACTGCAGGCTCATGTTGAGCTTTTCATCCACCCAGACCCCCAGGTCGTTTTCCTCAGGGCTGCTCTCCAGCCATTATCTCTCTAATACCTCCATCTTGAAAGAATGTCACATAGAAAGATCCCAGATCTTTTTATATCCCAAAGTGTAAAAGGGGAAAGCTAATTTTGGTGTCCAAATGTTTTTTAGTTAGAAAAATGTCAGTAATCAATGCAGCATAGCAGTAACAATTTCAAACATGAAGTATATTTTAGCTATTCAAACAAAAGATTCATTTAAGACCCAAAACTGACCTCCTCGAAAAGACCTCAATATTTTAGTAGTAGTAACTCTCAGGGCCAAGAGCTTTTGAAAAGAACTGGAAAAAGCAGCCTCCTGTAGCAACTCAGAACTTGTATGCCTTACTCTAGAGAACTGATTGAACATTTACACTGAAAAAGGGCACACAATTCTCAGAAGTGTCTCTTGTGGCTCTGTTTGTTTAATCTGTAGTGTTCTAACATAAATCACTCCTCCTTAGTTTGCAAAAATCACAACTAGGAAGGGAAGATTAAGTATTTCTTACGTTAATTTATGCTCATCACCCTATCTATTAAGTTGTAATAGAAAGATGTGTACTAATTGAGTTACTCTGCATGGTAACATGAATGAGAATAGTATTCAAAGAAATATTTGGCACATAAAATGCACCGATTCACACACTCTTCTATGCCTACTTAATTAGTTTAACTGGTTGCCAAACTGAACGTGGTTTATTGCATACAACACAGCTGCCACTCCCCAGATTGCTCATTATTTCAGCAAACTGGAAAATCATGCAATACACTGTCTCTGACAGTAGATGATGTCAACATCATTGCTTACCTACAACTATTCAAAAAATCAATACAGTACAAACGAGTAACTGCAAAACACATTTCCAGAAATCTTCAGTCCTTCCTGACAGAAAGAACCTCTTTGACACCTACAGTCATGACACCACAGGTGTCATGAAGCTTTTAACCCTAAAGTGAAATTAGTAGCAGGGATAGGTGACAGAGGAACAGTACCTTAAGAACCATATACATTTTTATTTTAACTTTAGTAAACCATTTAGAATGGAATAATATGTGTTTGATAGGATGACCCAAAACAAACATGTAGGCTTACAATGAAGCATTACTTGAACAATCAAACTAATAATAAAGCTATTACTTACATAACCCATTGCTTATTTATCAGTCTTTGGTGGTGGATGCCTCAACAGAGCACCCTCCTTTAGCAAAAGCATCTGTAGAATATGCTTGACCAAGAGATTGTACACTTCTCAGTACTTTTTCCTCTTACTTTCTATAACTGCCTACTTTCTCTGTTCCTACTATCAAACTGCTGCAGGATTTTACCCAGTTTATAAATCTTTGTCCCTCTTTATACATTCAATTGTGTTTCTTTTGTGTTTGTTTGTTTGTTTGTTTATGACAGGTCTATATATAGAGTTCTGGTTTTAAAGGTTGCCTCACTGACTTAAATTTTCTGAACTGTCATTTTAATTTGTCATTTAAAATACTATACTAAATAAACATGGTTCTCCTCATAAGATGTAGTCATGACTGAATGGGAGAAAAAAGGGTTTTTTTGGTAGATACTAAAAATGTAATTACCAGATCTGAGAATACTGTCCTTAAAATACAGTTCGCATTTCATTACCATAGTATGCAATAGACAGGTAATACTCCCAGGAATATTGCTTACACCTTGTGCTCCATTCTTTAATGATTTCTGCATCTGATTAATACATGAGACTCTAGGCAGGCATACAATTTACTGTAAAAATAGATTCTGCTTCAAGAGATGAAGTACTGTTATGAATGATGCAAAATCAATAATTGATATTAATTTTGATATCTGAGCAGAGATTGTTAATAACTATGAAAATTGTTTATTAACATTAAATCTCGACAGAAAACTTAGTTACAAGGTTCATAACACAGGATTTTGAAATTTATACACACAGGGAACAGGCAAAACTGGAGCACTTCAAGAGGTACCCAGCAAATGCAAACATTCTACTGGAAGAGAAGGCTCCTGTGGTCACTACACCACTCACAGTTCATTATCCTGCTTAGCCACTGGATGGATGCTTATGGTAGAAGGCAATTAGTGATTACAAGAGGCTCTAAGTATTTACTCACAAAATATTATCAGACAGCACCCAAAGCACATGGAGGGGTTGATGTCAGTGGTCTCAAAAAGCTGTTAGAGGCTTTGGAGTTTTCCCAGGCTCTTTTCTCAGGCAGCTGGAGTCTGGCACAGTCTCTGGCCTGATTCTTCTTGACTTCCCATTCAGCAGCAGCCTTACAGAGGGGCAGGCAGGATGCGATGCCATGGGCAGGCTTGGCACAATGTCAGGCTGGCTGTGCAGGTTGAGTGCCTGCAGGCATTGAGAGCCTGTGCCTGGTCGTAGAGTTCCAGACAGTTCTAGATGCAATGAGGCAGCAGCAGGCATGAATACAATAGCAGAGAGCACCTTTTGCTCCCTGTTCATCCCTTTTCCTCAATATAGTCTGAGACTAATGGGCCTTTGGACACAGAATAGCCAGTCAGGATGGCAGTTAGCCAAGCCTGATCACAACAGGTGAAGCCATAGGCTTGTTTTACCCATATCCGGGCAGAGCACAGCCTTGCACAAGGCAACTCTGTGTACCATGTTTATCACAGGGTGCAAATCAAGTTTGGGCAAGCCACAGTCCTCAGACTCAGTGGCTCCAGGTTCTTTATTCTCTCTCCCACAGTTGCTTCTCCCCATAGCAGAAAGGAGGAGAGCAGAAAAACACGTCTGGGCAAGCCAGGACAAGGATAAGCCTATTTAGGCCTACTACAAGTACCTTAAGTGTCTTACTCCAATGGAGCATCACTCACTTCAAAATAAACCCCTTTAAGGTCTTGCCTGTGTTCCCTTTTATCCTGCATGAATAACTATTCCCTTTAATGTAGTGTGTTATGAAAATGGCACTTAGGGACACTGTTTAGGGGTGGACATGCCAGTGTTAGGTTAACAGTAGGACTTAACAGTGATCTTAAGAGTCCTTTTGAACCTAAATAATTCTGTGAAAACATTTCTCTGCAGACAGTAAAAAATTCAGACAACTGTCCCTGTTCTTGATCAAAGGACCACATCAGCTTTTTTTCCACTTCAGGAAAATGAAAATGAACACACAATTACTACTGGAAAAAGAGGTAAATTCCTTCTCATTTAACTCCATTTGGCCACTTATTTCACTCTTGGATGCAACATAGCCATGCTTGAACTGTCTATGAAACATCCTAATGTCAGTATGCATTTGTCTGTCTGGGCTCAAAGCAGTAACCAGGGCATGGGAGACATAAAATCAAAGTTCTTCAGGTTGAACAAGTATTCACCTTACCAACACATTTTGAAATGGGTCTTCTCCCCGCTCCCCAATTGCTCAGAGCTCTGAAATGAAAATGCTGAGTCTTTCATCGAGGCTAATGTGCTCTGAAGGAATTAATGTCATTTCTACATTAAACAGAGAGCCTTCAACAGAAGCTGGGCAGAGATTAGGCATTTCTTCTCAGTCTCCAAATCACAAAAGAACCAGAACAGGCAATCAGACTGCTTCTGAGTGTAAATGGGAAAAACTAAGTAAAAGCGTTAGGCATTTTTTTGCTCTAATGAATGCGGTGCTTTTAGACATCAAGGGTGAGGTTCATTTGTCATGGAAGGCCACAATAGGCCCAAATAGGCAGAAATATGTCCTGGTTTGCCCAGACATGTTTTTCTGCTCTCCCTCCTTCTGTTGTTGATGAGAGCAGCTATAGGAAAGGAAGATAAAAGGTCCTGATGCCAGAGCCTCCTTCTCTCCTTCCAAACTTGCAAACAGGGTACCTCACATGTGTGTACACTCGTTTGTGTTCTGCCCTAAGAAGGAAAAAGCAAGCCCTGACCACCTAATATGGCTGAGTTTGGCTAAGTGTCATTGTGATGGGTTGATCCGTGGCCAAAGACCTATTAGTCTTGGGTTACACTGATAAAAGAGATGAGTAGGTAAACACAACGTGTTCTGTCTTAATGTGCTTCTGTCGGTGCTCTGCCTCAATGAGCTTCTGTCTCATTGTTCTCTGCTGCTGCATCCTGCCATGCTCCGCTAAGCTATAAGCCAGCTCTGCTTCATAACAACAAGCACTGATGTTTTGGGTTTGTCTATCTGGAAACTGGTCTTGCCTCAGGTTTGCCAAAAAAAAGGCTTTAATTGCCTCATGCAATAAGGCTCACTTAGCCAGCATGACATTGTGCCCGTCGGCACATCTGCAAGACATCCTGCCTGCCCCTCTGCAAAGCTCCATGCCGAATGTGGAGCCAAGAGGAATCAGGATCAGATCATCTGCCTCTCTCTCAACACCCCTGTTAGAGCCTGGGAAGATCTCCAAGCCTTAGCAGCGAAGAAGACACCAGCAGAACTCCCTGCAAGTGTTTGGGTACTGTCTAGAAACTGTAGTTAGCCTCGGGAGTCTGGAGTTACAATTGTTGTGAGTAAATAGTCAAAACTGCAAAACTCTGTGAACTCTGAAGTGAATCTGAATGCCTTCTGCCTTAAGCAGAAAGGAGCTTCTGGAGTCCCTCTGATGAGAAAGGAGTATAATCAACCACAAGAGCCTCTTATCAGTTCTAATGGTTTAATGTTTGCTGTGTTACTGTTAGTTATTTCCTAAGTGTCCTGTTTTCATGACTNCCTCTGCAAAGCTCCATGCCGAATGTGGAGCCAAGAGGAATCAGGATCAGATCATCTGCCTCTCTCTCAACACCCCTGTTAGAGCCTGGGAAGATCTCCAAGCCTTAGCAGCGAAGAAGACACCAGCAGAACTCCCTGCAAGTGTTTGGGTACTGTCTAGAAACTGTAGTTAGCCTCGGGAGTCTGGAGTTACAACCGTTGTGAGTAAATACTCAAAACTGCAAAACTCTGTGAACTCTTAAGTGAATCTGAATGCCTTCTGCCTTAAGCAGAAAGGAGCTTCTGGAGTCCCTCTGATGAGAAAGGAGTATAATCAACCACAAGAGCCTCTTATCAGTTCTAATGGTTTAATGTTTGCTGTGTTACTGTTAGTTATTTCCTAAGTGTCCTGTTTTCATGACTGTTGCAAAGAACCTATTATTAAAAGTTGTAGCCAGTAGTGAGATTCCTGAATGGAGAGATTAATAACCAACATTAATTTTGAAAAATACCATCTCACAGCCATATCCACCACTACATGAGTTTAGGTTTAGTGTTGGAGAACTGACATTTGGGTAGACTCTGACAATCTGGATACTGTCTGTTTAATGCTTTCCAATTCCTTATTTGACAAAGCTAATTAAATCTTAAAAAAAAAAAAAATCCAATTAGCCTCCTAATTTCTGTAATTCATAAATCTAAAATTTACTATACCAACAATTTTAAATGGGTAATGCTTCCTGAAGCATACCTTATGTTACACTATTCTTTGCCCAACTGACTTTTTCTATCATCACTCTATCCTCATAAAATTTAACAAAAGAGACTAAGATTTAGACAATCAAGTCATTAACATTTTCAAACAGTATGTTATTATTTTGTTACCCCCTTAATAGTAAACAACCTTCTCCTCTCAGAATCCTTTACGTAGAGGACATGTACAGACAACTGTAAGGTGAACACGATGCAAAGAATGCTATAAATAGAAGGAAATTTTTAAAAGGTAAAAGGAAGTAAAAGAATCTCCAATTTTGCAAATTGAGGCACAAAGAAGAAAATTGCCTTAGAGCTCAAAAGAACTTTTTCATAGAGTAAGGATTAAAGCTTAAGTATCCTTCACAGCCAACAACCAAAAGCAGTATGTATGCAAATAATGTACCCAAGTTCTCCCTTCCCTTCTCTTTTCCTATTCTGGCAGGCTTTTGGCACAGCCTTTGGTTCAGATTTATTTGAAGACTTCTCAATTAGACAGAGTACTTTTTTTTTGCAAAAATGCAGTGACTCTTGCAGGTTTTTCACAGAAGCCATAGATTTTAGTAAGACCATTGATGTGTCTCTCAGTTTAGCTTCACCTTATACAATGTCTTTTGGTTTTTCTGTATGAAACCATTTCTCTTTAAACTGTTCTTAAACCTACCAGCATTCTCTCCTGACTAACACATCTGCAAATACCTTTTAGCCACCGAGTAGATATTCCTAGGGACAGGAAGGATACATATAAAACCTCTTCCCTCTTTGGAGAGAAGTGTGTAAACCCCAACAGATATATCCTGATTTTCATTACTAACTCCTCTAATTAAGTAGCTGCCAGCACTAGCCACTGTCTCCTGTACAACAAGAAAATTAACCTTGATTTCATTGGTCCAGGTGACATAAAGACTAACCCACAGCTGCAAACTCTTCTTAAGACCAAAATTCAATTGTTTAATTCACAGGGTATTGCATCTTCCTTGAAAGATAAGCAATGCATGGCTACTAAAAACACTTCAGGATAAAAAGGTACTTAATGGATAAATAGAGAAATAAATAAAATTGGAAATAAAAACATCTCCAAATGATTCAGGTACAGTCCCAAAAACTTTGTTTCAGACAAAAATGTTCAGAAAAGAAACAACTGATATTAAAGGGTTTCAAACAAAGCTTTATCCAATGATTCCACTTGTACTTCAGAAATTAATGCAAGAAGATGCTTAGCCAAATGGTTCTTCCTTGGACTGACATGTAGAGCTTAGAAACAATAAAATGCAAGCCAGCATAAATTGCCCCCAGCACAGGAAGGACATGGAACTGTTGGAGTGGGTCCTGAGGAGGCCACCAAGATGCTCTGAGGGCTGCAGCAGCTCTGCTCTGAGGACAGGCTGAGAGAGTTGGGGCTCTGCAGCCTGCAGAAGAGAAGGCTTCCAGCAGACCTTAGAGTAGCCTTCCAGAATCTGAAGGGGCCTACAGGAAGGCTGGGGAGGGACTATTGACAAGGTCTTGTAATGACAGGACAAGGGGCAATGGGTTTGAACTGGCAGAGGGGAGATTGAAACTGGATGTTAGGAGGAAGTTGTTTGCAGTGAGGATGGTGAGACACTGGCACAGGTTGCCCAGGGAGGTTGTGGCTGCTCCCTCCCTGGAGGTGTTCAAGGCCAGGTTGGAGGAGGCCTTGAGCGAGCTGTACTAGTAGGAGGTGTCCCTGCCTATGGCAGGGGGTTGGAACTAGATGAGGTTTGAGGTCCCTTCCAACCTTACCACTCTATGAGTCTATGATTTCCTTTAGATCCTGTGGCTTGCCAGATATAGAGCTAAGTCTTTAAAACTCATATCTCCTTTCCTCATACTTCAGCCTGCCTTTAACAGCTTACAAAATGCTTTGGAACTGCAGAAATGATAATTACTTTAGCTTTATTCATTTGATGATGGATTAGCAGCACCTCACTAAATATACTTCAAATTCCACGATTTACTTGTCAAAAGTAGTAACAGATCTTTTCAATTAGAGTTATCTACCAACATTTTCTGACATTATTATAGTCAGTTTAATGAGCTATTTTACCATCAAAGGGGTCCAAAGTAAAGGAAAAAAAAAAAAAAGAGGTGTGGGTGTGGAGAAAGGTAGTCCTTAACATAGTAAGCTGGAGTCCATGGAGCTCTGCCTAGGGATGGATGATGAGGCAATGGAGAGTTTATGGGCGAGGATTAAACTGAAGACAGGCAAAGGTACTGTAAAAGCCCAATAATTCTATTGTCTCAAAACAATGTGTGACATATCTGGTCTGAATAGACAAGGCAGTGGCTCTGACTGCCCTTAATGGCTCTCCGGGATAGCTGCCAGCCTGGCAGCATGACTCAGCAATGAGAAGAGGTCATTTCTGTGCAGGTGGGAACTCCCTCTTTCCTTATTTTAAAGCCACTGCAACAGTGCCACAGAAAGGCTGCTGACAGTCATTGCACTGTAGGGAACTGGTATACACCTCTCTATGATCACCGCCTTCCCCCCTAGACCAACAAATGGGTACAGAAGGACCACAATTTTCAGGGTCCATGTGCTGCATTTACTGCAGAAGACCCTGCTGCAATGTACACCTATCACCAAAAGACTTAGGCTTATCCCTGTGAAAACATTCCTAGATCCAAGGAGTAGGGAAAGATTTCTTTTTTCCTCTTACTACTTAGTGCATTCTCTGTCTTTTTTCCTTTTCTTTTTCTTTCCATTTTCACTCAGCTCATGTCTAACCAAGAGTCCAAAGTACAAATGACCTAGAGTATCACCTTGATCTAACAAACATAACTCATCAGCCTTTCAGTGTCAGTTGATCATAATTTACTCCAAGGGAAAATTTTGACTCTTAGCATCCCGCCCTCCCCAACCACTGCCCAGGATTGGATTGGGATACTGAGTCATGCCAGGTAACAACATAGAACCATAGACATCATAGTTGGTGTCTCATATTCAAACACCCTGGTTCTCATGGGAGATTTCACCCATGCCATAGAGCAGAGGATTCTGGCATAGTTTCAAAGACAATTTCCTGATTCAAATGACAGAAATTGCACAGGCAAAGGACAAAATTGTTTTATTTTCATTATAGATTCTTTCCATATTAAAGACATCTCACACTCAACGTCCCACTTTGCAATGGTTCCACTTTGTGATAAATGGATCAAAAAAGATGCCAAAAGCTACTGCTATAGCTTCAGTTTTCTCTCAACTGAGTCATGGAATTAATGGAATATTTTAAGCCTGCCAAGTCAGCACACAGCTATCCCTATAATTCAACATGAGGTTTTGTAAGTCTTGATAAAATAGAATTTAAATGTTATTAAATGCATTCCAGGTAATCAGCTCCTGGCTACTTATCCTGGTTAAGCTGACAATCCTGTTTTCTGAATTCTGATAAAGTAGTGCCAGCTTCAATGCTCTACATTCGCACAAAAGCAAAATCACCTTGGTATTAGCAACCTGTATTTCCTGATAGGGACAGCTGATACATTCTTCAATTGATGCCCCCAAAAAAGCAGAGACCTAAAGAAGCTAATATTTGCTCATCCTAAAGCTGGAAAAAACCTCAAGCACCTCCCTAGATCCCTCCACATGGAAAACCAGTTGTGTGCATGAGGACTCTTCCTAAAAAAAAGGAACTGAAGAGGGAAGCTTAATTAATCTTGACAAACATAATGAAACAAATGTGCAGAGTGTGTGCGTGTGTGTGCATATGTGCGTGTTAAAAGTTCAAATTCAAGGGTGCTATCTTTTCCATGTGTGTAAAATGATGATACCTGACACAGAAATTTTCCTCAGAGCCCTGCAGAAGTAAGTTAAATTCTGTTATATGTTTTGTTGTTTGGTTTTCTCTGTTTATTGTTTTGGTTGGTTTTTTTGTTTGGTTTGTTGTAATTCTCTTCCATCTCACTCTTTCCTGCATGATGTATGAAGCATGAAGCACTAGAGGCACCCTGGCTACAGCTGCAAGTGTTGTCGGGGATGCTAGATGCATTTGAGCTCAATCATTTTTTGGGCATAAGAAGTGCAGTCAGTAAACAGACCCCCAACTGCCTTTGGACCATGTCACTGACTTCAGTCTTGCACACCAACATAACAAGTAATATAAGGATGATCAGGATAGCCTAATGGGAAAACAAAAGTCTCATCTGCCTGCTTTCATATAGCAGCACTTGCCAGGAAATGAAAACAGGATGATTACTTAGGTAAATAGCAAGGTTTAAAAAACATCATCCTACAAAGAAATAGATTCCACAAATGCCTAAATATATTAAATTAAAAGCAAGAAAGAAAAGTATAGTCAGTGAAACAATCACCTGCATTTCAAATTATGCTAATTTTATTACACCTGTGAAATTAACATAATGTCATGTTTCCAAAATGATGCTTGCTTTGGTTTTTCACCATCATTAAAGCACAGCTATTAGGGATAATATTACACAGGGCTATAGATGAAAGACAAGGAAAGGGCCTGTGGCAATTGCTCACATTATTACAACAGCTAAGGACAATTAACCAGTCAGTTCCTTATGTTCTCTTTCATTCCCCAAATGCAGCATGGCAACTTCGTTCAGAAACAACCACCACTGTTTTAAACTTGTCACTAGGTAAATAAGTCACCAGAGCTTCCATCAGTAAAGGACATCCTGTGTCTTAAGAAATTCATTCTGCTTTTCCCTCTTTTCCTGTCTTTTTTCCTGTCAGTAATGATGGTCTTTCGGAAGACAAAGCGATTTATTCTCTTTATTCATTAACCAGCAGACACAGTAGGACACCGTGCTGGAGGCACTAAGTTATCTCCTGCATCACTGATAGCCCAATGGCAAGCTCCTGCAGGAAGGTAAGTTTTACTACTCTTGTTAATAATCTATCACAGCCATAAAAAGAATAAATATATGGCTTGGATTTATTTTATTCATAAAGGAACTCGAGGGAGAATAAAACATAAACAAAGAAAATCTAGCCACAACTTGTGTGTGTGTGACTGTGCATGAGATCACTCCCAGGATGTATCTTAAAGAACATTTTTGCACATCTGCACTTCATTTAATAAAATGCTTATAATAAATACCCATATAATGCCAATAGCACTCCTCATTCCAGTAGCAACTAGGAGAAAAACTGGACCGGATAGTTACTCTGTATTCGGCAAGTAATCATTTTTAGCAAAATCAAGAGAGTGTTTCTTTTTCCACCTGGAAGAAAAAAAAAAAAAAAAAGGAAAAAATGGGAGAAAAATGAGGAAAAAAGGAAAAAAAGGGGGGGAAAAAAGGGAAAAAACTCAATTCTTCTGTATTCCATGTACAATTTCTTTTTTTTCCTAGTCTTTTCCACCTCAGCTAAATACACCTTCCTTGTCAGTCTGCCCATCCTGACTACACTAAGGGCTTTCACACATTTCTCTAACCCATATGTGATTTTTTTAAGCTTTCCTGTCACTTTGTCTGTGGTTTTAGTGCTATGAAAATAAATAAATGACATTTTAAGAGAAGTGCTGCATTTTAAGACTTCTGCATAGGACAGAATTGCTGTTGGTTTTAAAATCAAAAAAGGAAGCTGTCTTTGGGTTGGGACAATTATCATTATTAATACAGGCTGGGGTACGATGTGAGAGTAGCCATGCAGTAAAGGACTTGGGGGTGAACAAAAAGCTGGCCATGAGCCAACAACGCACACTTGCAGCCTAGAAAGTCAGTCACATTCTGGGCTGAACCAAAAGAAGAGTGGCCAGCAAGTCAAGAGAGGTGATTCTGCCACTCATCTGCATAGTGTGTCTAGCTCTAGGAAGACCCTACTGGAATCTACACCCACAACTGAAGAACTTGGACTATGTCTGTGAGGCCTCATGAAAACCAAGAGTGGTGATATCTTCCTTTTATTACTTAAATCTCTTTCTCTCTCTCTCCCTCACTCTCTCTGTCTCTCTTTCTCTCTCTATATATATACACACACACATTTCATAGAACCACAGAATGGTAAGGTTGGAAGTGACCTCAAGGATCATCCAGTTCCAACCCCCTGCCATAGGCAGGGACACCTCCCACTAGCACAGGTCACTCAAGGCCTCATCCAACCTGGCCTTCAACACCTCCAAGGAGGAAGCATCCACAACCTCCCTGGGCAACCTGTTCCAGTGCCTCACCATCCTCACTGTAAAGAACTTCCTCCTAACATCTAATCTAAATCTTCCCTCTGCCAGTTTAAAGCCATTGCCCCTTGTCCTGTCATTTCCCTCTCCTTTTTCTTCCTGTTTTCCCTCCACTCCAATCTGAGAGTTTTCGCTGGTTTTGATAAACCAAATTCATCAGCCACTTGACAATAGTTCACTTTTATTTACTCCAAGGAAATTTCTTTAACCTTAGCACAACCTCCCTCACTGCCCAGGGTTGGCTCAGGTTAAGTGATCATGACACCACATCACTCAGAACTCTTTTTATGCACGTAGAATTTTAACTGAAAAGAAACTTAAAATAAAACCTTATGCAGCCTGTATCCTGTTTGAAGTTAAGATTCTCATGCAAATCTGCCTTAAGTTAAAAATGAGTTGAGCGGTCTCTTATCGAATGACATCACACATCTCATTTTGCTATGGCTTTGTCACAGGTTTTTTTGCGTTCAAAAGTCTTTTCAGGTTCATTTCACTACTAAATAAGAACTGAAGAGGAAGATGACAAAAGGTAATAATGATTTTGAATGCTCTGCAGTGGCACAACAATTTGAGGGAGATACTCTGACTTCTGTTTTCACTTTTTAATACAAGTTTATCTATTGAGATTAACAAGAACAAGCTCTAAACCTGGAATTATCCATATCTAAACTTCTGAAAGAATTCCAGAAGAACATCATCTCTACTTAAAACAGCAAAAACAGTGAAAGGTGGTTAAACAATCAAGTAATAAGAGCATTTAAGTCACTGTGAGGTGTCCTGGACCACACAGGATGTTTTCTTGTAATGTTCTTGGAGCAGCCTAATGTCTCAACATTTACAGGATTTCTCCTGCAACTGAAAGGCAGAGATGAGATTTGCTACAGTCTGTGCAAAACATCTGTTCTTAAATGTAATTTTAGATGCCAGGTACTACCACCAGGGAAAAAAGTCAAGGGCTACAAGCCAAGGGCATGCTATTTCAGTAGGACCTTTCGTACTACGGCCAAAATTTGAGGCAGCACCATCTGTTCTGAAAGCAGAGAACAAGATTTTGGTTGGTTTGTTTGCTGCCTGGTTTCCCTTCAGCCCCCAGCTTAAATGTTTTCTTGACCTGTGACACTGCAATACCATTCTAGCTTTGCCATGTATGTACCACATACAACAGGGAACAACCTTATTATCATTTCTGAGCAGTTTTGCGTTATCCAGCTCATAGCAAGGAGTGACACTACAAATTAAATGGCAAGCACAAAACATTATTTACAATGTAAGGCACAGGGATTTTTTCGTTGTGAAAACTGCATTAATGAAATCCATAAACTAAGTCCCCTAGCTTGTGCCTCAAAAATCAATGCCAAAGAATTTATTTATAATTAATGTCTATTTCAGAAGACTAACAATTATCAGACTTCAACAACACCTCTTTGGAGACTAAAATGTAAAATGTATAAAACTGAGCTGGTTTCAGGCTAATTGGAGTATTTTAATGAAAAAAAAATTAGATTATAGGCTGTGAAAAGCAAAGAGTGGTGATGTCTGCTGCACTCATAGGCTTGCTGAGATGGATAAAAACAAGGACACAAATATAGGTAAGGCAGAGCGTCTCTCTCTCTCTCTGGGAGTTGTGTCTGCTGACCTTCTGCTGTGTAACTTCACTAACCACTCTGCTTCTAACTCCCCTTGTCCATCCTCCAAACTCAGCTTGCACATCAGGCAGATCCTGGGGTAAGGGAGAAGGGTGGAAAGAAGATGGAAGGGTGGTTGGGAGCCCCTCCTGGGGACTCTGATTTCTGGGAGGGGGATTGTGTTTCTGCATTGCCTTTAACCTGTATGTCTAACTATTCCTGTCTGTTGTGTATATCTCTGCTTGTACATTGTGCTAAACTGTAAACAGAGCTTCAGTCCTTAACTTCCAGCTGGCTGAGCCTAATCTGGGTGATTTTTATGGGGGGGGGGAGGGGGGCAGGCAGGGAACTCCCAAACCATCACAACATGACATAAAGAAGAAGGGGAAAGTTAGGAGCATCTAATCAACATAAAAATTCTACACTAGTGATAAATATGGTCAAATTCTGACCTACTTAAAGGAAGCTAAGAACCCGTTCTGGAGTTCAGGCTTTTACCTAACCACCGAGCTGTTACAAGATTGTTACTGTGAACAGAAGCTACGAGTTTAAAACACCAACTCTTTTCACAGTTCATTCATTGGGCAACCACCACATAAGAGCTAGAGTAAAAACCAGTAATAGTTCTGTTGTCATTCCTAATACTAACCTGAGTCAGGCAAATGATTTTTCTCCGGCAGTCAGCTACAAGCAGGTTTTTCAGCTGAGAACACTGAGACATAAAATACGGAAGGAGTGTAGTTTGGAGATGATTAGAATGAGCAAGAAAATTAATATATATAAATGTATATACCTACCTATCTATACACATATATATGTATTAATAGATATATATTCTTAATATCATTTCCAAAAGTAATAGATTAGGAGTATCCAAAGTAAGAAAGCAGGTCTGGTGTAGTGAAGAATGTCCTGTTTCGATCTAAGTGCTGTATAAATTTTTTTAGGAAATGAGAAATTTTACACCACCCAGTCAATAATGACATGAACTTCTTTCATCCTTTTCCCAATACTTTCCCTTCTTCTCCTACCTCAACTGATGCGAGTTCACAAAATAATCTATTATCTATTACCAAACGATGATACAGATATTGCATCATGAGTTCACTTCAGTCACAAGCTGAATGCAAATATACTTGTTTTAATCAGTTGTTAAGACTTTTTACTAGCCCCAAGCAGCAATGAAAACAGCAAGAAAGAAACAGAGTGGGAAAAATACAAATAAATTTCAGTAAGTACAGGTACTTCTGTTTTAAGACTAGATTTTGTAGAGAAGTATTGAATAACGACTAAAACATGTCATTTTTCCCCCCAATTATTATGATGTGATGGTGCAGATTCTTCTTCAAAAAATTTTAAATTGATGGTTTTACAAAGATAATTAACATGAGACATATAAGTGAAGACAATAATAAGACTACTAGAACAATGTTAAAACTGGTAAAATTGATTTTGTGAATACGTTGTCCATTCATAACAACTGCATTCAATGACTCCTGTGCTTTTTTATTCTTGCAATTTCTTCCCTAGACCTTTAAATTTTGTCAGAGGCATTAAAAAATTACATACGTGCACCTCAGTTTGGAATAAAAGTGAGGTCTGCATAAGTCAATCCAGAAAGCACATCGGTGTTCATTATGTGAAAGGAAACTTTAGTTCAGTTACACAGGCAAATGAGATGACCGAAGAGAATCTCCACAAAATAAAAACAGAACCAAGGTGAAAGAGAAGAGTGTGATTCTCATATGGTTTGCAAATATCCCAGAATTTATCCCTAGATTTTCATTAAGAAACAGCATTTAAGTTTGTTTTTCATATTCTGGACAATATTCTTTGTGAATGTGTAACAAACTACTACAGTAACTTCTGTAAAAACAAACCAAAACTAACCAGCATATCTCACCCATAGCCATTCTGCTTTTCATTGTGACTGTTCTCCTCTATGCTTCCCTGCTTATCTTTTCCCTCCTCCATGCTCCCTCACATCCAAAATAAATGTGAACCCCAGATATTCACTCTGGAAATAAAGAGGGGGGGAAAGCCCCTCTTATTTTTAAATAATATCACAGTACTGCAGTATAAAAGGCCTCTGAGCTTAAGCATATAGTACTTAGTACTCATACTGCTGAATCAAGTATCTTCTGTTTTCTGTGATTAGATTCTTTCCACCTACAATGCAACATCTTCTATTTTAGAATACTCAAGAAAAATATTAACTTCTTCACTAAATGTTACAGATAATAAGACACTGTTATTTCAACCTCTTTATTTCTCTAATTTGGAAACAAACAAACAAGTTATAGTTGCATAAGAGTAAAACTTGTTTCTTCCTTGATTACTGTGGTATACTCACTGGAGTTTAAGTTGTGATTTTTCCCTTCAGAGACAATACAGACCCCTTCACTGAAGCAGTTTGTGCTTCCTTCTGCAGCGATTAAGATGTGGGCAGTTTAGAAAAATGATGTGTCTCATATTTCAAGTATTTTACGTTTATATTAGGTTTGCAGGGCAGCTGTTCACAATCAAAGTTAAATATCAAGACTGATTTCAACAATATAAAGTGGATTAAGTGAACTGCTAAGGAAACCATCACTGAACACCATCTGCCAGTCTCATCAATAAGTCATTGCTTTCTGCTCTTGACTTCAAACTAACATTCTCCAAAGTAGCTCTATGATTCGCATGAGAAAACAGGTTCCTCAGAGGGACTTACTAGTGTGATCTCTGCCTCTTGAAGATCACAAAATCACAGAACATCAGTGGCTGGAAGGGACCTCAAAAGCTTATCCAGTCCAGACCCCCTGCCATAGCAGGATCTCCTATACCAGATCACACAACAACACATCCAGGCTGGAATATCTCCAGAGATGGAGACTCCAAAATCACCCTGGGCAGCCTGTTCCAGTGTTCCATCACTCTCACAGTAAAAAAATTCTTCCTCATGTTTAAATAAAACTTCCTATGCCTCAGCTTCCACCTATTGCCCCTTGTGCTGTCATTGAGCACAGAGCCTGGCTCCATCCTCCTGGCACTCACCTGCTACATATTTATAAACACTGATGAGGTCACCTCTCAGGCTCCACTTCTCCAAGCTAAAGAGCCCCAGCTCCCTCAGGCTCTCTTCATAACAGAGCTGTTCCATTCCCTTAATCATCTTTGTGGCTCTGTGCTGGACTCTCCTCCAGCAGTTCTATGTCCCTCTTGAACTGGGGGAGCCCAAAATTGGACAGAGTCCTCCAGATGTGGTCTCACCAGGGCAGATTAGAGGGGTAGGAGAACCTCTCTTCACCTACTAACCACACCCCTTTTAATACACTTCAGAACGGCATTGGCCTTCCTGTCCACAAGAGCACTCTGCTGGCTCATGCTCAACCTCCCATCAACTAGGACCCAGAACCTTTTTCTCTTTGCTGCCTTCCAGAAAGTTCAGTCTCCAACCTACATTGATACCTGGGGTTGCGTAAGAGGGTAGGTACCTGAATGCATCAAATATTGGCACACTGTAAAAGGAATGAAGACTAGAGAGAAAAGGGCTTCAAGAGATCTCTCAGATGACCTGTGAGAAAAACAGAGACACAGAGTGTAGGGATGTTGTCAGGTAAGCCACATTCCATCTGGAGTTGAATGTGACAAGGAACACGAAGAGCAACAAAAAGAGCTCTTAGAGGTTCCTAAGTACCAAAATAAGACCACAGAAAATGTGGGCCCTCTATGGAAAGGGACAAAGTACCAAGTGTTGACAGACATGGAAAAAACTAAGGTAATTAGTGACTTCCTCAACTTAATCTTCACTTACAAAATTCACCCTCAGGAATCTGAGGCATCTGACATCAGGAAACAATGGATCAAGACAGACCTACCCTTGGTGGAGGAGGATGAGGTAAAGGAACATTTGAACATCCACAAGTCCATGTGTCCTGATGGACTGCTCCTGGGCAGTGTCACCAAGAAGGCACTGAAAGTCTTACACTTATGCCTGTTCATTAGTACACACAGAACATTTATTAACAGTGCTGTACTTGTAATGTTTAGAATTTATTTCCAAAATTGTTAAAAGAATTTCATCAACAAATAATTAAAACAGGAACTGCAGGGGGAGAAGAAAAAAATTAATGTCCTTGTCATTTCCCATAATTAAACTGTACCATGCACAGAAACTGTCATAATCTTACTTCCATTTACCCAGATACTTGGACTTTTTCTCTGTTTTTCAGACAGAATGTTTTCTTGCCAAAAATATAGTCAGTCACAGATCAAGCTTTGATGAAGTAACGATTGTTTTCCCTAAGAGCTTGACAAGCAAACCATCTAACTTCCTCCATAATCTACTAGAACAGACACCTATAATTATTTCTGTTCTTTTTATTTTTTAAAAGCAAAGCAAATCTATGATACTTTCTTAGAATATATAATATCAGATGTTTTGTCTGATATGACTCACAAAAGCTTTTCTAAAGGTTTTTCTCAGGTTAGGCAATGACATCCAGAATCAACACCTGCAACATAATTGTTTGATTAAGATCTTAAGTATTATTTCCATGGTTAAAGATCTCTTTATTAATTATTGCTGAAACTTGAAATAGATTAAATTAAACCTTGGCAGTTCTTGACACTTATGACCTCTAAATTGCACCATGTAAACTTCCTACTGTGATGCCAACTGCATCATATCAGGCCACGTTTCTCTTGATGCAGTCTAGGACTCGGTTGGCTGTCTGGACTGCATGTGCACAGTGCAGGCTCATGCTGAGCTTTCATCAACCCAGACTCCAAGGTCCTCTTCCTCAGGGCTGCTCTCCAGCCACTCTCCATGACCACAGAATGGTAAGGTTGGAAGGGACCTCAAGGATCATCTAGTTCCAACCCCCTGCCATAGGCAGGGACACCTCCCACTAGTACAGCTCACTCAAGGCCTCCTCCAACCTGGCCTTGAACACCTCCAGGGAGGGAGCAGCCACAACCTCCCTGGGCAACCTGTGCCAGTGTCTCACCACCCTCACTGTAAAGAACTTCCTCCTAACATCCAGTTTCAATCTCCCCTCTGCCAGTTCAAACCCATTGCCCCTTGTCCTGTCATTACAAGACCTTGTCAATAGTCCCTCCCCAGCCTTCCTGTAGGCCCCCTTCAGATACTGGAAGGCTACTATTAGGTCTCCTTGAAGCCTTCTCTTCTCCTGGCTGCAGAGTCCCAACTCCCTCAGCCTGTCCTCAGAGCAGAGCTGCACCAGCCCTTTGATCATCTTCGTGGCCCTCCTCTGAACCTGCTCCAACACTTCCATGTCCTTCCTGTGCTAAGAGTTCCAGAATGATCCACTTAATGGATGAGGGAAAGACTATAGATAGTGTTTATATGGACTTCAGTAAAGCATTTGACATTGTCTCCCACAGCATTCTCCTGGAGACGCTGGCTGCAGACAGCAGTGTTAATTTGCTTGAGGACAGGAAGGCTCTGCAAAGGGATCTGGACAGGCTGGAGGCCGAGGCTAACTGTATGAGGCTTAACAAGGTCAAGTGCTAACTCCAACAGGGCTGACGTCCTGGTTGGAGTCTGTTAAAGACCACCCAACAAGGAAGAAGAGGTTGAGTTATTACTCTTTAAGCAGTTGGAAGCTGCCTCAAGATCACCTGGCCTTGTTCTTGTGGGTGACTGACACTGCAGAGAAGAGGCAGTCTAGAACATTCCTAGAGTGTATGGAGGACAACTTCTTATCTCCTATCAGGAGTATGAATATCTTGGGCACACTGACAGTTTTTGTCTCTATAGCTGAGATGTTGAATCAGATCATCAGCAACAGGGTTATGATAGAGAATGGACATAGAAAGATGAGATAATAAATGGCATGGGGAAAATTTAAATTGGCAGTGCTACTGAGACACTTCAGCGGTAGATTTTTAGTAAGTATAAAGGCATTGCTACAGGATTTGGTCAGTTGACTTTGATAAAGGGTTTATGTTAATGGTGATCACATTAGCATGTTTTTATTCAAACAGTGATGGCAGTTGGGCTGGTTGCCATACAGTTAATGACTGTATCATGGCAAAACCAACCAACAAAGTGAATAAAAATTAATCACTGGCCACTCTACTGACAGCCAGGCTGTAAAGAAGAGAAATTTTATAACAACTGATTATTTCTGTGCTTGGCAAGATCATGGAGCAGATCCTCCTGAAGGAGGAAGCTGGAGGGAAGAGATGACATCCAGAAGGACTGGACGGGTTTGAGAAGTGGGCCAAAGCCAACCTTGTGAAGTTCAACAAAGCCAAGTGCAAGGTCCTACACCCGAGTTGGGGCAATCCCAAGCACAAATATAGGCTGGGTGAGGAGTAGGTCAAGAGCAGTCTCAAGGAGAAGGACTTGGGGGTGCCAGTTGATTAAAAACTCAACATTAGTCAGCTACATACACTTTCAGCCTGGAAGGTCAATTGTATCCTGGACTGCACGAAAAGAAGTGTGACCAGCAGGATGAGGGAAGTGATTCTGCCCCTCTACTCTGCTCTTGTGAGACCCCCAAACCAAATACTGCATCCAGTTCTGGTGCCCCCAGCATAAGTAGTACATGGAATTGATGGAATGGGTCTAGAGAATGGTCATGAAAACGATCAGAAGACTGAAGCACAGGGGGTGAACAGGGGGCAGGCAAAGAAGGGTAGAGACCACTCTGGTGCCAACTCCAGAGGTCACATGGAAGACCCCCAGAAACCCACTTACACAGTGTTCATATGAGCCAGGTGGAGCTGTGATAAATGAGCAGCACAAAAAATGCAGAGTTATGCCTTCTCAGAGAGAGAACAACATGACATACTGGAACCTGGCAGGATCCTCAGATGCCTCTCCCCTCCTCCCAGACAAAGACACAAAAACACCCTGGGCTGGTAATTATTTCTCTCCACTGCTCCTGCTCTCTTTCTCCATTTTCCCTCTACCTCTCCCTTTTCTCTATTTTGTTTACTCCAGTCATTAATAAATAGCCTTGCCTTGATATTTGGCCTCATTTGTGCCTTCATTTTACACATGGGAATATTTAAAACAAATGCATCTCCTTCTTAACTTTTGGGTCAAGACAATAAGAGAAGGGAATTCTTTACAGTAAGGGGGGTATCACAACCCAGTATCCCCCTTACCAACCCTGGTCATCGGTGGGGGGGGGAGTGGGGGGGAGTGGG
>VWZE01022356.1:109021-130131 GCA_013396675.1 Eubucco bourcierii
AAAATGATGCCAAATGGCTAACAAACTGGGTTTACTAGATTGAACCAGAGTGGAGAGAAAATGGGAGGGAAAAGCAGTGGAAAAAAAATTTATCAAAGAGAAAGGATATCACCATTTCCCTGGCTTGAAAACCATGGCATTGTCACAGGAGCAGTTGTTAAGTTTTTTGGCAGCAGCAGCAGCAGAGCAGGGCTATGCCATGTAGCCTTCTCTAGGCAGTACGAGGCAGGGCCACGCAATGTGGATTTTCTCCTGGGTGCAGGTAGCAGTGGGAACTGAATGCTGTGGGGCCAGCAGTACAGTCTAGCTGCTGTGGAACCCTCTAGATGTGCATGCAGTGGCAGGAAAACAGGGCCCTGCCACGCGTCTCCTGACACTCGTCCAGGTGCAGGGCTGTGCCATGTGGCTGCTGCCACTTGGCGCTGTCACCTGCCAAGGAGCAGGTCGAAGTGGAGCAGCAGGGACAGCATGGATTCCTCCAGCCCCCTGCCCCTCCTGCTTGCCAAGAAGTCACCCATTTCCCCCTCAGCCTCCGTGCAGCAGGTGAGGGTCAAGGCTGCAGCACCCAGATCTGTGCAGAGTGCCAGAGTACCCTGTGCACCCCCACCCCTCAGGGGCACTGTTTGAGCCAACAACAACATTTGGGGTCTCACATGGTAAAAAAAGGAATAGGTTGCCCACAGAGGCTGTGGGTGTCTACTTCCTGGAGGTGTTCAAGGCCAAGCTGGATGAGACCCTGAGCAACCCGATCAAGTGGAAAATGCCCCTGCCCATGGCAGGGAGTTGGAACTGTATGACCTTTAAGGTTCTTTCCATCCCAAACCATTCTGTTGGAGTGGGTTCAGAGGAGGCCACGAAGATGCTGAGAGGGCTGCAGCAGCTCTGCTCTGAGGACAGGCTGAGAGAGTTGGGGATCTGCAGCCTGGAGAAGAGAAGGCTTCCAGGAGACCTCAGAGTAGCCTTCCAGGATCTGAAGGGGGCCTACAGGAAGGCTGGGGAGGGACTATTGACAAGGTCTTGTAATGACAGGACAAGGGTTGAAGGGTTTGAACTGGCAGAGGGGAGATTGAAACTGGATGTTAGGAGGAAGTTCTTTACAGTGAGGGTGGTGAGACACTGGCACAGATTGCCCAGGGAGGTTGTGGCTGCTCCCTCCCTGGAGGTGTTGAAGGCCAGGTTGGAGGAGGCCTTGAGTGAGCTGTACTAGTGACTAGAAAGCCTTCTCTTCTCCAGGCTGCAGAGCCCCAACTCTCTCAGCCTGTCCTCACAGCAGAGTTTCTGCAGCCCTCTCACCATCTTTGTGGCCTCCTCTGGCCCCACTCCAACAGTTCCATGACCTTCCTGTGCTGGGGGCTCCAGAACTGTACACAGTAATCCAGTTTGAGGACCTGCTAGAGACAAGGGGGAAATTATCCCCTAGCAGATTTATTAACCAGATGAATCCACCACTGAATTCAAGTGTGTGTCATTCATCAACTCCCACAAATTATAATCCTTCTAATTTGTAACAGGCTTAGAGATAGAAGAACAGTTTTTGAATTGTCTCCAAAAGTAGGACTTCAATACATTAATTTCCTTTGACTACAGGGTGATTTCAGAATATCTGGTGCTTTTTGGATAAATACTAACATGAATTTCAGGACTTGAAAAGTTGGCCAGAACTTGGATGTGTAATAAAATTGCACTTTTCCAAAATTTTCTGTCAATTAATGGTCTTTAAAATAACCAGTGCTGCAATAAAATGAGAAAATAATACAGTTTTTTTGTGGTAAGAACACCAGATGCTTTCCTAGCATCCACTGGCAGGTGTCACAGACAGGTTTTGTCTCTGGAATCCTACTGAGGAACAGGATAAATCACCTCTCTTGTATTACATATACAAGTATTTTATTAGTGCCTTCAAAAGAAGGCTTATAGTGGGCAAAGATCCTAAGTGAAAACTGATGTCAGCCATACAAAGCTATGTCAAACTGATTCCCACTCTTCTTAGAATTATGTTTTCAAGGCATTTAAAAGCTTTGGATGTGTGGGAATAAAAAGCTTGCCCATACTGTACCAGGATTAAAATTTTATTTCTTATTGTGAAATCAAACTGAGACAAGTTCAACGGTGTTGAAAAGTCAGCTGGAATGAATCCCTAACTCTTTCCAGCAGCTCACTGATTATTGGCAGGACTGGGTATTTTTTTGTTTGTTTTTGAAAAATCAATACTACATAACAGACTACAGAGAAGTACTTTGTTTCTTGAACAAGGAACAGGTGAAGTAATACAGCTACCTAGTTTTGACTCAGTGGATGTTCGGTTTCCAGCTGGAGATAAATATGTCAACTACAGGCACAGAGTGCAATTGCAAAATCCTGAGCTTGATGAATTGGCAAGGTTTCATCATCTTACTGTTAAGCACTACACAAATCTTAGTATTGAATTTGTCTCCCTTAAAAGGTACTGCAAGAACAGATGCAGTCATCTATGACAGATACAACAAAAAATATGGACTTGATCTGGCAGATGTTCACATTTTTTGCCAACTGAAGAAAGCAAGACACTCACCACAGGCAGAGATAAAGTCTGTGATATGGCTATCTCTGAACAGTCATATGAGGTATTCAGAACACCTGGAAATCAGAATATTAGGTGAAGTTTAAGACTGTTTCAAGAGAGCAGCCCTGAGGAAAAGGCCCTGGGGGTGTGGGGTGATGAAAAGCTCAACATGAGCCTGCAGTGCGAGTGCAGCCCAGTCCAAACGTGCCTTGAATAGTATTATTATTATATATATAGTATTTATAGTTATTCAACTCTGATCTGATTGGTAAATTGGTGGTGAAATTAAATGGATGCTTTTCTCCCCCAAAGAAGGTCTGGTTTTTGTCTCTAATTGGTGATGTGCTGGTTTGAAGCTAATTGGAGTATTTTTCTAGTCTGGGTGCTTTTTTCATAGTGTGGAGGGGCAGGTAACTCCCAAACCGTCACAGGTGTCCTCCTTGCCCCGTCTCATCTCTTCAGCTTTTTGCTGTATTTTCTCATCTCAACCAGGTAGAGGTGGGAGGATGGAGGTGTGTACTGGTTACTGTTCAGAGTCAGACAGACACATATTGGTGATTAACTCTTTCAAGCCTGGTTGACCACAAGATAAGTCTCAGAAAGTGGAGAGGTTAACAGATGGTTTAAGGTTACACTGACACTGAGACAGATGTGTACATAGATAATTTGAGCTTCAGAACAACATTTTGAAAACACATATCTGTGAAGATTAATATTGTTATGAGAAGTCAAAGTCTTCCCAAAATGGTGCCTTGAGATGGAAATGCCTCATTACAATTATCATGATAATGTGAAAAATCACACCTCCTAGCTAAAGAAGCCTCTACCCAAAGAAGCCCCTTATGCTCTGAGCATACACTGTGAATATAAAGGTGAATGCTTTAAGATGAAGCAAGAAAAAAAAAAAAGCCAACAACCCCCTCAACTAACCAATAGCTAGCTAGTAGGCATTAATATTAGGCACAGCTAATACATGTTGTTGTATAAACACCTGCTGTGAATTTAAACCAGTGTGTTAGTTTTACTGAATTACCACAGAACACCCTTTTCTGTGCAGAACTGTAACAAAATAAGCATCTCAGTGTTACCAATTTTCTTTGCCCAGCAGGTAAAGAACACATATCTGGGGCAACAGTAGGAGTGAACAAGCAGCTACGTGGTGTTTAGTTGCCAGCTGGGTGTGCCTAAACCATAACAGCAGAGCATGAACACAAATGAGATTCATGTAGCAGAAGTAGAGGTACTGGGCCTGAGGTGGTAAATGAGTATAACCTGCATGGCTGACTGTGAACGTTAATGGAAAAATATCGCTGTCAGAAAATTTAAGGGCAACTTCAGTGGATTTCATAATTAATGAAATCCCAAATTTATTCCATTTTGACCACCACTTTTCCCAACAGCAAGAGTTACTGCATCAATCAGGTTTCAAAGTGAACAAGATGGGCCTGGAAAGTTTAAACCAGGTTCAAGCTCATCTCTGAGGAAAAAAAAAGATAAAATAGTCAGCACCTTTTCCTAGCAACAGCAGAAAAGTCTTTGCTACATTACTCAAAATTAAAGAACACACGAACAAACATATTGCTAGCAAGACAGTAATGGAGCATAGAATCAATGTATAAGAAGGATTAGAAACGTGTTCAGAGCAAACAAGAGTGATTAGATGATCGCCGTTAGGTTCTTTCACACGCACGAGAAGCTTCGGCCCCATATGGATCGATAGCACAGGCTTCCTTGTTAAAAATCAGCCAGTGAAGTTAGCCAGTACCTCAGGTAAGCATTACAGCATCAATGATTGCCTAATGCTTGTTATTATCAGTCAGTTCAGTTCATTATTGCAAAGCTTTATGTTACCACTTTATGCCAGATGTTTTTTTACAGAAGAGGTAAAGTACAAGCACATTTCTCAAGACTGAAATAGTAATCCTTTGTGTCGGAAATATCCACAGAGGGAAATTATGGAGTGATTCCTACAAAAACCTTAGTAGTTGTCTTCTGCTACGGAAGCATAATGGTGTGCTGGGTTGCCTTTCTCTGGGAATAAGGTGCCCAGCAAGCTGCTGTATCATTCTTCTCCTCAGCAAGATGAGGAGGTAAGAAAATGAGTAAACTTAAATCTGGAAAGAGAGGGCTAGGGGGAAGCTGTTTCAAGATTTAGTTTAATTTCTCATTATTCTAATCTGATTTTGATTTTTAATTAATACAACTAATTTCCCTATGTCAAGTCTGTTTCACCCATGACAGTAACTGGCGAACGATTGACCCGTAAGCTTTTCATTCTATTTTTTTCTGCTGTCCAGTTGCAAAAGGAATGGGGTTATAAGGAGTTTCTGTTAGCTGTTTAAAGACCAGTTCAGTCCTTTCCCTTGACATTCATTGGCATGCAATGGACAGAGTCCCCCCTGGATATTAGCCAGTGAAGAAAAGAAAGAGGAGAACTTCACCCTCAGCTTTATACTAAATATGACATCTGTGGAATGGAATACCTTGTTGGCCAGTTATGGTCAGCCAAACTGTCTGACCCTCCCTGCAGGTGTAGTCTTTTTCTCTGCAGCCCCAACCCAGTACACAAGATTTAGTGGTGACCTACATCTGCATAACAATCCTTGGTAAAAACTAGAAACAAAACAGTATTACTACTAGAATCAGTAGTGAATCGGTTAATTGGTTAAATCGGTTGTTTTATTTAGCAAATACATATGAAACATTTTGTGGTGCACAGCTGAAATTTTTCAACACATCTAAAAGATCTAATTTCAAAAGGAGTATTTCATGTTTGTGTCTCTGCAATTTTTTCATCCAGGAGTTTCTCAAATAGCTCTTGGTTTTTTTTCCCCCCCCAACTTTTATGTGAGAGAGGACTTTATGCCCATGTACAGAATGAGTGTAAATCATATGTAAAATTAAAGCACTAAAGTTTCTGTATCACAACGAATTATTCTGTGCTTGATGATGGAAGATGATTACTGATAAAGATATGATCACTGCACAATAGAATAATCTAAGCTGAAAGGGAAATGAGAAGCTCTTGCTCCTAGAGGTAACAGCTATAAACAAAAAACAGAACCAGAACATCCAGTCAAATGTTAAAAAATACCAAAGATGAAAACAATACTTCTCTAGGCACTCAGGTTCACTGTTTGATTGTTCTCACCAGCAGAAACTTCTCTTCCATCCAGCCCATCATGACAGGAGATCTTAGGGCAGACTACATCATCACTGCAATCGTTGCTGACCTTCAGCAGACTATGGCTCACTAGCTTGTTTCTGATCTGGTTCTCCAACCAGTTTTTCTGTGCCATGAAACCATGTAAGCAACCACAACTGTACATCCATACCTTGTAAATACATTTCTGGTCAGATTTTGTAATAATTTTTTTTTTTTTTTTTAAAAAGAAACTCTACCTCCATCAAAAATAAAAAATAATAACATTTCCTAAGCAAAAGGCACGGTGCCATTTTTTGAAACCGGATTTGTTAACATTTACCTATCACAAATTAAAGAAAATAATCATGTGACAAGTAGAGGTGACACTGTACGCTCACAGACATGGACTGCTTGTTTTGGAAGAACGGTTGCTTGCTGCTTGCTTGGGGTTTTCCGTTTGCCTGCTCAGTTTGAGGTTTGTTTTAGAAGGCGATAACAGAGGTATTGTTAGGATGCAAGAGTTTGTTCAGCAGAATCCTATGCATTTATTATAAAAAAGTCCTTTCTACTTTTCATCTAAATCATTTATTTCCCATTTCATCTACTCAAAAACCTGTAGAGACCTTTAACCTAGACTGGTTTACCACTAAACACAAGAGTGACACCCCATAAGGCTTCAAATATAGTTTGCTTAATATTTCAGGCAATTAAGTCATATATATGCTTACTACAGTAATTGTGCAGATTGTATGTTAACTTAAAAGGACAGTTCAAATCTTCAGATTGATTCAGATAATGACTGTAACTAAAATCTCTTTCTCCTATCAAGATCTTTAAAAACAACTCTTTCTTAGGATATAATTTATAAAGTTAAATATATGCCAGTTTTACATTCAAGACTGGCTCATAACAGTGTTACACAGAAAATCTATAAGAAAAAAGGTGTACCAAGTAAGCCTTATTTTTCTGGAAAAAAACAAAAATCCTTAAAACCAGGAGGGGAAAAAAAGTGTTCCGAACGCTTAAAAGCATCTGGGACATACTGATTTCATATACTGCCATGAAACCTGTCTGATGATAATTAAGATATTACGTCACCATCGACTGTGGAACTACAAGGCTTATTTCATAAAGGCTAACAAAACCTCTCAGTCACAAAAAAAAAAAAAACACCAACAGAAAAAAACCCACCCAAACAAGTAAAAAAAAATACAATTTTGTTTTGCATCAGTTGCCAGTCACAAGCTTGTACTGAACCTTACAAAATCAGACAACCAACTACACAATTAAGAATTTTAAGAAGATAAATTTAGAACTAGGTCAGAATGAAAAAAAAGTCTCAAAATTCAATAATCTTTGTCTTTCCACACAAACATCAACTTTAGTCAAAGTGTTTATATAAAGCCATTCTCCATAAACTCAGATTTAAGGAATAATTATCATTACTGATCTGCTAAGTAAAAATTTAAGGTCACAGGATTCTCCAGATTCTTCCATTTCCTCTCTTAATTGGACATTGCTGTTCTTCCCTCTTAACAACTCATTTCAAACTTGAGGAGATCTAATTTGGCATTTCTTTGTCTACTGTTCTTCACTGAACAGTAAATGTTTTGTTCAAGCTCAGAAAGGTTAATTTCAGCACATGCAACCAAAGCATCCTTCTCCTCTCATACTCTCTCCCCCTTATGCAGAAGTTTAGATTAAAAAGAAAGAAATTTTTTTTTTTTAAATACTGTATTTTTTTGGACTTCAAACAAAATGTGCTGCTTTGAGTAAATTCATTGGACCAGCAATACCCATTTTAAAACAACTTCTGCAAATCTTTACACATCTTCAAATAGCCATGAAACAATTGCTTATCCTAGGAACATAGAAAGGCAAACCTAAAAGAGAATTAAAACTATGAGGCCACTAGAAGCCCTCCTATCTGTCATAACTGTTCCCTAGTTTAACCTAGCAAGAGTAAGGTCTTTAGTGCAACCTGCTGGCTCCTTATGCCATTTTTCAACTGGATCCATGGGAAGCACTATCAAAGTAGTGCAGTTAATGTTGAACAAGAGAGGTAAATTTATTCTCTCTGTGGATTTCTTAAGGCTAGAAAGTTAAAACTGTTACTTTATTATAAATTAAAGATGATTTAAATAGAATTTACTAGGGGAAAAGAATTAAAGGCACTGCACTCGCAGCAAGAACGTTAACTTTTGATGTTAAGAGCTTGAATGTAATTTCTGAAAGCTTGTGCTCATTTGCTAATTTGCTAGCACTCAGTTTTCCTAAAACATTTCTTAAAGAAGCTCCACAGCTGTCTGCCAAAATAATGAAAATGCCCTCATTCTCTCACGAATAAGAACTTATGCAGTGAATAACCACCAGTAGTAATGAAAGTTACTGCAACAATCCCAACAGACACTTGTAAGGAGGCATTCCTAAATACACAAAGAAGTGGAAAAGCCTAAGAAATTCAGACTTAAAACATTTATTGTACTTTCTGTAACTATCTAGAGTGATAATGCTGGCATACCTGAATAAATATAAACAACAATGAGAAGGAAAGAGGCAGGAATGCATGTTATCTGCCTTTCCTTTCAGTTTAATGCAAAAAATTGAGATCAGTAAGATTTGTTAAAAGTGTTAAGAATGGATTAAAAAAAAAGTTTATTGGGGAAAAAAAAAGGTGTCTTCACCTCCCTCACTTAACATATAAGTCACAAGTAAAAGGAGTTTACAGGATCTGAAATAAAATCTAAATAAAAATAAGTGCCTGCACCACATTACTCAATGTAGGAACTTTGCTCCTCCCTATTTCAGCTTTGTGAAACACAACACAGTTTCTTCTAGTGCTTATTCATTCCTCAGGTCTGTTTGTTGCTCTCGTGCAGTGTCAAGATTGAATAAGGTTAGACATGCAAAAGTAGTCTGATGCTGTATTATTGTAAATCCATGGGAAAAACAGTAATTTGATTACACCCTTGTGACTGGAGATCAAAACGGTTTAGGCGAACAGAATATCCTCCTATGTCTTACTGCAAAAGGTCAGATCTTTAAAGAGCAATTCATGATATTTACAGCAAGCAGTGCAATATATTATAGGTTCTTGACAAATGTTCCATCCTAAATTAAGTTCTATAAATATTATTTTCACATTTGTTCAGCTAACAAGGACACCACTACTTTCCAACTCAGGACAAGCACACATCATATGCTTTCTGTTTAGATAAGCCATTTTGTCACTGTATCAAATTATTTGTTTGGATGTACACTGTGATGGTTTGGGAGTTCCCTGCCCACCCACACACAATGAAAAACCCCCAGACTATACTCAGCCAGTTGGAAGTTGAGGACTGAAGCTCTATTTACAGCTCAGCACAATGTACAAGCAGAGATAGACACAACAGACAGGAACAGTTACAGACATAGACAAGTTAAAGGCAATACAAAAACACAATCCCCCTCCCAAAAATCAGAGTCCCCAGGAGGGGCTCCCAACCACCCTTCCACCTTCTTCCCACCCTTCTACCTTACCCAAGGATCTGCCTTACGTGCAAGGTGAGTTTGGAGGATGGGCAAGGGGAGTTAGAAGCTCAGTGGTTAGTGAGGTTAGCAGAGAGGCCAGCAGACAACGTTCACTTTTCACCAATGTTCACGTTCCACAGCCTATAATATAATTCTTTTCACAAAAAAATACTCCAATTAGCTTCAAACCAGCACATATATAGGCTGTGTGCCATTTCTGTTTGGCTGTATTCTTCTGTTACTCCAAGAACACCATTTTACATTCCCCTTTTGCTTTCCAGTCTCCATTTTGGTAAGTAACACTAGGTTTTACAATGCATTACCCATCTTTAGGATCTATATGCACAGGACTCAACATCCTACACACTTGGTGAGATTCAGCTGCATAAACGTAGCATTTTACATCATAGGATCATAGAATGATAAAGTTGGAAGGGACCTCAAAGATCATCTAGTTCCAAGCCCCTGCCATAGGCAGGGACACCTCCCACTAGTACAGGTCACTCAAGGCCTCCTCCAACCTGCCCTTGAACACCTCCAGGGAGGGAGCAGCCACAACCTCCCTGGGCAGCCTGTGCCAGTGTCTCAACACCCTCACTGCAAACAACTTCCTCCTGTTGTTCCCTTAGTATCAGAGTATTCAGCTTCAATCAATAAATGAGATAAAATATGTTTGTCCTCTTGTTCACGTTAGGTACCTGTGCATTGTTGTTTTAGGCACAGAGTGAAGCTCCACAAAGCTGTTCACAGAATTGTCCCCTCACCCTCTTTCCTTCCCAGGATTTTAAGAAGAAATTAGGAGTAAAATGCAAACCTCACAGATTGAGGTAAGAAAAAATTAACAGAGCAATACAAGGAAGAAATGAACAACAGAAATAACAATAGTAGTGAAGAAGTAACATACAAGTAGTAATATAAAATGTGACACACCCATCTGATGACTCTTGCCCAAGCTCCCAAGCCATCCATACCAAAACAAACATCACAACTGCCTGCACCAACACTTCCCCCTCAGGTACTGGATGTGACTTTGTATGGTATTGAGTACTCCACTGGCTGCTTCAGCTGGCTACCCGGGTGTGGCCCCTCACAACTTGTGAAAAAAACAGCTCTGTCTTAGCCAAACCTAGGATGCTACCTCACTACTGTTTCCACATTTAGACGTTAGACTGCAAGCTCTCTAAGCAAAGTTCAGTGAATGAACACCTTTTTCTCTTCTAAGACAACTTTTCCTTCCCTTGTGGGTTTTCACTTCAGATGCTTCCATTTTGATAGGACGCCACTAATATGCATTACTGTGAATCAATGATACACAAAGAGGAAATACATTGAAGATTCAGTGTTTATGCTAGAATTCAGGGTGACAAGGACTAAAACAGGGTTATGAGGATGATTTAGGGACTGGAGCATCTCTCTTACAAGGGAAGACTGAGAGACCTGGGGCTATTTAGTCTGGAGAAGGCTGAGAGGGGTCCCAGAAGGTGTTCAAGAAAAGACTGGATGAGGCACTTAGTGCCATGTTCTACTTGATTGGATAGGGCTGGGTGATAGGTTGAGCTGGATGACCTTGGAGGTCTTTTCCAGTGTGGTTGATTATGTGATTCTTTGACCTTATCAATGTCTAAAAATACCTGACAGGTGGCTTACAGGAGGATGGAGCCAATCTCTTTTCAGTGATACAAGGGGGACAAAAGGTACAAAGATACAGTAAATATTTAATATTGTCTGCACTGTAAAATTTTCTAATGATCTGAGTATTTTTCACAAGTAGAACTCCCGATATCAGTTTTGCAGTAAAAACAGAGATGATACCATTGTTAATATTACGTTCTACATCAAAAGTAATCACTCTCAGCTGCTATAATGTATAGATCTTTCTCTCCTCTAAAATGTCTTTATATCCCTAGTAATTCACCTCCCAGATCTTCTACCTTCCAGTATTCTCTATCTACTTAATCTGCTTAAGTCACATGCAAATATCATTAAGTACAGATCTGGATCAAAGGTCTTCATGTTCATCCATGTCCACAGGTTACAGTACAGAAAGAAGGAAAAAAAGTGTCTTGAAGATATGTTCACCCTGGAAAAATCTCTATACTACAACCTTATTATAGAGGCAACATGCCATAAGAGAGCTCTGAAATGACAGCTTGGAAAAAAGTTATTGAGAAAATAAAATATAGAATTGCTTCCAAGAACTTATCAAAACAATACTGTATTCACCAGAGATATCTGCAAAAATTCACAAATGACAGTGTGATGAAACACAAAATATGTAGTAACAGTGGTATAGATTCCTAAAAGACAATAGATAATATTAAATTCATTCTTCCTTGTATTAAAAAAAATGCATTTTTTTACAAAAAAAAATAATTATTGAAAGTATGCCATAATACAACACATGCAATAACAGATTGATTTAAATGAATTCCAAAAAAAACTCGTTAGAATGTTTAGTGTGGTACATTGCATGTAAGTCACGTTGCCATAGAGACAAATATTATCCTGTATTAGAGACAAATTTGAAGAATATATTACTCAGTAATTCAGCTGACCTGATCCTGCTGAGAATATGCTCACAGGTAAAAGTGTCCTTTAATTATCTAAATCTTATCTCGACATTTTGGGTCAGCTCTCCATAGAAGCATAAAAGGGAACAGCAAAACATGTTTTGTACATTTTAACACCACATTATTACATGTTCTACAGCAACACAGAATAAAATACCAATGAATATACTTTTTCCATTTCGTATGTCAGCATTAGCTGGAGTGATAATGTATAACTCATCTCTCCAAGATATATTCTGGAACTACTGTCAAAGCTAAGCCTAGAGTGAATGCAACTTTTATTTGCTTTGACATTTGCTTGAGACACAAAATTGCATTTCATGATATTAAATTCAAAAGGCATATTTCTGTTACTGAAATAATATCTGCCAATGATACTTGCTGAGAAAGTACTTGAAGAAAGTACTTAAAAGTTTTACTGTAGTTCTCTGAACATGATGCAGGTCTTTTGCTGATTCCACCACAAATTTTTAACTTGGGAAGATAAAAACACAGCTCTAAATATGTAGTTCACTTCAGTAAAATAAAAACTGAACAGAATTTTCAAGGAAGTACAATATATTTCTCACGTTTTAAGCTTTCCAAAATAACAACTATAATATTCAGACCTTAAAATGTTCCACAAAAAGACTGCATGAAGATGACATTAAAAAAAAACAAACCACCAAAAACCAAAAAACCAAACCCACCAAGCTATAAACAAACCAACCCAAACCGTCAGAATTTGTTCAAGTCATATGGAACAAACCTTATGGTATTTGTCAGTTATCTCAGGTATTCAAGTTTTTTTAAGTATATGTGACTAAACTGACTTTTGTTCATGGTTTTCTCAATTACTCCATGTAGTCCAGTATAAACCATTGTGATGTTGGTCTACTAATTAATTACACTAAAGAGACAATGAAATGAACTTATTACTGAAATGATTACATTTTAGAATAAAAGTCAACTAGTACTTTCATACTTGGACTTCATACTCTATTGAGAGGAAGTTAGGCCATTTCTATAGCCGCATTTAAAAGAGAACAGGCAGGGAATTCCTCTGGCAGATGCTATTCTACCCCACTGCTGCAAAATAAAGTAATCAATCTTCTCTGGACCATCCCACAAGTGAAAAAATCCCTGAAGCAAGCAGAGATTTCCTCGTAACTTACTGTAACATAATGTTTTGAATTTCAGCAGTGTAAGAAGTCAAATTACATCTCCTCCACATGATTTACACTTGTGTGTGTGCTTTTTAAATTCTGTAAAAGTATAGCTAGAAGACAGTCCAGAATCCAGGATTTAATGTATAGCAATACGAAACATTGTTATGGAAGTAACTTATCCATTTTAGAATTTAAGAGTAGCTAATACAATTTATCACCAGACTGCTGTTCTGACTTGTGCTCACTAGCATAATACCATCATACAGACTCCCTCCTTTGCAGATGCCTCACCAGTCACGAATCACAGAATTATCAGAATTAGAAGGGACCTCAAAGATCATCTAGTTGCAACACTCTTCCCATGGGCAGAGACACTTTCCACCAGATCAGGCTCCCCAGAGCCATATTCAGCCTGGCCTTAAAAACATCCAGGGATGGGCCTTCCACCACCTCCCTGGGCAACCTGCTCCAGTATCTTACCACCCCTATGGCGAAAAACTTCTTCCTAACCTCTAATCTAAATCTACCTTCCTCTAGCTTGGATCCATTCCTCCTAGTCCTATCGCTACCTGAGACCCTAAGAAGTCCCTCACCATTTTTCTTGTAGGCCCCCCTCTCAGATACTGGAAGGCCACAATAAGATCTCCTCAGAGCCTTCTCTTCTCCAAACTGAAGGACCACACCTTTCCCAGTCTGTTCTCCTAGCAGAGGTGCTCTGATCACTCTCAGGGCTCTTCTCTGGACACATCCAGCACATCTGTATCTTTCTTGTAATAGGGGTTTCAGAACTGGATGCAGTACTCCAAGGTGGGGTCTCACAAGAGCGGTGTAGATGGATGGGGAGAATCACCTCCCTCACCCTGCTGGCCACACTTCTCTTCATGCAGTCCAGGATACAGTTGGCTTTCTGGGCTGCAAGTGCACAGTGGCAGCTCATATTGAGCTCCTCGCCCACCAGCACCTCCAATTCCTTTTATTCAGGGCTGCTCTCAAGGTAGTCACTGCCCAGATGATACTGGTGCCTGGGATTGCCCCAACCTAGATGCAGGACCCTGCACTTAAGTCTTGTTGAACCTCATGAGGTTGGCATGTGCCCAGTTTTCCAGCCTGTCAAGGTGCTATGGCATCCCAAAGCACCCTCCACTGTGTCAGACACATCACACAGGTTGGTGTTGTTGGCAGACTTGCTGAGGGTGCACTCAACGCCACTGCCATGCCACTGACAAAAACATTAAAACAAGACTGATCCCAGTACTAATTCTTGAGGCATTTTGCCTGTCACTAGCTTCCACTTGGACATGGACCCCTTGACCACCACTCTTTAGGTGTGGTCATCAAGTCAATTCTTTATACAGGGTGTTCCATCCATCAAACCCATATTTTACCAGCTTGGAGATAAGGACGTTGCATGGGACAGCATCAAAGGCTTTGCTTGGGTCCAGACAAGTGATGGCAGTTGCTCTCCCCTTGTCTATTAATGTTGTGATCATATCACAGACATCCACCAGACTTGTCAGGCACAATTTGTTCTTGGTGAAGCCACGTTTTCAACTTAATCAGGATCAGATTGTTTCAAGGTCTCCTCCAATCCTGACAACTCTGTGATGGTCAGTGAACAGCTTTCCTAGATGCTCATACTCTGCCTAGTCTCTCACCCTATTCTGTCCACAACTACACAGTTTGCATTTAGTAATATCAGCTCAGGAAGAGAGAAACACTTCATTTTTGTTTGTTTGTTGTTTTATTCCATGTTAATCAGATCTTTCAGAAAGTGTCTCTTTAATGTTTAATACAAAAACTTGAACAAGAAAGGGTTTTTTCTAATCGTGATCAGGATAAGGAAGTCAAGGAAAAATGAATTTGTTTGGTATACTGTGGTCCATTGTTACTTCAATTTTGACTTTATTGGTTCAGCAGTGCTTTACTACCATGGTGCAGTATCGTGTGTGCTCCTTTGGTAAGGCAGTTTGGAACTAGGTTAAAAGGGTGTTAGCAAAGGTTGGAAATTTTGTTATGGATGTTTTAGGGTTTAGGAATGCAGCTGAGAGTATGCCATACGTTACGCTTGTGGCAGACACTTATTTGGGAGAGCTGAGTTAGTCAGTGGTTTGCTAGTACACTTGAATTTGATGTTTCTAGCTCCTATTGCAGATCTGATTGTAGTTTGGAGAAGAGAGAAATGCAAGAATAAACAGGTTCTTAACGAAACTTATTCACAGTATCACAGTATCACCAAGGTTGGAAGAGACCTCAAAGATCATCAAGTCCAACCCATTCCCACAGACCTCAAGACTAGACCATGGCACCAAGTGCCATGTCCAGACCCGCCTTGAACACCTCCAGGGACAGTGACTCCACTACCTCTCTGGGCAGCCCATTCCAGTAGCGAATGACTCTGTCAGGGAAGAACTAGCCAGCTCCCTCTAGTTATGCCCATACATTGGCAAGTAAAATGGTGGGGAAAGATAATGAAAAAACTCCTCTGGCTGTTGGTGAGTTTGCTGATCAGATGAGGCAGACTGAGAACAGCCTCACGTTTAATGCCATGGTGTCAGCTAGAAGTACTATGGTGGAAGAGGTAAAAGATGCATGAAACAACAAGGAGGAATTTGAAACCCCTGTCCCAGCTGGTGAAGGACAATGACCTTTTCATGTCTCAGCCAGAGATAGGGGTTCCTCCCAGAAGACCAATTCAAACTCACTCATGTAGAAATAAACGACAGTCACATGGGTCTCCTTGGGTAATCTTATGTGATCAATTTGGTGAAAACATGGATAAGTGGGATGGGAAACCTACCTCACTTCTCCTGAGAGTGAGTGAGTTGTAAAGTGACAAGACTAAAGAGTAGTTGCCTCAGTTTCCCCAAATGACCCAAATAGTTCTGGCAATGATTCAGATAATACCATTAAACACTGCCAATTGTACTTGCAATGGTCAGCAACAGGGGGGCTCTGCCTCTTACCAGGCAGAGGCCAGGGACCAGGAAGCTAACAGGATATACTGGAACATATGGCTTGGTACCTTGAAGATTCACCAATACAGGGCTCTAGTTGACACAGGTGCTCACTGATGCCCTCAAATCATAAATCTATTGCTATTTCTAGAATTACAGGAGAGTCTCAAGAATTGAGGAGGTTGGAGGCAAAAGTAAGTTTAATTGGGAGTGACTGGCAAAGACTTGCCATTGTAACAGGTCCAAATGCACCTTGCACTTTGGGAACAGACTTTGAGAGAAGGGCGCTTCAAAGATCCCAAGGGTTATAAATGGACCTTTGGAATAGCAACTGTAGAAGCTGCTGGAAACAGACTGGAGTTGTCTATTAGGCCTGAGCTCTCAGATGAGTCTGCAGTTGTTGGACAGCATAATACAGAGGATGTGAAGTTGCCAACTGCCACTCAAACTGTACATCACAGGCAATATAGAACAAACCATGACTCTTTGGTGCACACATATGATCTGATTCATTGTCTGGAGCGCCAAGACGTCATTAGAAAAAAACTATTCACCTGTTAACAGTCCAATATGGCCTCTATGAAAGGCAAATGGAGAATGGAGACTCACAATTGACTTCTGCGGCCTAAATGAAGGAACTCCACCCATGGGTTCGGCTGTGTCAGACATGTTAGAACTCCAGTATGAGTTGGAATCCAAGGAGGTCAAATGGTATGCAACCACAGATGTTGCTAATGCTTTCTTTTCTACTCCAGTAGCAGAGGAATGCAAGCCTCAGTTTGCTTTCACCTGGAGGGAGATTCAGTATATGTTTAACTGTTTACCCCAGGGGTGGAAGCACAGTTCAATGATCTGTAATGCAGTGATCCATGATGAAAGGTGAAAGGTGGAGTGTCAGGTCCTGCACACTGGTCACAAAAATGCCCCAAAAAAACCAACAAAAAACCCAGAAAACCCAAAAATACCCCCCACAAAAACCAACAATGCTTCACTTTACTCACTGCAACCCCATAATAATACTGCTGTTAAAGAAAGAAAAGTTTATTTCAACTCAAAACACCAAAGTATCAGACAGTATATTGAGACACACCATGAAATACACTTGGAGGAACTCCAGGACTGAGAATCACCAGAAAAGCAATTGAGTCTTCGAGTTCATCTGTCTTTCTGACACAATATGGATTCAGTCTCTCCTAAATGAAAATATCCTGGCAACATCAGCAATAAACTTGTAGTCCTCTAGTTTCACTTTTTTAATGAAAAAGAGGCAGTGTAAAAATTTATCTCATCATCCTGTCCTGAGTTAAAAGCCAAAGAAAGATCTGGAAAATGTAGTACAGATCTAAAGTTGTGCTGCATAGCCATCAGCATTCTAAAAACATTATGATAAAGGTATTTTTCTGTAAAAAAACACTAAATACTATGATATACACAAAGGGAGCCAGATAAGAATATGCTATAGTAATTTTGGTTGGTTCATATCCTTACTGGAAGGTTCCTAAGGCTAAAGAAAGGGAGTTTCTCACTGTACTTGGATTTTGTAGAGGTTTCCTTTATTAGCACCAGCCTATGAACAAGTCTTAACTACTGTACAGTTAGAAATAATTCCTTAAACCTCAGGGATGTGGTGACATCTTGCAACTCCTAAATATGGTACATCACCCTAGATATTTTCCACACAATTTTGTTATACCACTATTTTTGGAGGTAACAGTAAAAGAAGGTACAGGTATATCCTCTTTTTAGCACTCAGCTGTTTAGATGTCCTTATTTTTTCAATATCGGAATCAACAGTGCTATGAAGAAATAAAATTCCATACCACGTCACAAGAATTTTTATTAAAGGTCATTCTATATAGACACCTACAAAGAGTATTTGTAAGTTCACAGCCCACATGTAGCAAAGTCAACTATTTGTAGGGCTTAAAAGTCAGTTTTCTGCATGAGCTCCATTATCTCCTCTGTGCAGGACAAGAAAAGATTATGACTTCAAGTAATGCAGCTGGTAATATTTCTGTTCTTTTTACCCAAAAAATTGTTTCCTTTCAGAAGCTTGCTCTTGTTTTACAGACTTGTTGAGGTTAAAAGATTTTGCTGAATGGGAGGCAGGGGGAAGATACTTTGAGAAAAATCAGAATAAAAGACTTCACAAAAGGAACCTCTCCCTAAGCAGTAACAAAATTAAGACCATAGAATTCAGTGCAAATTAGAAGCAATCAGATGTTCAAGTAGGAAGACAACTTCTTAAGTATTACAAAATGAGATTCCCAATTGTGATGGTTTGGGAGTTCCCTGCCCACCCACACTATGAAAATCCCCCAGACTAGACTCACCCAGCTGGAAGTCAAGGACTGAAGCTCTCTTTACAAATTAGCACAATATACAAGCAGAGATATACACAACAGACAGGAATAGTTACAGACAGACAAGTTAAAGGGAACACAGAAACACAATCCCCCTCCCAGACATCAGAGTCCCCAGCAGGGACTCCCAACCATCCTTCCATCTTCTTTCCATCCCTCTACCTTACCCCAGGGTCTCTTACATGCAAGGTGACTTTGGAGGATGGGAAAGGGGGGTTAGAAGTAGAGTGGTTAGTTAGGTTACACAGCAGAGAGAGCAGAAGACACAGCAGCTTCCAGAGAGAGCAAGAGACTCTTTATCTTATCTGTCTCCTTGTTCTTATGCATCTCAGCAAGCCTATGAGTGCAGCAGACATAGCTGACATCACCAGTGTTTGCTTTTCACAGCCTAGAATACAATTTTTTTCATTAAAATATCCCAATTAGCCTCAAGTCAGCACACCCATACAACTCCAGACAGGGGTTTTTGATTTTGGTTTTTTTCCCCCCTCTATGTTTCCCAAGACATTCATAAGCACTAAATACGTGCTATTTGAAGGGACTGTTTATCTATGGTAAAGAAATCAATTCAAATACTATGTTCTATCCCAGTATTTCAGACATCCTTACAACAGTGACAATGTATTACTAGTCAATTTTTAAGAAGCGGTCAGTATTTAAAAATAAAGCATTTACTATAAATTTGGGTCAGGTATTAATATGTGGGTCTTCAACAACATTTTCTATTAGTCCATTATTGTCTATTTTGACAATGACCACTTTAAAATCTCCTCTTTTAATTTTGCTACTTGCTATGTTCAGGGGGAAAAAAAAATAAAGAGTTTCTGTATATTCCACCACTGTAGACCCACACACATGGCGTGCAAGCCCTGCACACCACGTGTGACACTAATTCTGCTCACACAGAGTACTTTTCTTAAGCAATATTCAATTGCTTATAACTTCAACTACCGACCTTGTTCTGACAACCGTGATATGAAAAATTTTGTAGCTAAGTTCTTAAAAACCATATTTTGACAAGATAATAAACACAGTATCAACCTGTTAGGCAAACGTTTCCTTTCTTCTCCGAGGAAAACTGGCAATTCAGCACTTCAGCGAAGTGCAGTTCTTTGCAACAAACTACAAAAACTTGCCTGAAGGAAACACATTATGCAAACTTTGCACAATCTAATCCATATTTTATAACTACAGGAATAAGCAGAATATATACATGAAACACTTGAGGGTTGACTTTACCCATCAAAATCACTGCATTGTTCTTTTTCAGTGAAGTAATGCAGGCGTTAACAGTTTTGCTACCAGAGCTTTTGGCAACTGACTTGCATTTTGAAGGCACATACTTATTAGCTCAAGATCCATATAGTGCTTACACTGAATTATATACAAGACAATTCTGTTCAGTTTTAAAATATTTGATGCCTAGCTACAAGTTTCTTTGATTTTTATTGTTTGGTGGGTTTGGTTTTTTTAAAGCAACAAATGATTTGCGTGATTTAACTAGCTTTGATGCCAGGTTTCCTCAAAGAAAAGAGTGTTCGAGTTCTGCTTGTTGTCTGTTGCTAGCTATGACATACTGCCACCAGGTGGAGACAATTTAATGAGAAGCTACCTATTTATGTATAGAAACCAGGGTAGGAATTTCATAATCTAAAATAGTTAGTATAAATTAAATCACCAATGAAAACAGAACTTGAATTGAACCGCTTAACATTGGCATATATTTTGTGCCTATCAATACTATCACATGTAGAGGCTAAAACTTCAGTAATTTTTTTTTTTTTTAATCTGAAAATCTTCTTAGGTCATACAGAAATGAATTATGAAGGTTCAGCAACAGTCACCCAACTGCAGAATCAGTTCAAATGCAATCTTGCAGCATTATGCTATTTTGCATGGAGAAGGAAGTATGTATGGGAATGCCTGCTAAACAGAAACAGACTAGAATTCAAGGCAATCAGGTCCTGAGGCTGGTTAGAGAGAACTGCTTCACTAACATGTTCGATAGAAACCTGATGTGTGCCTATTTTAAGTGATAGTAAAAAAACCTGATTGTCAAAGACAATACAGGGTTGATCTCTTTAGAAAGAAATTAGTGGTACATTGGAAGAGAACATTATTTTCCTCAAAAGTCTGTCATGGAACTTGCACTACAGAGTTTTACAAAGCAATATGTAATTTGTAAGAATGTAAACAGCCTTAGAAAACAAATATAAGCAAATGCAACAATTGAATGATGTAGTAGAGTCACTTCACCCTTTTTATGACTATGGTAGCAATACACTTGTCATGGTAGGCCTAACCAGGCCAAAATAGGTTTATCCATGTCCTGGCTTGCCCAGACATGTTTTTCTGCTCTCCCTCCCTCTGTTTTGGGGAGAAGCAACTGCAGGAAAGAGGTCAGAGAACCTGGAGCCACTGAATCGAAGGACTCTGGCCTGCCCAGACTTGTTTTACATCCTGTGGTAAACAACACACACACGCTTCGTTTGTGCCTGCCTTGTGCAAGGCCCGCGTTTTGCCCAAATTTGGGTAAAGCAAGCCTATGGCTTTGCCTAACATGGTCAAGCCTGGCTAATTGCCATTCTGATTGGCTAGTCTATGTCCAAAGGCCCAGTAGTCTCAGGCTGTATTGATAAAAAGAGATGAGCTGGTAACATGACATGCTCTGCCATTGCATTCATGCTTTCTTGCTGCTTACTACTGCCATTGCTCACTGCCTTACTGCATCCTGAACTTCCTGGAAACAGCCTGCCTTAAGTTTACCAGGAGCAGGCTCTAAATGCCTCCACATGATAGGTCTGCATAGCTAGCGTGACATTGTGCTGGGACTGCATATCACAAGTGTGAAGGTTTGGGAGTTCCCCCACCCCCC
>VWZE01022357.1:0-14042 GCA_013396675.1 Eubucco bourcierii
TCCCCTGCCTGTCCTTCCTGAATAGCCTGTAGCCAAGAATGTCATGAGGTTGGCCCGGGCACACCTCTGCAGCCTGTCCAGGTCCCTCTGGATGGATCCCTACCCTCCTGCAAGTCAGCTGTGCCACACAGCTTGGTGCTATCTGCACACTTGCTGGGGCTGCACTGATTCCTCTGTCCATGGCACTGATAAAGATGTCAGAGGGGAGATTTAGAGTGGATGTTAGGAGGAAGTTCTTTACAGTGAGAGTGTTGAAACACTGGAACAGATTGCCCAGAGAGGTTGTGGCTGCTCCCTCCCTGGAGGTGTTCAGGGCTAGGTTGTTGACCCCTGAGGGACACCACTTGGCACTGGTCTCCAGGTGGACATTGTGCCCTTGATCACCACTCTCTGTGTGTCACCCCTCAGCCAATTCCTTATCCATCAAGTGGCCCAGAGTGCAAACTGCATGAGAAAAGATGAACCAACAAACCAACCAACCAGAGTTCCATAACATTGCTTGCTGAGCAGCAGTCCCACTCCTGAAGTTTATCCAACACTCAAACATTACCAGTAGTTCTTTCTAGCAAAATATGCATCAGTCTTGTATGTGAGGTGCTTAAAATATGCACACACCCAGCAGAAATACTCCTCTGACACTGTCCATTTCCCCCAGGTGAGTCCGCTTTCATGAAGTTTGAATTTTCTGCAGCAGCATTTGGTTTTCCCATAGGCAAACACTGCCCCAATGCTCATGGTCTGCTCCAAGCATGAGTTTACAGGTTGAGGGAAGCAACCTGTGGGTAGATCCAGCATCCTGGCTGCCACCTGGAGCAGAAGGTTTGAATGTAGTGCTGGGAAGCAGTCACTTATTGTAGCAGTAACACCAACAGATGTGATGAGGAGCCTATATCCTGACAAATTCATTATTCTCCTTCAGCCTTTGAGGGCCATCAGCTGTTGTGCTAACCTGTGCACTTGGCTCTCCCCCAACAGAATCACAGAAGCGTTTTGGTTGGAAGAGACTTTTGAGATAGAGTCCAACCATTAACCCACCACTGCCAGGTCACCACTAAATCCTGTCAGCATCACAGTTACATATCTTTTAAATCCCTTCAGGGAAGGGGACTCCACCACATCCCTGGGTAGCCTGTTCCAGGCACTGACAAGGCATTTGGGGAAGAAATTTTTCCAATTATCCTAAACCTGCCCTGACAAATGCTGTCTGCATTTCATCTTATCCTATCACTTCTTACTTGGGAGAAGAGCCTGACCTGTACCTCACTAGAGCCTCCTTTCAGGGAGCTGTAGAGAGTGATTCCTCCAGACCACTGACAAATTTTGTCTGTAAACATATTCTAAGCAGGTTTTCTTCTTGGCTTACCAAACCAGCTCCTTGACAGTGCTTATTCTCAGTTGACATTTCTGTATCTTTTAGCCAACAACTTGCACAGATTTCTCAGCAGATTCCTGCTCTCCAGATCATATATTGTCTGCTTCATTTCTAGTCACTTTCTGTCACTACAAGAAGATGTGGCTGCTCTGTCCCTGGAGGTGTTCAAGGCCAGGTTGGAGAAGGCCTTGAGTAACCTGCACTAGTGGGAGGTGTCCCTGCCTATTGCAGGGGGTTGGAACTTGATGATCCTTGAGGTCGCTTTCAACCTTACCATTCTATGATTCTACGCAGAGGAACTGTGTGTAGTTCAGGAGGCCCCAGCACAGGAAGGACATAGAACTGTTGGAGCAGGTCCAGAGGAGGCCACAAAGATGCTCAGAGGGCTGGAGCAGCTCTGCTCTGAGGACAGGCTGAGAGAGTTGGGGAAGCCTGGAGAAGAGAAGGTTTCCAGGAGACCTGACAGTAGCCTTCCAGCATCTGAAGGGAGCTACAGAAAGGCTGGGGAGGGACTATTGACAAGGTCTTGCAATGACAGGACAAGGGGCAATGGGTTTGAACTGGCAGAGGGGAGACTTAGACTGGATGTTAGGAGGAAGTTCTTTCCAGTGAGGGTGGTGAGACACTGGCACAGGTTGCCCAGGGAGGTTGTGGCTGCTCCCTCCCTGGATGTGTTCAAGGCCAGGCTGGAGGAGGCCTTGAGTGACCCGTACTAGTGGGAGGTGTCCCTGCCTATGGCAGGGGGTTGGAACTAGATGATCCTTGAGGTTCCTTCCAACCTTACCATTCTATGATTCTATGAAAATTATACTAGGCTGTGAATAGGAAACAATGGTGATGTCTGCTTCACTCAAAGGCTTGCTGAAATGCTTAAGAAAAGAATACAAAATAAAGACAGCACACTCAGGCACAGACACTCTCGAGCTGTCTAGCGGATTCTCACCTTCTCTCTGCTGAGTAATCTCACTAACCACTTTCCTTCTAATCCCCCTGGTTGATCCTCCAAACTCACTTTGCATGTAAGTCAGACCTTGGGGTAAAGTAGAGGGGTGGGAAGAAGGTGGAAAGGTGATTGGGAGCCCCTCCTGAGGACTCTGATTTCTGGGAGGGGGATTGTGTTTCTGTATTACCTTTAACTTGTCTATCTCTGTAACTATTCCTGTCTATAGTGTTTATCTCTGCTTGTACATTGTGCTGAGCTGTAAATAGAGCTTCAGTCCTTAACTTCCAACTGGCTGAGTCTAGTTTGGGGGATTTTACCAAGTGTGTGTGTGGGGAACTCCCAAACCATCACACTCCATCAGGACAGTTTTAGATTGGGTATTAGGAAGAATTTTTCCCAGCAAGAGTGGTCAGGCACTGGAATGTGCTGCCCAGGGAGGTGGTGGAGTCATCAATCCTGGTTGTGTTTAGAAGTTGTTTGGATGTGGTGCTTGAGGGGTTTAGGTTGATCCTTGCAGAGTAGAGTTCTGGGTTGGACTTGCTGACCCTGAGGGGCTTTTCCAACCTGAGCATTTCTGCAGTTCTGTATAATTTCCCTGTTTCAAGAATAGGGAAACTGAGCTGGATTTTGCCTTGCACATCATAACTTAACAATACCATCTGGGCTCTGATGGTCAGCATTGCTGGCAGTGCAATAAAAGGGAGAAACAGCACTGCTGGGTTTCCAGTTCCCATGCTGAGCTGGAACTCCAGCAGCTAGAAAAACTGTGGATTGATTTGCCAGCAAAGCCAATATGATGTGGAAGTCCCAGAGAAAGAAAAACATGGAAGCCCATTATGTCATTTATCCAGAGTCATTTCTTTTTCCCCCCTGATTACAACCACACTTTAATTTTTCTGAGTCTCAGTCCCACACAGATGTTGTTTCCCCAGAGAGGAGTCTCTTAAACAGCAGTTCAAAACACCAAACCAGATTGGAAGAGAAATTCAAATAAAAAAAACAAAACAAACCAAAACCAGACAAAGAAAAAACAACAATAACAACAACAAACCACCCAAAAAACCCACTAAAAACCCCAAACCTACAAAAAAACCCAAACCCAACCCACAACACAAAGAGAATAACCACAAACACACACAACCCCAAACAAATAAAAACACAAAAACAAGCAAAAAAAACCCCTAACATCTTCCTGCACTGGGGGCCTGTCCTAGAAAAAGCTTCTGGGCCATTTATTTCTACTTTCCTAGGTTCACATCTGGAGTTCTTTATTTCTTTGGTATTTTCTTTCCACTGAGGTTTCTTGTATGGATATAAAAATGGTATGGACAAACCAAGCAATGTTTTAGCTGATCATTTCATAGAAGCATAGCATGGTCTGGGTTGGAAGGGACCTCCAAAGCTCCTCTGCAGTCAGCAAGGACATCCTCAACTAGATCAGGTTACCCACAGCCCTGTCCAGCCTCACCATGAATACCCCCAGGGATGGAGCCTTGACAACCTCTGGGCAACCTGTTGTGGTGTTCCACCACCCTCACAGTGAAGAGCTTATCCCTAACATCCAATCTAAGCCTGCACTGCTGTAGTTTGAAACCATTGCTCCTCATCCTATCACTCCAGACCTTTGTAAACAGTCTCACTCCATCCTTCTTGCAGGGCTCCTTCAGGTACTGGAAGGTTATATTGCTCAAGGTCTCATCCAAACTAGTCTTGAACACTTCCAGGGAGGAGGCATCCATGACCAACTTGGGCAAGCAAGTTCCAGTGTCTCACCACATTCACTATAAAGAATTTCTTTCAAATCTCCAGTCTCAATCTGTCCTCCTCAAGCTTCAACCCACTCCCTCTCATCCTACCACTACAAGACATGATGAAAAGTCCCTTTCCAGCTTGTAGGCCTCCTTTGGGTACTGGAAGGCCACAATTAGGTCTCCTTGGAACTTTCTCTTCTCCAGGTTGAACACCACCAGCTCCCTTATCCTGTCCTCCAGGAGCAGAGCTGCTCCAAGCCCCTGATCATTTTTTGTGGCAAACTGACATTTGCTTCTATTTATTCTTGGCTAATAAATTGGATCAGCACTCTCAAAGAGACCCTAAGGGAGCTGGGGCTCTGTTGCTTGGAGAGGAGATGGAAAGGTGACCTCATTCATGGTTATAAAGATGCAAAGGCCGAGTGCCAAGAGGATGCAACCAGGCTCTGCTGGGTGATGCCCAGTGACAGGACAAGGGGGAACAGGTGGAAGTTGAGGCATAGGAAGTTTCATGGAAAGATGAGGAGGAACTTCTATCCTGTGAGGGTTACAGAACCCTGGAACAGGCTGCCCAGGGGGGTTGTGGAGTCTCCCTCTCTGGAGACATTCAAGCCCTGCCTGGATGCGCTCCTGTGTGATCTGGTCTAGGCGATCCTGCCCTGGCAGGGGGCTTGGACTGGATGAGCTTTGGAGGTCCCTTCCAGCCCTTAACATCCTGTGATTTTTCAACCTCTGTGTTGTGCCGATTTGAGGCTAATTGGAATATTTTAATAGAGAAAAATTACACTACAGGCTGTGAAAGGAAAACATCATGATGTCTACTTCACTCATACACTTGCTGGAGAATTGTTTGGGAACAATAACCAAAACAATAGATAAGTCAGTCTCTCTCTGCCTCTTGCTGGAACAGCAGCTGCTGGGGCCATCTAGCAGTTTCTGGGCTCTGACTCCTCTGCTGATTAATCCTCACTAATCACTTTTCTTCTAACCCCCCTGGCTGATCCTCCTAACTTACCTTGCATGTAAGGCAAACCTTGGGGTAAGGTACAGGGGTGGGGAGAAGGTGGAAGGGTGGTTGGGAGCCCCTCCTGGGGTCTCTGATTTCTGGGAGGGGAGTTGTGTTGCTGTATTACCTTTTACTTGTATATTTCTGTAAATATTGTGTATATAGTGTAAATATCTGCTGTACATTGTGCTGAGCTGTAAATAGAGCTTCGTCATTTAACTTCCAGCTGGTTGAATTCTAGTCTGGGCCATGTTACAAAGTGTGGGGGGGCAGGGAACTCCCAAACCTTCACATGTGTATTTTAAACCATTCAGTTATCAACAACTTCTTGGCAACAGCGTCATTCACACAAGGCTGTTTCTGCTATTTTTATGACAACACAGAGTCAGAGGATAGGTCACCTTACTGAAATGCATTTTAGAACACACACAACCTGAAAAACATCAGTAGACGGGAATCATCTAGTCTGACATCAAGAGGAGCTGGATCAAGAGCTCTCCATCCCACAGCATTTGCTTTCAGAGCTTCTCAGAAGTCTGAATTTGGATACAATTGGGGACTTACCATTGGATGCAACTCAGGCATACCTCTTTGGCTGCAAACATGTAATTTCTGTATGTAGATACCACTCCAAGTGACTTTCTTATAGAGGATTTTAATGAAGGAAAAGATGAGTATGCCCATGCTTGAAACACAGCTCTTTGGGACTTGAACACACAGTGGTAAAGCCTCCATTTTTCACTTGCAGTTAAGCTGTGCAGCAGTTGCTGATGGAAAGAAAAGAGTAAAACGACTTCCAAGCACTATTACTTAAGGCAATGATAGGTTTGCTTCTAAAAGCTAAACCTCAGCAGCTATAAAGGCAAGTGCAATTAAACCTCTGTTTCCTTCACATGCTCATGCAGAATTTTCTCCACTACCTGCAATGTTAGTGAACTAAAATTTAGTGCCAGTTTCCCAAGCAGATATAAAATCATCCTTTCTATTCTCCAAAAAAAAAAAAAAGGAGTAAACTAGAAAAAAGAAGAGAATTTTTTACAATATAAAAAGGTAATTTAAAGCCTACCCATTCTCTTTTCTTGCCATGATATTTGATTAAGACATTGGATGTTCTACACTCCTGCACTGGCAACAAATGGAGTTTTTCTCTGAGCACTCTCATCATGGCAGAAAAATCAGGTTTCTACCTGGCCCAATGAATGTTTATTTGCATAAAGTAGATTTGGGACTAAATAAGAGAGTAAGTTTTTTCTTATGTCAATCAGTCATGTCATCCACTTCATATTTATGCACATACTGCATCAGTTTAGAAGAGATCCTGAAAGGTCACCTTGCCCAACCTTCATGCAGTGAGCAGGGACATCTCCAACTAGAGCAGGCTGCTCAAGACCACATCAAGTCTGGGCTTGAATACCTCCAGAGATTGGGCCTCAACCACATCCCTGGACAACCCATTCCAGTATTTCACCACTCCCACTGTAAATAGCTTCTTTATGTCCAACTTAAATCTACCCTACACCAGTTTCAAACCATTGCCCTTCATCCTATCACTAACAAGCTCTTCTAAATAGTCTTCCCCCAGATACTGAAATGCAGCAATAAACTTCCCTTCAGATACTGAAATGAAGCTATAAGATCTTCCTGGAGCTTTTGCTTCCCCAGGTTGGACAGTTAAAATTCACAGGATCATAGAATGGTAAGGTTGGAAGGGACCTCAAGGATCATCTAGTTCCAACCCCCTGCCATAGGCAGGGACACCTCCCACTAGTACAGCTCACTCAAGGTCTCACACAACCTGGCCTTGAACACCTCCAGGGAGGGAGCAGCCACAATCTCCCTGGGCAACCTGTGCCAGTGTCTCACCACCCTCACTGTAAAGAACTTCCTCCTAACATCCAGTTTCAATCTCCCCTCTGCCAGTTCAAACCCATTGCCCCTTGTCCTGTCATTGCAAGACCTTGTCAATAGTCCCTCCCCAGCCTTCCTGTAGCCCCCTTCAGATCCTGGAAGGCTACTCTAAGGTCTCCTGGAAGCCTTCTCTTCTCCAGGCTGCAGAGCCCCAACTCTCTCAGCCTGTCCTCATAGCAGAGCTGCTGCAGCCCTCTCAGCATCTTTGTGGCCTCCTCTGGACCCCCTCCAACAGTTCTATGTCCTTCCTGTGCTGGGGGCTTCAGAACTGTACATAAAAAACTTATTTCAGCCTCCTTAAGAGTCTGGAGTCACACTAGGAGGTCCATGTCTGTCTTGTGTTGGAGGTCCCATAGTTGAACGCAGCACGCCAGGTGTGGTGTCACCAGAGCAGAGCAGCAGAATGCATCCAAAGGAAGTATGGCCAGCAGATTGAGAGGGCAATTTGCCTTCTGGGCTTCAAGTGCCCAGGTTCACATCTGCTACTCCCCTCGAGTCCTTTTCTGCAGGGTTGATCTTTATTTCACAGCAGCACAGAAACTCAGATTGGAAAAGACCCTTGGGGTCATCAAGGGTCAACCAAGAACCCTACTCTGCAAGGTTCACCCTAAACCACATCCCCAAGCACCACATCCAAATCACCTTTAAACACATCCAGGGTTGGTGACTCCATTACCTCCCTGGGCAGCACATTCCAAAGCCTAACCACTCCTGTTGGGAAATAATCCCCCCCACAATATCTAGTCTAAACCTACCCAGCTGCAGCTTCATCATCCCCCTGTATTGATAAAGGATACCCTGACCTAAGTGCAAGACCTTGCATGTTGCCTTATTGAACCTCATGAACCTTGTCATTGAAGTATTGCCAAACCTACCATCTCTCAGCATTACAAAGGCTCAGCAGCGTTTGCTGAGGTGTTTTGTGGCATGTTTTATAGCCAACACTCACCTTAACTGTTGAGAAAAGGGGGTCTAAAGAAGCCTAAAACATTTGGAGGATTCTTTCCTGCCTTGCACTGAATGAAAAAAACAGGCAATCACTTCATCTTTGGGCTGAAAGCCATAGTGGATATTGATCAATGGAGTTTATCAGTAAAAAATTAGTGGCATGCCAACTATTTCTTCTGCATTGCACCAATGTGGGGTACAGAGTGCCCCACTGCCTTTTAAGTAGGAAAAGTAAATAGTATTACATGGTTTTGTCAATGACAGTATTTATGGGAAGATGAGACAAGCATCCATAAAGAGATGTTTCCTTCAAAATACATTGTCAAGGCAACAGAAAGAAATTAGTACCTAATCTTGTGAAAAAAAATTAAATAATTGGATTAAATGTCAGCTGAATAACTTCTTTGCATGACTGGGCTACAGGTTTGCAAAGAAAATTGAGAGCACCAAAAGGGCGAAACTTCCTACAGTGCCTAGCACAAAGCAAATTACAGGCACAGGATGGGATTTATACATCATTTCAGCAATTCAAACCTGAACAAAGTATACAAGCTCCTGAAGTTAAGAGCATTTGGTACCACTTAAAAAATATCAAGAAGAGGGTGGAATAGTAACAGGCTTAGGAGAGGGGGAACAACATGGACGGTGCAAAGCATTTCTGCCTAGTATTGCAATACCATTATTAGGTTTATTGCTTCAAGGCAAGTAGCATAAGCTCACCCACAGGTGCAGCTGATAGGTTATTAAAGATAAGATCAAGAGATGTTTAGTCTGAAGAAGAGAAGGCTGAGAGGGAGGATCAGATCAATGTCTATCAATAGCTGAGGGGTGGGTGTCAAGTGAAGGGGGGCAAGCTGTTTCGAGTGGTGAGTAGTAATAAGGCAAGGAGCAACAGGCACAAACTTGAACATAGGTTTAAGCCCAACTTGAGGAGAAATGTCTTTACAGGGAGGGTGCCCTGCAACAGGCTGCCCAGAGTGACTGTGGAGACTCCTCTAGAGACTTTCTGAACTCACCTAGGTAAGTAGAAGACTACCTTGGGTGACCCTGCTTTGGCAGGGGAGTTTGGACTGGATGGTTTCAGGAAGTCCCTTCCAAACTCTAACATACTGTGATTAACAGATTGTGACTTCACCATTTGCAAATGACCTGATTTCAATTCATGCAAATGCTGATCTATCCAGAAAGAGTATTTTAATCATAGAATGGTAAGGCTAGAAGGGACCTCAAGGATCATCTAGTTCCAAACCCCTGCTATAGGCAGGGACACCTCCTACTAGTACAGCTCACTCAAGGCCTCACACAACCTGGCCTTGAACACCTCCAGGGAGGGAGCAGCCACAACACTTATCATTAGTTCTGGTTTTGTTCTCATAGCAAAGTACGTTGGATTACTTTTGAAAAGATTTAAACTTACTTCAAGGTATAGTAGTAGAGGGTTTGTCATTTGTTTTTAACTGAGCTCAGGATGCAAGACAGAATATAACCTATTAAAAAAAAAAAACCTTCTATGGCGCCATGGCCCCGCCAGGCCCGACCCCGCGAGCGGGCGCCACGGCCCCGCCACGCCCGACCCCACAGCCGGGCGCCACGGCCCTGCCAGGCCCGACCCCGCAGCCGGGCGCCACGGCCCCACCAAAGTCAACAGTCACATCTCAAGGCTCTTCCTGGATGGATTAACTCCCTTCCTGGATGCTTTGCAGCATCTGGAAAAGGAGACAGTGGCACAGCAACATTTAAAAGCAGGCACTGCTTCCGATTGCATTTAAGGCAAATGCAAGACAACTGTAAGTATTCCCAGGTTTGAAGAGGAAAATCCTGTTGCTGGCTATTTTTCCTCATCTGTTGTGGTCTCAAAGAAATGAAAAAGAAATACAGAAGTGAGGGATTGTGATGGTTTGGCAGTTCCCTGCCCCCCCACACTTTGTAAACTCACCCAGACTAGACTCAGCCAGCTGGAAGTTAAGGACTGAAGCTCTGTTTACAGCTCAGCACAATGTACAAGCAGAGATATACACAATATATATGAACTTCTATAGAAACATACAAGTTAAAAGTAATACAGAAACACAACAGCCCTCCCAGAAATTAGAGTCCTCAGGAGGGGCTCCCAACCACCCTACCACCTTCTCCCCACTCCTCTACCGTACCCCAGGGTTTGGCTTATACTTAAGGTGAGTTTGGAGGATCAGCCAGATGGGTTAGAATGAAAGTGCTAAGTGAGGTTACTCAGCAGAGAGAAGAGGACTCAGTGGCTCCCAGAGAGAGACATTTGTCTTATCTATGTTTGTATTCTTATTCTTATACACCTCAGCAAGCCTGTGAGTGAAGCAGACATCACCAGTGTTTGCTTTTCACAGCCTATCATCTAATTTTCTCTATTAAAATGCCCCAATTAGCCTCAAACCAGCACAGGGATTAAGCTGGAACTCCTCCAGTTAGACCCTCATGAACCTGCTTGGCTATTGCCACCTTCCACACATCAAAGATATCAGCTTCCATCATATCACTAGGAGAGCAGCAATGTGGTTAAGCATCAGCACAGTGATACTTTGGTTCCAGACATCACCTCTGGCAGGGTTACATTAAGGTGACAACAAATAAAGCCAGCTGTGAATTACTGTGCTTTACAGTTGACACAGTAGGACAACATTTTGTGATACCTGAGAACAGGAAAAAGCAATCAGATTTAACAAAAGTATTTTCAGGCCAACTCCTAAAAGAACAGGTTTTTTTCCTCTCCTTTAAAGTCATATTTATATATATATATATAATCATAAAATGGAATTAAAAATGTGCCCTTCTAATCTGAAAAGATTTAAGGATATTATTTCAATTACACAGATTTACTACAGACTCAGGCTCCACCTTGTTCAAGCTGAGGGAATGGCACTAGAAAATGAGATGGCTTCATGCCAAGAAGGGCAACCCCAACCAGTGCACAGCCTGGAAATTGAAGTGGAATTGTTAGGCAGATTATTCTCATGCAAGCTTTCCTCTGCCATCTTCAGCTTTTAGATGCAGAAATCTATCCCTTTGGCTTGTATTCTCTGAAAGCTCACATGGGCCTTGAAACTCAGTTGTAGCTCTCTGAAGCTCTGAGAGCTGAATTAGCATCAAGATCAGCATCTTTCCTCCAGCTGACTGCTTAAGAAGCTGTCAGGAGAAGCACTCTCCCTCTAGGCAGTAATTCCTTTCGGGCTGCATTTATTCTTTCAAGGAAGACACCAAGGAGACAGTCAGTGGATTACAGAGCTAAGAGGAAAAAAAGGCATTTTGTCTTAGTAGGTAGAAAAGTTGTGATCAAAAGCAAAAGCCTGACTTTTGACTTCTCCTTCAAAATTGTTCTGGTTGCCTAACGGAGCAGTGCAACCCAAATAGGTGATCACAGAATGGTAAGGTTGGAAGGGACCTCAAAGATCATCTAGTTCCAAATCCCTGCCATAGGCAGGGACACCTCCCACTAGAACAGCTCACTCAAGGCCTCCTCCAACCTGGCCTTGAACACCTCCAGGAAGGCTGTGGAGCACAGAAGCACAGAATGTGATCTTCTCTCACATTCTGTGCTCCACAACCTCCCTGGGCAACCTGTGCCAGAGTCTCACCAGGCTCACCGGAAAGAGTGTCCTCCTAAATGATGCTATCCGTTATTCCCACTTCATCTACAAAATTGCCACTTCATCTACAACATTGCAGTTTGTTTTGTTTTGGGTTTTTTTTTGGTTTTAATCATGTTATCAGGAGAGGCTAAACAAAAGGAGAGGGTAGTGATAGGACTAAGGACAACAGAGCCAAGTAGAGAAGGGAAGATTGAGATTAGAGGTCAGAAAGAAGTTCTTCACCACGAGGGTGGTAAGACACTGGTATAGGTTGCTGTCTACAACTACCTGAAGGGTGGTTGCAGCCAGGAGGAGGTTGCTTTCTTCTCTCAGGCAAGCAGTACCAGAACAAGAGAACACAGTCTTAAGCTGTGCCAGGGGAAGTTTAGGCTGGAGGTGAGGAGAAAGTTGTTGACTGAGAGAGTCATTGACTGCTGGAATGGGCTGCCCAGGGAGGTGGTGGAGTCAGCGTCCCTGGAGGTGTTCAAGGCAGGTTTGGACGTGGCACTTGGTGCCATGGTCTGGTCTTGAGGTCTGTGGTAACGGCTTGGACTTGATGAACTTTGAGGTCTCTTCCAACCTGGGTGATACTGTGTGTGTACTGTGTGTGTATAGTAGAAGCCTCATCTCTGGAAATTTTTAAGGCCAGGCTGGAGGTGGCTCTGAGTAACGTGACCTGGTGGAAAACATCGCTGCCCATGGCAGGAAAAGAGAAGAGAAGGCTGCAAGGAGACCTTATTGTGGCCTTGCAGTATCTGAAAGGAGCCTACAGAAAAGCTGGGGAGGGACTTTTTAGAGTGTCAGGTAGTGATAGGATTGGGGATAAAAATAAAAAATAAGGAAAAGATGGAAAACATTTAATATTTCATGGAAAGAATTTAATACTAAGAATAACATTGATCATTTAGAATTAAAAAGTTCTCACTAAGTACTACCACAGCACCATGGGGCAAAAAAAAAAAGGAACTCTGTAATATTGTTTGGCAGTGCAATACAATTCCTCCCAATCTATATTGGGCTGAGGGTGAAAATCAGTGTTAATTAATATTTACGTTTTTTGGGTGATCTTTACCAACCTGAACAAGAGTGAGATTCAATTCTCACCTCCACTGACAGCTGCAATTTCTGCTGGCAACATTCTGGCATAATCTTTAAGCTATTGAGCAAACATGCCCTAAGACAAGCCCTGAGAGACATCTATTCAGGAAAGAAGAATCCTTTTTTTTGTTTGCGTTTTTTTTTTTTTTAATCAAAAGATGACTCCACTGGGTTTGGGGGAAGGGATGTTTCTTATTGCTGCCCCTTCCTCTCATGTCACAATTGCTTTAGAATGCTAAAATTGATGGGCTCAACTCATGGCAATGGATGTGAGGGAGGACCTTACCTCCCCTCAGACACGTCTGTCATCTTCCAATGCCATGTCATCTTTGCTCTCTTCCACACTGAAACTGAGCCACACTGGGGAAAAGAAGCAAACAAAAGAGGAAGGAAGAAGGAGGGAGAAGGAGGGAGAAGGAGGGAGAAGGAGGAAGAAGGAGGGAGAAGGAGGAAGAAGGAGGAAGAAGGAGGCAGAAGGAGGAAGAAGGAATAAGGAAGAAGAAGGAAGGAGGAAGAAGGAAGAAGAAGGAGGAAGAAGGAGAAAAAAGAAGGAAGAAGGAAGAAGGAAGAAGAAAATGAAGGAAGAAGTAGGAAGGAGGAAGGAGGAAGAAGGAGGAGGAAGGAGGAAGTAGAAGAAGGAAGAAGAAGGAAGAAGAAGGAGGAAGGAGGAGGAAGAAGGAGGAAGAAGGAAGAAGAAAAAAAAAAAAGACAATTAATAAAATATGTCTTGGACAAAGGCAGAAGCAGCAGTTTCCTTACTAGTCTATCAAAGCTAAAAGCTCCCTTTTATGCTCATGCTAGAAACTATTTTCTCATATCATAAAATCATAGAATGGTAAGGTTGGAAAGGGCCTCAAAGATCATCTAGTTCCAACCCCCTGCCATAGGCAGGGACACCTCCCACTAGTACAGCTCACTCAAGGCCTCCTCCAACCTGGCCTTGAACACCTCCAGGGAGGGAGCAGCCACAACCTCCCTGGGCAACCTGTGCCAGTGCCTCACCACCCTCACTGTAAAGAACATTTCAGTAGGCTATTCAACATTAATCTATCTTTGATTTACTCTCCTCATAGACAAGAAAAAAAAAAAAAAAGATATATTTAGTTCGCAACACTTTAATGATTAGGGTGTTTGGGGTTCTTTTTCCCCTATATAGAGTGGCAATCAGAGAGCTGAAAACACTTAAGAATTGTTTAGTGGAAACATTTCATCTGAGAAGATGACAGAAATTTTGAAGCAGTAGCTAGTCACTAGAAAGAAAACAACTCCCAAGAGGTTAGCTGAACGCCGGCGAAATAGCGTGCTTGTATCCTCTGCAGAATTATATCCTGCTCCAAAATACATCTTCAATGAGGATTAGCATTATTATCTTTATTATTGGCTTAAAAAGAGTGATGATAATATCAGGAATGATATT
>VWZE01022357.1:21188-35188 GCA_013396675.1 Eubucco bourcierii
AGGCTGCCCAGGGAGGTTGTGGCTGCTCCCTCCCTGGAGGTGTTCAAGGCCAGGCTGGAGGAGGCCTTGAGTGAGCTGTGCTAGTGGGAGGTGTCCCTGCCTATGGCAGGGGGTTGGAACTAGATGATCCTTGAGGTCCCTTCCAACCTTACCATTTTATGATTTAAAAAAAATTAAAATGTGCATGATCCACAAAGTGGAACATGTGTGAGCAGGATAGTAGCAGCAGGGACAATACTTGTGACATCCTGGTGTGGTTCTGCCACGTTAATACTCCCTTCAATGAAGCTAACACATTTTCAAGGTTAAAACAGATATTCAGAGGGTCATGATTCTGCTGCTGCATTGAGTTTAATCATAACATAAGCCTGTGAGTGTGGTGAGCAGTGCTGCTCACTGAAGGGAGCACCAAAACACCAAGATAATTTTTTTTTTTAACTCTGAGAGATGTTGGGAAACATAAACCCTTACAACTTAGAAATGCTGCCAGCAGCTGAGTCTGCAGAAACGTTGGAGCTGAGCACATACTATCAGGAAAGGCAAGAAAATGGATTGCATTTATGAGACATGGCAGCCTCCACATACTTTTCTTGAAACTACTTGTTCATGGCCTAGAAGCCTTTGTAAATGTTGTGATAAAGTAAGTGCCAGAATAGGGAGCAGCAGTGCATGTAATAGGAAAATTCACTGGCGTGGCAGGGGAATATATATGAATCCTTGCATTTGTTTGTTTGCTTGTTCCTATTTTTTTTATTTTTTTTTTTTCAGCAGAAAGACTTATTACAACTGGCTGCTCTGAAAGACTTCTAAAATATGCAGGGTTTTAAGCAAAATATCTTTGCAATTATAAGGAAGGGCTGCTCTGCTTTCTTTTAAGAATGATTACAGGAAATTGGTCATGGCAATTGAATATCCTGTTATGTGGCTTCAGCTCTCCCCATTCTCCACTAACCTGCTGGAAAAAGGTTGCTGTTGATTTATGCTTTTGTTTGTGAATTACACCATGGAGTATCAGAAGCCCTAAGAGCTGGAAAATTGCTTCTTACAGTCAATGACCTCCTTGTCATTTACTTCCTTATTTTATCATAATGGAGACATATTCACATGATGGAGATTTCCCTACCAAAGAGGAGGCTCTGATCCTTGACCTTAATGACAATGTTTTTCTACCTGCTCAGAGCATTACATGTAATTTGGTGACAGCCAGCTTGGAGCAGAGATTTAAACAGGGTTTGTTATTTAGTGATAAAAGCCCAGTCTACTGAAATAACAACTGCTGTTAAGAAAACAATGGTTTATCCTTCAGATTACAGCACCTCTCGTGTAAGCTTTCATTCCTCTTCCCTACCTAATTCATCTTCTAAACAGGAACAGCATAGCTTGATCACCACTGTTAAGGCTGCTTATTTGTACCTCAGAGTGAAATGGAAGTCTCTTAGTGAGGAGACCTTAGAGTAGTCTTCCAATATCTGAAGGGGGTCTGCAGGAAGGCTGGGGAGGGACTATTGACAAGGTCTTGCAATGCCAGGACAAGGGGCAATGGGTTTGAACTGGCAGAGGGGAGATTGAAACTGGATGTTAGGAGGAAGTTGTTTGCAGTAAGGGTGGTGAGATACTGGCACAGGTTGCCCAGGGAGGTTGTGGCTGCTCCCTCCCTGGAGGTGTTGAAGGCCAGGTTGGATGAGGCCTTGAGTGAGCTGTACTAGTGGGAGGTGTCCCTGCACATGGCAGGGGGTTGGAACTGGATGATCCTTGAGGTCACTTCCAACCTTACCATTCTATGATTCTACTGAAATCAGTAGGAGACCTTTCCTTGCCTCCAGGAGGATCTGATCAATCTCTGTATGCACAGAGTAATTACATTTCTCAGATGAGGTGCTGAGTGCCTTCTCTTCCTGTGGCCCACGCTCATGGAAATGAGGATTAACAGCATTGTGGCCGAGCTAATGGAATTACCTTGCTGTGTGTGACAACCAAATCAGGCGTTCGGCAGGGGCACTGCCTGGGTGAAGGCTGAAAGTTGATCTGCAAAGAGAGTGTACAGAAGCCACACAGCACCTCAGCTGTGAGCAGAAGCACCTGCTATTCATGACAGACTGAGTGGTGCAATGTGCACAGAGACATGGTCAGCTAGTTAGGGTCAAACTGAGCACCCTGCCTGGGGCTCAGTCATTTACTACTGTTAGCTGGATGCTCACAAATACAATTGCTCCAGAAAGCAGCATGAACTCATTACAGATGTTAAGCCTCCCTTTCAAGTCCAGCTCAGGATTCCCTCCTTCCTAAGGAAATGGGTCCCATTAGCCATGATTCTTATAGAATCATAGAATGGTAAGGCTGGAAAGGACCTCAAGGATCATCTAGTTCCAACCCCCTGCCACAGGCAGGGACACCTCCCACTAGTACAGCTCACTCAAGGCCTCATCCAACCTGGCCTTGAACACCTCCAGGGAGGTTGTGGAGTACAGAAGCACAGAACGTGATCAAAGATCACATTTTGTGCTTCTGTGCTCCACAACCTCCCTGGACAACCTGTGCCAGTGTCTCACCACCCTCACTGCAAACGACTTCCTCCTAACATCCAGTTTCAGTCTCCCCTCTGCCAGTTCAAACCCATTACCCTTTGTCCTGGCATTGCAAGACCTTGTCAATAGTCTCTCCACAGCCTTCCTGTAGCCCACTTCAGATACTGGAAGGCTACTCTAAGGTCTCCTGGCAGCCTTCTCTTCTCGAGGTTGAAGATCTTATAGCAGAGCTGCTGCAGCCCTCTAAGCATCTTCATGGCCTCCTCTGGACCTGCTCCAACAGTTCAATGTCCTTCCTGTGCTGGAGGCTCCAGAACTGCACACAGGACTGCAGGTGGGGTCTGAGGAGAGCAAAGGGGCAGAATCCCCTCCCTTGCCCTGCTGCCCACACTGCTCTTGCTGCAGCCCAGCACTCAGTTGCTGTCTGGGCTGCACTCACACTGCAGGCTCATGTTGAGCTTTTCATCACCCCACACCCCCAGGGCCTTTTCCTCAGGGCTGCTCTCAGCCATTCCCCACCCAGCCTGCTGTTGTGCTTGGGTTTGTGCCTACCCTTCTTGCCAAACACCAAGTGTCTCAGGCATGCTAAGGAGCCAAGACCAGTTCTGGAATAGGCTGCCCAGAGGGGTTCTAGAGTCTCTTTCTGTGGAGATATTCGGGACCTTCCCTGCTGTGTTCCTCTGCTCTGGCCAGGGTTTTGGACTGCATGATCTCCTGAGGTCCCTTCTTTCCAGACCCTAACATTCTGTGACACCTGTAACTCTATTTGACACCAGGGTAGAAGTACCAAAGATGTTCCAGCTCTCAGGTTTGCCAGAAGAGGTGGCATGAAACAACCAAGGAGAGCTGCAAATGAATACTCCCATTGAAGAAGTGTTGCTGTGTGATCTGGTATAATTGACCCTGCTCTAGCAGGGGAGTTGGACTTCATGACCTCCAGAGGTCCCTTCCTTCCAGCCCCTAACATTCTGTGATATCTGTAACTCTTTGACACCAGGGTAGAAGTACCAAAGGTGTTCAAGTCCTCAGGTTTGTCACAAAAGGTGTCATGAAATGGCCAAGGAGAGCTGCAGATGAATACAGCCACTGACGAAATGTTTAGAGAGCAGATTCAGTCATTATTAGAGATCTCCTAACATTCTGTGACATCTGTAACTCTTTGACACCAGGGTAGAAGTACCAAAGGTGTTCAAGTCCTCAGGTTTGTCACAAAAGGTGTCATGAAATGGCCAAGGAGAGCTGCAGATGAATACAGCCACTGACGAAATGTTTAGAGAGCAGATTCAGTCATTATTAGAGATCTCCTAACATTCTGTGACATCTGTAACTCTTTGACACCAGGGAAGAAGTACCAAAGATGTTCCAGCTCTCAGGTTTACCAGAAGAGGTGGCATGAAACAACCAAGGAGAGCTGCAGATGAATACTGCCACTGAAAAAGTGTTGCTGTATGATCTGGTATAAGTGACCCTGCTCTGGCAGGGGAGTTGGACTGCATGATCTCCTGAGGTCCCTTCCTTCCAGCCCCTAACATTCTGTGACATCTGTAACTCTTTGACACCAGGGTGGAAGTACCAAAGATGTTCAAGTCCTCAGGTTTGTCACAAAAGGTGTCATGAAATGGCCAAGGAGAGCTGCAGATGAGTACTGCCACTGAAGAAACATTTGGGGAGCAGATTCAGGCATTATTAGAGATTCCACACGACAGATGGCACTGGAGAAAATCAAGCATCATGCATTCTGCCACTCACAGAAACCCTTGTTAGAGAGGATGCAGAATAGTGACTAATGAAGACGACACATAAGAGAGCATTACCCTGCTCTAAGGCTTGACTGGAGTCAGGGAGCACTTCCATCTATCCCTTTTTCTCTTCTTTTTACAGAATTCCTTTGATGCTTTGTCCTTTTAACACATCTTTGTTCTGTTGTTACCTTGATGCTATGGCAGTAAACAGTGGAATGAGATCTCTCCTAGGTTTCTTGACACACACAAATTCAACTGAGGTTTAAAAGTCACTGTTCTTTGTCTTCCTTGCTGTGCCACTCCAATTAGAACCCGCCTCTGTTGATGAGTCCTTACTTGTCTCATCTTGTTAGGTGTTGTAGTCTTTATGGTTGAACATGTTTATATGCATGGTTTTGATGTCTGCTTGATTCAAATACCTATTTTCTTGCTGCAAATTTAATAACCTGTTATTCAGTCATCTTCCTGATGGTTTTGTTCCTATTTTTGTATTAGTTTTTACAGATAACCTCAGGTAGCATAAAAAAAACAAAACCCAAACAAACTCAGACTGTAGTAAAAGCAAATCCTCTGGTTGGTTGGTTTGTTTGTTTTCTTAATTAAAACAGTAGGTATGAAATTGCTGTATATAAAAGTAAAAGCTAATGTCAAAAGCTCCACTCCCTGCCCCTCCACCCCTGCAGCCTAGGCTATTGGGTGAATCTGATGAGCACTTAGCAGTTAGTGTACAGAATGAGATAAGCATGTGGAGGGCTGATGAGTTTCCCTACTGATGATGGTTCTTCAACATCAACTGCTAGCTAATCCACAAGTCTGGAATGACTGAAAGATGGCAGTGCCCCAGTCAGTGGTAGCCCAATGTGATGGTTTGGGAGTTACCTGCACCCCTCCCCACTCTATGGAAATCACCCAGACTAGACTCAGCCAGCTGGGAGTTAAGGCATGAAGTTCTATTCACAGTTTAGCTCAATATACAAGCAGATATACAGTGAGGGTGGTGAGGCACTGGAACAGGTTGCTCAGGGAGGTGTTCAAGGCCACGTTGGAGGAGGCCTTGAGTAACCTGTACTAGGTGGGAGGTGTCCCTGCCTATGGCAGGGGGCTGGAATTAAATGAGCTTTGAGGTCCCTTCCAGCCTTACCATTCTATGATTCTATGATATATACACAATAGACAGGAATGTTTACAGAAATATACAAGTTAAAGGTAATACAGAAACACAATCCTCCTCCCAGAAATCAGAGTCCCCAGGAGGGGCTCCCAACCCCCCTTCCACCTTCTTCCCACCCCTCTACCTTACCCCAGGGTCTGCCTTATGTGCAAGGTGAGTTTGGAGGCTGGGCGAGGGGAGTTAGCAGAGTGGTTAGTTGGGTTACACAGCAGAGAGTAGAAGACACAGAGGCTCCCAGAGAGACCAAGAGACTTTGTGTTATCTATGTTTGTGTCCTTGTTTTTATGCATCTCAGCAGGCCTATGAGTGAAGCAGACCTCACTAGTGTTTGCTTTTTACAGCCTATAACCTATTTTTTTCATTAAAATATTCCAATTGCCTTCAAAGCAGCACACTCAACAGTCAAAAAGTTTCAACAGAAGGGAAGAAAAAACACTTGCAACACAAAGTAATGCCCCTGGATGTTTAGAGAAGATGATTCTGATTCTTAGAATTGAAATGGAAGGAATTCAGGTTCACTGCTCCAAAAGCACCACCACAGAGGTGGCATCCTCCCAAGACTGCCAACTGAATGAACACTTTCATTAAGGCTCACCAGCATTTCCAGATGCCACCTGGCACTGAGTGTTCAGAGAGAGCTTGAAGACATCAGTCTCTACTTACCTATATTTGTGTCCTTGTTTTTATGTATCTCAGCAAGCCTATGAGTGAAGCAGACCTCACCAGTGGACTCTTTTCCCAGTGATTGAGTTTCCTGCTATAAAGCAGAGGAAATTAAGTTTATGCTATCAATAATGTAATCAATTAAAGTGAACAATTGCAACATGCTACTTTGAATTTATTTTTTTTTTCAGGGTCTGCTGCTAATTACCATCCAGAAGCTTTATCATTTAGTGTAACTTGAATGAATTTATTGCATTTAGCACAGGGCAGAGGTGAAACTTAGAGGATTTTTGTGTCCCTGGCAATAACCAGAAATTAAATTAATACAATCTTCAAGTTCTCTTGCTAAAAGAAAAATACTTTTGTCTGTCCTGTATCTATGAAGACACAAGCAGGTGGATTGATGATGGTATAGCAGTGGATGTGGTTTATCTTGATTTCAGTACAGCATTTGGCACTGTCTCCCACAGCATCTTTCTGCCTAAACTGAGGCAGTGTGGTCTGGCTGATCAGGTACTGAGGTGGATTAGGAACTGGTTGAAGTGAAGAAGTCAGAGAGTTGTGGTCAATGGGATGGAGTCTAGTTGGAGACCTGTGACTAGTGGGGTCCCACAGGGGTCAGTACTGCAACCAGCTCTGATCAATATATTCATATGTGGATGAGACCACAGAGTGCACTGCCAGCAAGGTTGCTGATGACACCAAACTGGGTGGAGTGGCTGCCACAGCAGAAGGCTGTGCTGCCATTCAGCCAGACTTGGACAGGCTGGAGGGGTGGGCAGGGAGAAGTTTAATGAAATTCAAGAAGGGTAAGTGTAGAGTCTGGCACCTGGGAAAGAACAACCCCAGGGATCAGTGTAAGTTGGGGACTGACCTGTTAAGAGAGCAGTGAAGGGGAAAAGGATTTGGGGCTCCTAGTGGATGGGAGGTTGAGCATGAGCCAGCAATGTGCTTTTGTGGTTAGGAGGAGCAATGCCATTCTGGAGTGTAGCTAGTAGGTTGAGAGAGGTTCTCCTGCCCATCTGCTGTGCCCTGGTGAGGCCACATCTGGAGTACTGTGTCCAGTTCTGGGCCCTCCTGTTCAAGAGGAACATAGAATTGCTTGAGAGAGTCCAGCACAGAGCCACAAAGATGCTGAAGGGCATGGAACATCTCTGTTATGAGGAGAGCCTGAGGGAGCTGGGGCTGTGCTGCTTGGAGGAGACTGAGAGGTGACCTCATTTATGCTGATAAAGATGTAAAGTTGATTCTGTGATCTCTGCCTTTCATCAGCCAGCAGCTGTTTTTACAGACACTTTTTTTTTTCCATAAACAGTTGAATATTTCTTAGTTGTTCTTGCTATGATTACTTTTTCCTCTACTCTTGTTAACTGCTTAATATTTCATTAATAAAAAATTCATAATTAATAAAGAATTATTAATTTTAAAAGGATTTCATTAATAAAGAACTCTGTCCCACATGACATCCTGGTCACCAAACTGGAAAAACATGGACTGGATGGGTGGAGCACTGCTGGGTAAGGAATTGGCTGGACGGTGACACACAGAGAGTGGTGATCAAGGGCACAGTGTCCACCTGGAGACCAGTGCCAAGTGGCATCCCTCAGGGGTCAGTGCTGGCACCAGTGCTGTTTGACATCTTTGTCAGTGCCATGGACAGAGGAATCAGTGCACCCTCAGCAAGTCTGCAGATGACACCAAGCTGTGTGGCACAGTCGACTTGCTAGAGGGCAGGGATCCATCCAGAGGGACCTGGACAGGCTGCAGAGGTGGGCCCAGGCCAACCTCATGACATTCAACAAGGTCAAGTGTAAGGTCCTGCAGCTGAGTAGGCACAATCCCAATCCCAAACCCAAATCCAGGCTGGGTGGTGAATGGCTGAGAGCAGCCCTGAAGAAAAGGCCCTGGGGGACCGGGGTGGTGAAAAGTTCAATATGAGCCTGCAGTGTGAGTGCAGCTCAGACAGCAACTGTGTGCTGGGCTGCAACAAGAGCAGTGTGGGCAGCAGGGCAAGAGAGGGGATTGTGCCCCTTTGCTCTGCTCTCCTCAGACTCTACCTGGAGTCCTGTGTGCAGTTCTGGAGCCCCCAGCACAGGAAGGACATAGAAGTGTTAGAGCAGGTCCAGAGGAGGCCACAAAGATGCTGAGAGGGCTGCAGCAGCTCTGCTGTGAGGACAGGCTGAGAGAGTTGGGGCTCTGCAGCCTGGAGAAGAGAAGGCTTCCAGGAGACCTGATAGTAGCCTTCCAGTATCTGAAGGGGGCTGCAGGAAGGCTGGGGAGGGACTATTGACAAGGTCTTGCAATGACAGGACAAGGGGCAACGGGTTGAAACTGGCAGAGGGCAGATTTAGACTGGATGTTGGAATCATAGAGGAAGTTCTTTACAGTGAGGGTGGTGAGACACTGGCACAGGTTGCCCAGGGAGGTTGTGGAGCACAGAAGCACAGGATGTGATCTTTGATTCTTTCATTTCTGTGCTCCACAACCTCCCTGGAGGTGTTCAAGGCCAGGTTGGATGAGGCCTTAAGTGCTCTGTACTAGTGGGAGGTGTCCCTGGGAGGTGCCTGTGGCAGGGTTTTGGAACTAGATCATCTTTGAGGTCCCTTCCAACCTTACCATTCTATGATTATATGAATATTTCATTTGCAGCACTCCTCTGAACAGAAGAGAGACGTTGTTGAGACTCACATCTTCTTACTTCAGGCAACTACTGATTACATACATCTAAAATGATCACCTACTGACATCCTCCTGTAATGCATAGTTGTCCAAGTCAATTATTGATATAATGAAACTGATATCTCTTGGAATTTTTTTTTCTGCCCCTTAAAAGGGGTAGCAAGATTTCTGTTGCTAAATTTCTTTCCCTGCGCTTTATCGAGCTAAATATGAGACCAGAGAGAAGCATTTTATGTTCTCATCATAAAACTTCCCTTTTACCCTAATTGAAGCATTCTGTTTTTTTCAAGGAAAGGAAAAACACATTGTGGTAGGGCACTGCAGCCAGGCAAGCTCCTAGAACACAAAATATTAGGGGACACACGATGATTTGTAAAGTATGGCAAACGTTCCTGTTTTCTCATCAACCGGCTACAACTGGGCTAATTCTCTGCCTATGGACAGTAGGTGCTTGGCCTTTCAGGACAGACAAGAAAGATGGGTAGGGACTGACTGCCAGGAAGGCAGGAAGGAAGGCAGGAAAGAAGGGAGGGAGGCAGGAAGGAAGGCAGGCAGGCAGGAAGGAAGGAAGGCAGGAAGGCAGGCAGGCAGGAAGGAAGGAAGGCAGGTAGGCAGGCAGGAAGGAAGGCAGGTAGGCAGGAAGGAAGGCAGGCAGGAAGGCAGGCAGGTAGGCAGGAAGGAAGGCAGGTAGGCAGGAAGGAAGGCAGGCAGGAAGGCAGGCAGGCAGGCAGGCAGGCAGGAAGGAAGGAAGGCAAGAAGGCAGGAAAGAAGGAAGACAGGAAGGTAAGAAGGCAGGAAGGAAGGCAGGAAGGAAGGCAGGAAGGCAGTGAAGCAGGCAGGAAGGCAGGCAAGAAGGCAGGCAGGCAGGCAGGCAGGAAGGCAGGGAGGAAGGCAGGAAAGCAGGCAGGAAGGTAGGAAGCTGAACAGGACTCAAGAAAAAGGTCTACTTATAGAAGCTTCTTGCTGAATGCAGGAGACAATGAAGCTCTTGCTAGAAGCAGAGAGAAGCCAGAAATGTGCCCCTGCAGGCAGCTTTCCTATAGAGATGTGTACACATCTGACAGGTTTTGACAAACTGTTGAGAACCTCCTTGCTGTCTAGGAAAGGTCATCTCTTATGAGTACCACTGCTTGCAGCTTTATGCTGTGTGCTGCTACTGCTGTGAGGGATCATAACCCAATTTTTTGTTTTGTGCTGCAAGTGTGACCCTCATGTCCCTTTGGTGCCTTTCATTTCTCATTCAGGGGATGGGCAAAACAAAGACATACATCCCAAACCCAAATCCAGGCTGGGTGGGGAATGGCTGAGAGCAGCCCTGAGGAAAAGGCCCTGGGGGTCTGGGGTGATGAAAAGCTCAACATAAGCCTGCAGTGTGAGTGCAGCCCAGACAGCAACTGTGTGCTGGGCTGCAGCAAGAGCAGTGTGGGCAGCAGGGCAAGGGAGGGGATTGTGCCCCTTTGCTCTGCTCTCCTCAGACCCCACCTGGAGTCCTGTGTGCAGTTCTGGAGCCCCCAGCACAGGAAGGACATGGAAGTGTTGGAGCAGTTCCAGAGGAGACCACCAAGATGCTCAGAGGGTTACAGCAAGTCTGCTGTGAGGACAGGCTAAGAGAGTTGGGGCTCTGCTCCTGGCTTCCAGGAGACCTTAGAGTAGCCTTCTAGTATCTGAAGGAGGCCTACAGAAAGGCTGTGGAGAGACTATTGACAAGGTCTTGCAATGCCAGGACAAGGGGCAATGGGTTTGAACTAGCAGAGGGCAGATTTAGACTGGATGTTAGGAGGAAGTTGTTTGCAGTGAGGGTGGTGAGACACTGGCACAGGTTGTCCAGGGAGGTTGTGGCTGCTCCCTCCCTGGAGGTGTTGAAGGCCAGGTTGTGTGAGGCCTTGAGTGACCTGTACTAGTGGGATTGGAACTAGACGATCTTTGATGATCTTTGAGGCCCCTTTCAACCTTACCATTCTATGATTGTATGATTCTATCTTGGCTTTAAAGAATTGCAATAATTGCATTTATTCCATTAATGGCACATCTATTTTCTTTATCTTCTTTAACATGCAACATTTTTTTTTTTTCAACCAGCCTTGCCCCTTTAATTATTCTCCTCTACTGGGAGGAGGATTTCCTGCCCTAGAGGGTAAATTCTACTTAATAGCAGAGCTGACTGCAGCTTAGGTCACATGCAGTCAGGAGCAGATGGAGCATGTTGTGCCCTGGCTTCCCACCAATACAAATTTAGGTCTCACATCTGCCATCTCCTCCTCATCTCTGACAACATCTGCTTCAATCCTCCGCCCTGGCTTCTCCATCCCAATGACCTATTCTTCTTTCTTATTCCTAAAATGACAGAATAATGGGGCCTGCTGTAGCAAAGGATAAAGATGTTTTGCCAGCTTGATGCCAAGAGCAAGATTCCCCAGTCAGCACTTCTGCCTGCTACAGAGTCACTTTATGATGCTCCAACAGCATAAAGAGGCCACAGAAAATCAGAAATTCAGGCCTTCCGTGGCTGCATGGCAGCAGGAATTTAGAAGGCTGCATTAAATTTACTGCCATGTGGATATTTGGTGACAACAAATAAAACTTCTGCACATGAAAGCATTCAGAAACATGAACTTCAACTTGGCTCTCCCAGTCTACATCCCTGCTCAAGAGAAGAGGAAGCAATGAGTTCCTCTGGGAAAGGGTTTAGAGGAGGATGTGAGTCGAAGCTGCACTGCTGCCTCTTAGTTTTAGCTACCTTCTCCTAATACAGGGAGCAAGACAATGGTCTCCTCTTAACCCTAGCTTTGCCCCTCTGCCTAACAACTGCTGGATAAAGAAGAGCATAAAGCAGCCTCGGAAAAGATGCATAATTATTTCCACACAGGAAGTTTGCAGTTGATAGTTTGGTGTGGCAGACAGAAATGCCTTCTCTCACATGCTGTGAACTACGTCAGAGACAAAGCAGTTATGCCTCTCCGCCCCCTCTGGGTCAGCTCCACTCTCTGCTGCCATGTGTCATGCCAGAAAAGTACACTGACAAACACCAGCCATCAAAAACACTTCTTCCTACAATCATGTAATGGGTTGGGTTGGAAAGGAACCTTCAGCATCATCTAGTTCCAACTCCCCTGTAGTAGGCAGGGACATTTTCCATTTGACCAGCTTGCTCAAGGCCCCATCCAACCTGCCTTCAAATACTGACAGGCTTGGAACTTCCACAGCTTCTCTAGGCAATCTGTTCCAGTGCCTCACCAGCCTCATGGGCAAAAATTTCTTCTTCATGTCTGATCTAAACTAAACTTCTTTCAGTTTGAAGCCATGACCCCTTGTGCTATCACTCAAGGCAGGGAGAGCAGTTTTCTCAAAGTTGGCTGCTAAGAATAACCTCTCCCACTCAAACAGGAGGGAACTTAGCTTCCAAAACATCCCTGGAAACAATGCCTTTCCCTGCAGTTTTCTCTGCTACAGTTTCACAGCACTGTATGATTGTCACTAAAAGATGCAATTCAGCTTGAATTTGTTTCTTGGTCTTTTGACTTCCTGCTGTTGTCAGATATCTTAAGCCCCAGATATTTTAAAGCCACCAGTGGCTGCTGAATACAAATCTCACTTGATTCATATGCAAACCAATGCAAATAGTAGTTTGTGGATTGGGCGTTGTGTCTGGTGAGAGAGGCTCATTGCTGAGGTGATGGTTATTGATTTTAGCGCCTCTTGGACCCCACCGTTCAGGAAATGTAGTCTTTTTTAATGGTGTTTCAGCTTTCTCCTCTGTAAAACGATGCAATCATTAAAGCCATGCCTCTTCCCACTTCCCTTACACAGCAGAGGAGAACCTTGGCAATTACTGTGTGATATTATTAAACTGATATTAGTATTACAGAATGAAAGCAGCACTAAGAAGATCATTTACATTTTTGGAGATGAATGGGATTTCTTAATGCATGCCTAGCTTCTGCCCTCACAGCCTAATAACCAAAACTTCATTTGATTAATGAATGACACAGAAATGTTCCCAAAAATCCTCATTTTTATCTTGCATCCAGTCCTAAATCACTGGGGACTAGAAGAGATAAACAGCTGGAAGACTTTGTAGGGTGCCTGGCAGAGGTTTTTGCAAGCATATTCATTTATATACTAGAACCTTATAAAGCTAATTTGCATTTCCAGAATTTGTTCTGCCTGAGAATATAAAACTCCATTTGTTTATCTATCTACCTAATTATCTATGTATCTATCTATCTATCTATGTATTTATCTTGTCTGTCTATGTATCTACCTACCTATCTACCTATGCATGTATGCATCTATGTATGTATGTATCTATCTATGTATTTATTTATCTATCTATTTATTTATCTATCTATCTATTATCTATGTCTCCATCTATCTACCTATCTATGCATTTACCTATGTAACTATGTATCTATGTATTTATCTATTTATGTATCTATATATCTATGTATGTATCTATTATCTATGTCTCTGTGTATCTATGTATTTATCTATATATCTACCTATGTATCTGCCTCCCTATCTACCTGTTTATGTATCTATGCATCTATGTATGCATCTATTTATCTATGTATGTATGTATCTATCTATCTATGTATTTATTTATCTATCTATTATCTGTCTCCATCTATCTACCTATCTATGCATTTATCTATGTAACTATGTATTTATCTATTTATGTATCTATATATTTATGTATGTATCTTATCTATGTCTTTATGTATCTACCTATGTATCTATCTATCTACCTACCTTTCTACCTGTGTATGTGTCTATGCATCTGTGTCTCTATCTATGCATCTGTGTCTATCTATCCATGCATGCACCTATCTATCAATGCATGCACCTATCTATCAATGCATGCACCTATCTATCTGTCCATGCATGCATCTACCTATCTGTCCATGCATGCATCTATCTACCTATGCATGCATCTCTCTATCTACCTATGCATCTATCTACCTATGCATCTATCTATGTAACTATGTATCTATGTATTTATCTATTTATGTATCTATACATCTGTGTATGTATGTATGTATCTATCTATGCATTTATCTATGTAACCATGTATCTATGTATGCATCTATCTACCTAACTATGTATGTATGTATGTATCTATGCATCTATGTATCTATCTATCAATCAACCTAATTTACTAATTTGTTTATTTATTTATTTTAAGGAGAGGGTGTGCTGGTTTGAGGCTAATTAGAATATTTT
>VWZE01022359.1:3572-15682 GCA_013396675.1 Eubucco bourcierii
CAAAAAATATCATGGGACAATACCCAAAGCATGTGGTGGGCTGCTGCGGGGTTGGAAGCTGCCGGGAGCTGCTAGAGGCTTTGGAGTTTTCCTCCGGCTCCTGGGTGCTTCAGATAGAGGAGGCAGACATCTCTGACCTCTTGGCAGCAGGCTCTCATGTGCAGGCTGACGTCTTGCGATGTGCAGTCCCGGCATGGTCTCACGCTGGCTGTGCAGGCCAAATGCATGGAGGCATCAAAGCCTGATCATGCTGCTTGGGGTCCCACCCAGCTCAGGATCGATGAGGTAGTAAGAGTACAATAGCAAACCCACTCAATGTGCTACCTGCTCATCCTTTATATCCATTTCAGCCCGAGACTGATGGGCCTTTGGACACAGATTAGCCAATCAAGATGGCAGTTTGCCCAGTTTGTCCATATTAGGTGAAACTGAGGCTTCCATCCCCTTTCCTGCAGCCACCACCCCCAACACAGAGGGAGGGGGAGCAGGGCAGCATGCCTGGGCAAGCCAGGACATGTACAAGCCCACCTTTGGCCTATTCAGGCCTACCACGACAATATATGAAAGCAATTTTCTTCCTGCAGCATGACAGTACATAGCTTGTTAGTCACAAAACTAAGGCAATTTACTTCTCATCTGCAGATGTCTAAGACTGGTTATCAAGTCCATCAGCACACTGCAGTAAGGAGGTAAAACTCACAACATAGCCAATGGTTTTTTTTTTGTGTGTGTGTGACCAGACTTTAAAGAGTCTTGGCACAAGTTTCAAGGCAAGGATTCCTGTGGTCTTAGAATCACATCTACGCTGCACTCCCCTACTGGGTGTGCAAAGAACAAGGTAGTTTGCCTGCAAGAAGCAGTTTAGTCCTACTAAGTCAGAGACTGACAGGCTCTAATTTATCCTGCCAAGAATCTGAACACAGCCCTAGAAACAAAGCAGTATATGTAAGTTCAGATCTCTTCCCTAAATTACACTGGATATCTGGAGGATCCAAACACCCACAGCAGGTCCAGAGAAGTGAACCTTTACATAGGATAGTCAACAAACCCCTGGATACCAGCAAGCCTGTTTTCACTTTCCTTCTTTATTTAATTGTCTTATTTCTCCCAGACAGACTGTAACGTTAATGCCTGTTTGATTTATAAGGTTTTCTTAGATGGTTTTGTATTAAAAATATTTTAAAGTATTCCAGCTTATACCAATGGGACTGTAAGAGGGCAAGATTTTTCTGGGTTTCTTTTACATAGTGTGTCAGCTTCACAGGAAGGAAGGAAGTACAGCACCAAGAGATCTTGAGCTAACCAGAGGTTTGTAAGCATTGTTGCTGCAGATAAATGAATGAATGAAATTGCCTGCATCTCTTTGACATTTTGTAATCCTTGCCTATTAGATATTTTATATAAACTGTAAAAAATATTTTATATAAATAGTAAAAGCCATAGAATGCCAACCTGAGCAGACCCAGAGTGTTTTAGTGTCCCTAGTAAATGTAGATTCATAGAATCATAGAATGGTAAGGTTGGAAGGGACCTCAAAGATCATCTAGTTCCAACCCCCTGCCATAGGCAGGGACACCTCCCACTAGGACAGGTCACTAGAGGCCTCATCCAACCTGGCCTTGAACACCTCCAGGGAGGTTGTGGAGCACAGAAGCACAAAATGTGATCCGTGCATTTTGTGTTTTGTGCTCCACAACCTCCCTGGGCAGCCTGTTCACGACCAACCCTGACAGAGTTCAGTGTTGCAGCATTCCAATTGCAGTTCACAACTCCCGTTTGGACACCCCAAATATACATCTCATTTCTGTCACAGTGTAAAATAACAAAACATTTCTAGCAGTTTTCTACTTCCTTTTGAAGAGAGCTTGCAAAAGAGAGGAAATGCAATTTCAAAGCTATCTTTTGTACAGAGCACATGCTTTACTAATATAAAGTAGGTGAGCCAAAGAGAAATTATTGATTTCATTACTTGGCTCATTTTACCCTACTAACCATCTTCTCAAGTACTATGTATGAATAAAACAGACTAAAGGCAGTAGCTGGAGGAAGGATTGAAGTTGGATTTTAAGGCTAGGTAGTGGTATGCTCCCTTGTTTTGTGCTTTCTGTGTTTAAAAGGCAGTGTTTGGTTTCTTGGGTTTGTTTATGTGGGGTTTTTTTGTGTTTTGGTTTTTGTTGGTTGGTTGGTTGGTTTGGGTTTGGTTGTTGGGTTTTTTTAGGTTTGAGTGTTGGTTTGTAACATCAAATAGCTAAAAATTCATTAACTGGATTAGAATGCAAGCATCATCAGCATCAGTGCTAGCATTTGATTTTCAGGAAAAGAAATGGAGGTCAAAGCAAAAATTGGTAAGAAGTACAAATCTGACTTCAGGGTGATGAGGCACACTTGCTGTATGCCCTTCACAAGTCTCACTGCAGAAAAGAGCCAACACAAAGCATCCTCAGAGTATGGTGCAGCATACATCTTGCCCATTTCTGGCACGGTAGGTTGAGGTCCTATCCAAGCAGCTAGTTGTAGTTCAGTCTTATGGGCTCTAGGTGATAAATTATCATCCACTGGTATTATTCCAACTCAGTGGGAACAATTTTGGCCAGAACTTCTGCTCCTCTTTGTCCACAAGTGCATCCTAAATCATTATTTGATTATGTGTCCTTAATGGGCAATCTGTTGGCCTGAGCAGGCAGCATGCAATTGGTCTGCATAATATTCTGAGCCCATCTGTGTGACTGATAACTTGAGCACTTTAGATTTTTCCAGTCTTTTCATAGGCAGCCCCATTAAAAAGATGTAGTGATTACAGAGAAGTGGAATTTAGGAGAAGCAGACTGCCTTGTCACCTTTCTGAAGTACAGTTAGTTTAGGTAAGCTAAGATTTAGAAGGTTTACCTGTAAAGTATATATATAAATATATATATATAAAATATATATATATAGTGTATATATATATGTATGTATATANATATATATATGTTTATTTATCTATTTATTTCTCTGTTTGTTTGCCTGTGTGTGTCCCCTCCCCCTTGCAGGATTTAAATATAATATAGAAGGGGTATCCAGTGGCCAGATAGTGACTTATCCTCATTTTAAATTGCTATTCCAAAGGTGTCTTTTAATGGATAAATTCTGAAGCATATCAGAGAAAAATAAATCCAATGTAAAATCACTTAAATAATTTGTGCCTACTTAGAGACAAGGGATTGGTGTTGAATCTTGAATTCAATAAAAAAAAGCCATATGAAAATGATAGTGATTCGTGGTGTATTCACCTTCTCTTTGCCTTTCATTGATTGAAGACAGTCCTTGTGGCAATGCAGAACACCTGAGCTTTCATAGAGTCATAGAACCATGGAATGGTAAGGTTGGAAGGTACCTCAAAGATCATCTAGTTCCAACCCCCTGCCATAGGCAGGGACACCTCCCACTAGTTCAGGTCACTCAAGGCCTCCTCCAAACTGACCTTGAACACCTCCAGGGAAGGACCATCCACAACCTCCCTGGGCAACCTGTGCCAGTGTCTCACCACCTTCACTGCAAAGAACTTCCTCCTAACATCCAGTTTCAATCTCCCCTCTGACAGTTCAAACCCATTGCTGCTTGTCCTGTCATTGCAAGACCTTGTCAAGCTGAGTCTTAATGTAGGGGAATCAAATACTTCTCTTGGGAGATTATTCCAGTGTCTGACTGCTCTCATGGTGAAAGTCTTTCTTCTGGAGTCCTATAAGAATCTCCCCAAGAGTAACTTTTATCTATTACCCCTTCTCTTTTCCACGTGAGTCTCCATTATTTGGGGAGGGGCTTTTTAGGCTCTCAGGTAGTGACAGGACTAGGGGGAATGGAGCAAAGTTGGAGGTGGGGAGATTCAGACTGGAGGTGAGGAAGAAGTTCTTCAGCAGGAGAGTGGTGAGAGCCTGGTAGGGGTTGCCCAGGAAGATGGTTGAGGCCCCATTCCTGGAGGTGTTTAAGGCCAGGCTGGATGAGGTTGTGGGTAGGCTGATCTAGGGTAGGGTGTCCCTGCCCATGGTAGGGGAGTTGGAACTGGATGATCCTTGTGGTTCCTTCCAACCCTGAATGATTCTATAATTCTATGATCCTGGTAGCTACCCATTAAGTTCTGGTATGGGGTAATAAAATCTCCCCTAATGTTCTCTTCTCAAGACTGAACAAACTCAGTTCTCTCAGCCTTTTGTCACTTGGTAGGTCTTCCAGTCCTCTGATTATTCTCATGGACCTGTGATTGATTAGTTAAGCTGCCAGGACAAGGCAGGATGTCCTGCAAAGTTACCAGTGGTGTGTAAGATTTGGACTGAACTTGCAAAACCCTAAGTACTTAGCCATTAATAAGATTTACTCCCAATTTCACTCCTTTACAACATCAACTTTCCTGTCCTTTGCAGAAGGATCACCAAGTTACATTACTATAAAGCAAGGGCATTGTTGCAGTGGTAGGTGGGAGGAAAACACAGCAGGTGCAGAAGAGAGCAGAGCAAGAGGTCTAGGACTAAAGAAAGCTCCCCTTGTCCAGAGAAAGGAAGCAATTATCTCCATCATTCTGCAGACAGACAGAACACTGTTATTTGCTCAAACTTTGTCAGTGCTGGTAGGGCTCATTTCCAGTTCCCGAGAGATCAGGATTCATTGCAGTTGAAATGGTTGTATTCATGAAAGTAACACTTTAACAACTGGAAACAGTAGAAAGAGTTAGGTAGCTAAAATACACTCAAGGTAATAGAAAACAGATGTTACATGAAGCAGACATAGTACAAAACCCAGCTGCAAGATCAGGGGACATCACCTACATGCAGCATTGCCAAATTCATGTAAGTTTCATATATAATCTTAAAACTGAGCAGTCAACCTGTTATCCCACTTGTGCTTAAGTTTCTAAAACCTATAACTTTACAGATAATATTAATTATAACAATAACAATTCCCCCTAAAACTGCTTTTGTATCCGTAACATGGAGCTGAAGCAACAACGAGGAAGAGAAGCAAGAAGTTCTTTACAGTGAGGGTGGTGAGACACTGGCACAGGTTGCCTAGGGAGATAGTGGAGCACAGAATCACCCAATGTGATCAAAGATCTTTGATCACATTGGGTGATTCTGTTCTCCACAACCTCCCTGGAGGTGTTCAAGGCCAGGTTGGATGAGGCCTTGAGTGACCTGTACTAGTGGGAGATGTCCCTGCCTATGGCAGGGGGTTGGAACTAGATGATCTTTGAGGTCCCTTCCAACATTACCATTCTATGATTCTATGATTCTATGAAATACCAAGGGACACTTTTCTGTATTTTTTGCCTTACTGCTGGACTCCCTCACTGCCAGGGAGAGAAATTCAGTGAATACATTCCAAGTGCCCACAATCTCAGCTAGTAGTACAGTTTGTTCTTCCCCAAAAATGTGACTATGTGTTGTGGCTAGGTATTGTGGTGAGAGATAGGATTTTTCAACTACTAATATAGTTTATTATTTTCAGTATTCAGGACTGTCACCCTCAGCCAGTATTTTTAATAATAGGCTCTTTGCAACAGTCACGAAAACATTTTCAGGCTCTAGAACGCTTTAGAAATAACTAGCAACAGTGAAAACAATATCATTAGAACTGGAAAGGGGTTCTTGTGATCAATGATACTGCTTGCCCACTAGAGGGAGAAGGCACTTGGATTCACTCAAGAGTTTTGTAGAGTTTTGCTAAAGAGACTGTTGAATATTTACTCACAAAAGTTATCTCTGGATTTCTGGGGCTAGCTACAGTTTCCAGACAGTACCCAAAAACTTGCAGGGAGTTATGACAATGTCTTCTTAGCCATTCAGGCTTGTAGATCTTCCCAGGCTCTAACAAGGTGCTGAGAGAGAGGCAGATGATCTCTGACCTGATCCTGGTTCCTCTTGACCAACCTGTGTCCCTTCCAGGGCTCCCAGTCTCAACAGAAGACTTACAGGTGTGCAGTCTTAGCACAATGTCACGCTGGCTAAGCAAGCCTATCACATGAGGTAGTTAATGCCAATCCTCTGGTAAACTGAGAGAAGGCAGTTTCAAGGTAGACAAACCCCAAGCATCAGGGCTTGTTATTATGTAGGAGGGCTGTCTTATAGCTTAGCAGAGCTGTCTTATAGCTTAGCAGAGCATGGCAGGATGCGATGGCAGAGAACAATGAGGCTGAAGCTCACTGAAGCAGAGAACACGGAGGCAGAGCAGGTTTTGTTTACCTGCTCATCTCTCTTTATCAATGTAGCCTGAGACTAATGGCTCCTTTGGCCACAGATCAGCCAATCAAAATGGCACTTTTCCAAATCTGACCACATGAGGTAAATCAGGGCTTACTCTTACCTCTTCAGGGCAGAACACAAACAAGTGTATAAACACATGAGGTACCCTGTTTACAAGTTAGAAGGGGGCATGGAGGAAACTCAAAGAAGACTGGAAGGCACCAAGGTCTTTGTTTTCCTGTTCCACCCTTCCTTCCCCCAATAGCAGAAGGAGGGAGAGCAGAAAATGTGCCTGGGCAAGCTACGACATGTTTAGGCCTTCCACAGCATTATGTGTCACAGAGGGAAGTCCTCTTTTCCTTAGGAAAATGGACAAATTCTGTCCTCAGTTACCATATCATAAATCAGTCAAGCACCTGTAGTCTGATAAAGTCTATGTGAAGAAAGTTGTTTCTGTCTGGTGGCCATGGATTTAGGCAGTGCATACACTTCAGTATTGCTTCCAGCAGAGAAATCAATTTCAAATATACCAATATATTACCAATACCTTGCTCCAGACATGTACTTTCATTTAATTATTCTAAGCAAACACAATGTAAGAAGGGTGTTTATGATCTTCTAAAATACTTAAATAATTTAATGTATACAATAGCCTAATTTTGAGACAGCACGTGAATGCAAGAAGAAATTTCTTTACTTTCAGGGTAATGGAGCACTGCAACATGCTGCCCAGAGAGGTTGTGGAGTATTCTTCTCTGGAGACTTTCAAAATCCACCTGGACGTGTTCCTGTGTAAGCTGCTCTAGGTGTACCTGCATTAGTACAGGCCTTAGACTTGATGGTTTCTTCCAATCACTACCATTCTGTGATTCTGTTATTATTTGATAGATCGCTAAGCCATCTAGTTCTGATACGCTGTTAGTTTTGCAATGCTTGCACACATCACGCTGGCACCTTTGTGTTTTAGACAGCTAGAAGTGATCCCAGCTCTGTGAATCAAAGGACACCTGGTTGATTTTATGATTCCATGATCTTGAAGGTTTGTTCCAAACAAAGGTATTCTGTGATCCTGTGAGTTCCCAAGAAGAGAACCCTGACTTTCAGGAGAGCTTAGTACAACCTGAATTTCAGAGGTAAAACTACCATTCAGTCTGTTGCATCCAGAAATGAATTAACTGTCCAGTTTTTCTTGTTAATTCAAGTGTATTAATAAGCAATCATTTAAACCAAAGAACCATGCCTAGGATGCCTCTCAGACTGGGAAGCTGCTGAGATAGATGAGGTTGAGAAAACTAATCCTCTCTCTTCTTACTGCATACTGAAATAGTCTAGCTTTGCACCAGGGATTAATTCCACAGTAGTTAACTTATGACCATGTCAAAAAGTGGTTTCAAACCCTGCCAAGAAATTTCAGAAATGAGTGGCATCTGGCTCCCTTTCTGTCCCATCTAGCAAGAGATCAGTTTTGGCCTTGTTTTGTTGTATTTTTTCTTGGTTCAAGAGTTACAATATTATTTTTATATAAAAATGCTCCCTCCCTGGAGGTGTTCAAGGCCAGGTTGGAGGAGGCCTTGAGTGACCTATACTACTGGGAGGTGTCACTGCCCATGGCAGGGGGTTGGAACTGGATGAGCTTTGAGGTCCCTTTCAATCTTAATATTCTATGATTCTATGATTTTGCTTTTACATTTGGATCATAATCCAGTTAGCAGAAGATTGCCAAACTCAAGCATTAAAAATGCTTTTATGAATCCACTCCAAAGAATGAAATTGGGGGGAAAAAATAAAGGAATATTTTTACATTTAAATATCTAAGCTACATTTAACAGTTTTTAAGATTTAGTCTATAGAGACTTTTCTGGGGTTTTTTTGTTGGTTTTTTTTTTTTAAGAGGAAAGATACATTAGAATTGGGCATTTTACACTGAGCAAAATCACACCTGTTTGAACGTAGTCAAGAGCAGAAAAACAGTAGTATAAAATTCCATGTAGACTTTCCAGGGCCAGCTGCTTCTACCATCACAGATCATTTAAGTCTTACTATGTTTATCCTCACATAGCTGTCCCTTTGAGGCAGGGCAGTAATTACATCTGAGTATCCCAACGTCTCACAACAAGTCTAGGAACAGAACTCTGGCATTGTTTGCTCTGCAATAGTAATTTCTTCATGAGAACATTTTTTCACATTATCCAACGATTTGTTTTCAGCCCCACAGCACTGACCGAGGCAGACTTTCTTTACAGGTTATTCATCAGAACTACTGAAACCATGGCACAAGAGTAACTGGTCAGAAAAAACTGAAGAAATACATCAGTCAGATGCAGATCTCAGGGACTTTGCCTCCCATAAATGCATTTTATTTTCAAATCAAGCATCCTGCTTCCCATAGAATCATAGAATGGTAAGGTTGGAAGTGACCTCAAAGATCATCTAGTTCCAACTCCCTGCCATAGGCAGGGACACCTCCCACTAGTACAGGTCACTCAAGGCCTCCTGCAACCTGGCCTTGAACACCTCCAGGGAGGTTGTGGAGCACGGAATCACCCAATGTGATCTTCAATCTGTGCCAGTGTCTCACCACTCTCACTGCAAAGAACTTCCTCCTAACATCCACTTTCAACCTCCCCTCTGCCACTTCAAACCCATTGCCCTTTGTTCTGGCATTGCAAGACCTTGGCAACAGTCCCTCCTCAGCCTTCCTGGAGCCCCCTTCAGATACTGGAAAGTTACTAGAAGGTCTTCTGGAAGCCTTCTCTTCTCCAGGCTGCAGAGCCCCAACTCTCTCAGCCTGTCCTCACAGCAGAGCTGCTGCAGCCCTCTCAACATCTTTGTGGCGTCCAGCTCCAACACTTCCATGTCCTTCCTGCGCTGGGGGTTCCAGAAATGCACACAGGACTCCAGGGGCAGTCTGAGGAGAGCAGAGCAAAGGGGCAGAATCCCCTCCCTTGCCCTGCTGCCCACGCTGTTCTTGCTGCAGCCCAGCACTCGGTTGCTGTCTGGGCTGCACTCACACTGCAGGCTCATGTTGAGCTTTTCATCACCCCAGACCCCCAGGTCCTGTTCCTCGGGGCTGCTCTCAGCCATTCCCCAGCCAGCCTGGAGTTGTGCTTGCGATTGTGCCTACCCAGGTGCAGGGCCAAGAAAGGTGATGGAAATAATCCAAAGCAAGGCATGCCTTACTACAATGTCTGTTCACAAATAATGTCACTGAATAAATCACATTTTTTCCACCTGTTAATACTACTGTGCACAGAAATAACTGTGAGAAAATTGAGGGTATTGAGAGAGACAAGTGGATATCTAAGAGACATTGGCTCTAATCCTGTGTCCTGTACAAGCGTGGTGATGCATGTCTGCTTGGTAATTCAATTGCCTCTCCCAAAACAACAAGAATTGTGAAACTTTTTTGGCATTAAGAAATTCTTTGGCAGCTGGAATTAAAAACTGTCAGAAGAGGAAGACCAATGGTTTCCCTTTTGAAGCATTTCCATGAAATGAATGTACTCACCAAGCACAACAAATGAATGTATTCACCAAGCACAGGGCTCCAGGTGGAGTGATGCTTGTTTCAAACTTGAGTATCTATCCTCCTGCTCTAAACCCCCAGAGACACTGTGAAATCAAGAAGAAAAGCAGAACAGCAAAGTAAATGCAGGACCCACAAATCTCAGCGGAACATCAGAGAAGTGTTGTTGTCTCTTCTGCAACCTTCCTTGTTACTTGTTACTATATAAGAAAAAGTGTTTCAGGACAAGACAGGAGATGGTGATTTGGTTTCCCCAAAGAAATACATAGGAATAATGAATAGTTCCTTAGGAACAAGGAGAAATTAAATTCCTTTCTTTATACAACAGATAGCCCAGTTATGAGGAAATATGATTAGGTTGTTCTTGACCGATGAGCCAACAAAGACATTAAAGGCAGAGCACAACAGAACTGAGTTTTTAAAGAGAAAACAATATAATACTTGGTCAAAAGGACTGGTGCAAAAGTATCAGTTCCTAGAAGGATTGCATCCTCATAAGCAAAGAAGGAAAAACAGACAAACAAACAAAAAACAGTGACAACAATAACATCATCAGCAACAACAATATAATAATAATAATAACAATATTAGCAATGACAACAATAACATCATCGACAAAATAACAGTAATAATCATCATCATCATCATCCCATGAACCACATAGTTTAATATGAGGGGGGAAAAAAAGACACTAATCATATAAGGAAGCTGAAAAAAAAATCAGAAAAATGATATGTTAAAGGTATTTAGCTACAATTATTATCAGCTTCCAGGGGATGAAAATGATTTTGTTCAAATAAAACCACACAGTAGAATGCTATTATCCAAAGCACAGATGAGTGGCCTATGCTTAGCAAAGAATATAACAATGAAAAGACCAAAGAGAAATGCAGCACAAACTGAACAAACACACTCTTGGGAAGGAACCGAGGACGCAAAAGTGAACTCGGAGGGAAGAAAACAAAACATCCTCACAAAGAATGCCTTTACATGTGCATATGCATTGCTCTCAGCAAAAAATTTAGAGTATAACTTCCCTCCTAATACTCCATTGTGATGGCAAAAATACAATATTGAGTTAACTGTCCTGGTAGAGCAAAGTTTTCCCGTCAGTTGAATGATGCAGGAACTACTGCTTAAAAAAACCCTGCAGAACAGAAGAATGCTGATCCACAGCTGATCTTACCTAAGACAGAAAATCTACCAGTACTAAACAGTAAACTACCCTCAACCACATGATTCACCTGTTCCAAAAATCAATAGCATTCCTAGTCACCTTACCACATTTAAGCCCCCCAACCCCTCTCTGCTGCAAAGTCAGGTGCATGGGGTGGAATGCATCAAAAATAGAAATGCTGCCCAAAGCTGCATCTCTGGGTGAAGATTTGGCAGTGTTCAATGTTAACACATCTCTGCTTTCTGTGAAGCTGCTTTCTGGGGGTAACACCACATAGAACTGGCTGTCCACATGACATCCCTGTTTAAGAGTCTAGTGGCTGAGCTGGGCTGAGTGACAGCCCTGGTCCCGGTTGATGGAGAGTTTGATTGACAGCCTGCTTCCTTAGAGGACGTGAAACGCAGCATGGAGACAGGATAAGGGAGTCAGTCACAAAGGGAACCCTGTCCATGACCCTGAACACACCAAGACAACTGGAGCTGTGTGCTGCTTTGAGGCTAATTGGAATACTTTTAGGAGATAAATTAAATCCTTAGCTGCAAGAAGAAAGAAAAAAAAAAACAAAACAAAAAAACCCCAATCCAACAACAGTAACCTGTATCACTCATTCTTCTGCTGAGAAATGCAACCAGTCAAAATACAACTCAGACACTCACTGCTCACACGCTCCCAGTTCTCACTTCACTCCGGCAGTCTGTGGTTGCTTCTGCCTTAACTCTAATCCAACCTAACCCTTTATTTCCTCTAAGCTCCTTGTTGTCTTTTTGACATCTCACCTCAGATCTCTCCAGATCTATCAGGTGAGATATAAAGGGATTGCTCTGGTCATTGCTGAAGGGAGGGGAAGAGGGGGGGAGTTTTGGGTTGGGAGCCTCCTGGCAATCTGATTGTTTTGGAGGGATTTTGTGTTTCTGCATTAACTTCTATGTATCTGTAAATATTTGTGTATATTGTATATTTATATCTATATCAAGATCTTGCAATGACAGGACAAGGGGCAATGGGTTTAAACTGGCAGAGGGGAGATTGAAACTGGATGTTAGGAAGAAGTTCTTTGCAGTGAGGGTGGTGAAACACTGGCACAGGTTGCCCAAGGAGGTTGTGGAGCACAGAGTCACCCAGTGTGATCAGATCATGTTGGGTGATTCTGTGCTCCACAACCTCCCTGGAGGTGTTTAAGGCCAGGTTGGAGGAG
>VWZE01022359.1:15871-45596 GCA_013396675.1 Eubucco bourcierii
GGGGGGGGGGTAACTCCCAAACCAGCATGAGCTGGTAGAAAGAAAATGCCTAAATGGGGACACACACTACATCCAATGAAGAAAAATATTACAGAGATAGTCCTTGATTTCTGCCAAGGTCTTTAAAAACCAGCAAGCAGCAACTTGGGGATTTTTCTATGGCATTGTTTCAGTATGTTTTTTGTTTGTTTTTTTAATCGTTAAACCCTGTTCTTTCCTCTAGGACTACACTAGCAAGTAAGATATGTATCTAGATAGCTCAGCTTCTTCCAAAGCTGTTAACAACAGGCATTCAACACAGCAAACATCCAAATTCCTCTCTCTTGTCTTGTAAAAAGAGCTTGTGATCTAACTGATACCAGTTCTAGGAAACAGAGAAGAAAGCCATATGTTTTCTGTGTGATGTCTGCAATTTTCTTTGCAGCAAGTGTATCGTGTTCCCATAAAGATGCCTGTGAGAGCCTTAAGAGCAAGACAGTGCAGTGCATATTAAAGCTATTGTTTGTGAGAAATATCTTTAACCCTGGCCTGAAAATGCCTTCAATGAGGCAGAAGAGCAGGATTTCATATATCCAGCTCTATATAACCCATCAACGCCAAGTACTGTTCTACAGTCTTAATGTTCAGCGCAGAGCTGAAAGGCTGAATTCCATAGAAATACAAAGGTATTTGGGGTTTGAACTGAAGAACAGCCATAAACCAGGGCTGCTTTAACCACACCATTGCAGAAAGACAGCACCAGCAACAAAAAGTGCTTGAACAGATACACAGTGAGGAGCAGGACTAGGCAGAGCACTCCTTTTGCCTTTAACCAGATAACCAAGGAGGAGCTGTCTGTGTCAGCAGTGATCAACTTGCCAGCCAAGTGCAGCTCATATTCACACCAGATTTATGTCAGCCAAAGAAGATAATAAGGCTCACATATCCAGTCAATATTCACAGCCCCCAAGCTGGAACTAGTTCAAATCCAGTCTCACAGATGCAACACATCTCCCACTGCAACCTACGGAAACTTTATCTGTGTAATTGTACCAATGTAACTGATTATAAAATGAGACTTCCAACCAAAGATCTGATTGGGTCATTTTGGTGGTGATTAGTTTACAACATTCTGGTACCCATAAGTAGTTCTATGTATTTGAACAGACCTGTTACTAGAAGAAACAGAAAGGGTGTCACAGTAAGCCTCATAATAAACAGACCAGTAAGATCCTATTTCAGCAGCAAGAAGCATGTGTGTCCCTTCATACAGGTACCTTGCATTTTACTAAGCTACATTAGTGGGCAAATCAAATTAAATCACAGTGAGTCCTCAGATGAACAAGTAACAGCTGAATTTCACCATGTTCACACCAAATCTCTTGTGGCAGGGCACAACCAAGTCCCAAGGTTTGAATGGGGCACGAAACCATTTTGCTGCCCCCCACCTCTGGCTCCAGGAGTTTGGAATGTGGAAAGAAGTAGGCGCAAAGCTCCTTACCCCACCCACACAGGCTTGAAGAACAGGGGAGAGCAAATTGCCCCAGTATATATATATATATATATATATATATACATATGGCAACTGGATACACTGTCTAGGGGGACTTTGACTTGGACCTTGAGGGGGACCTGGAGTTGGACCTTGAGTCAGACCTTGAGGGACATCTGGAAGAAGGGTGAGGAGAAAGTGCAGTCCCTGCTTTGGGACCACTCCATCCTGAACTGTCTGCTGCAAGGAGCTGCCTCTGCCGCAAAGTACCACCACTGGTGGGCACACTGCCGAGCAGCCTGGCTTGGCCCTGTGCTGCCCCATGCTCTGTGCCCATAGCAGCCATGTCTGCAGTCACTTTGGCAGGTTTACTCACACTGGATGCTGTGCCTCATTGATCCACCGCTGGATTACAATTTGCAGTTCCAGACACTGCTGCAAAGGAGCCAAGACCAGCTCCACATTCCTACTCCACCACCATGAGTAGCACAGACGTTCCCTAGGGCTCCAGGCTGCTTTGATTTGTAAGTGAGGCAAAGCTGCTTTGTAGCAAACCTTTTCCAAATTTCTGATTTTCCTGAATTACAAAATTCCCTATAAGCATCCTTGTGAAGATCTTCCCCGATGAATTTTGAACCCAATCTAACTAATTTGTATAGAGTTTGTGGGTGGGGCTTTCTGGAAAAAAAAAAACAAACTACAGATTTTATAATTCCTGCCTTGTTAATTCCCACAACCAATTCATCTCTGGATCTAGATACTTAGATTTCTGGGAAAAGGCTTTATACTATGATAAACAGGAGAGAAAGCATGAAAGAGAAAACTTTTTTTTTCCTGCATGAGCCATGTACCTTTAACAAAAAAATTTATCCTGGCCTCTTGTATGCAGCAGCATGAATCATTTTAAATTTTTTCCCACGTCATCAAAGGAAGGATCATCTAGGATTTTTTTATTTTTTATTTTTTTTATAAAAAACATCCCTGCAATAGGGATGGTTTAGTTGTGGCCTTTCTCAGCATAGCAGCTTACTGTTGAGGCTATGATGTGCACTCTCACACCTCACAACAGCCTTTCCAGCCACACCTGTAAGAATGCAGATCCCACTAGCTCTTCAGTGATAATTTGAGAGTCCTGCAGCCCCCTATGCTCTCCTCACTGTACACAAATAGGTATGGCACTGCCTAGGTCCAAGGTACCAGCCACATCAGTGGTAGCAAGGTGTCTTTGTTCTTTAGTGATAAAAGAGCTATCATCAGCTCTGGGATCTAGGAAGCTAAGAAGAAACGGACTAACCAAATTGATGTTTGAGAAGGCATCGTGTTGAGACCAGGACTGACTTGGGAAATTCATTCCAACCTCCTTTCTGCACCACAAAGTTTGGAATCTAAGGGAACTCAAATTGCCATCAGTGGGAACCAGTTGTGCCCATGCCGATCAATGTGTGGCTTTAACAATGTTTTGCCTTTCACATTACTGTGTAAGACAAGGCAGTGCCATATCACTTTACCACTCTACAGCATCAGGGATACATTTTGTCCCAGGTTGGTATTTTTTTCTAACTCTCTGATCTTCCGAAAACAGAACTTCCTGAATTCCATGAGTCTGAAATTGCACAATAAAGAGATTAACAACTCGTGGTTGTATTTCCAGAAATAATAAAAAATAATTAAATCAAACTGCATCCTATTTCTGGCTTATTTTTGGGTTTTTTTGGGGTCACTGGGTTGTTTGGGTTTTTGTTTCTTTCTTTGTTTGTTTTGTTTTGTTTGATTGTTCATTTTTTTGTTGTTAGGTTTGTTGGTTTTTTTGGTTTTTTTCTTGGTTTGGGTTGTTTTGTTATTTTTTAAATTATTGTAGAGGGGGGAAAATTTAGTTAGACAGAAGACAGCCATTGAAATTTCTGGATTATCTGAAAGATGGGAATTGAAACTGCAGCAAATAAACTGATTTATTTCCAGTTATTTCCTTTCAACAGCTAGTAGAAGACTGATTTATCAACAAAAGCAGCTGCTTTTCCCCACAGCCTGATACGAAATAAATCAGTTACCTTTGTAACACAGTGCACAGAATTTAATATAATGTTGCTGAGGGCACCTGCAAACAAACCAAATGTTGTTAGATCACAAAGATGACTGAGAAATACTTTTGCACAGTTCCCACTGAACTGTTAGACAGAACAGCTGCTACTGGGAATTCATCAACTAATCTTCATTGACACCAAGTTGTGTGGCACAGCCAACTTGCTAGAGGGCAGGGATCCATCCAGAGGGACCTGGACAGGCTGCAGAGGTGTGCCCAGGGCAACCTCGTGAAGTTCAACAAGGCCAAGTGTAAGGTCCTGCACCTGGGTAGGCACAATCCCAAGCACAACTCCAGGTTGGGTGGGGAATGGCTGAGAGCAGTCCTGAGGAACAGGACCTGGGGGTCTGGGGTGATGAAAAGCTCAACATGAGCCTGCAGTGTGAGTGCAGCCCAGACAGCAACTGAGTGCTGGGCTGCAGCAAGAGCAGTGTGGGCAGCAGGGCAAGGGAGGGGATTCTGCCCCTTTACTCTGCTCTCCTCAGACCCCACCTGGAGTCCTGTGTGCAGTTCTGGAGCCCCCAGTACAGGAAGGACTTGGAAGTGTTGGAGTGGGTCCAGAGGAGGCCACAAAGATGTTGAGAGGGCTGCAGCAGCTCTGCTGTGAGGACAGGCTGAGAGAGTTGGGGCTCTGCAGCCTGGAGAAGGCTTCCAGAAGACCTTCTAGTAACTTTCCAGTATCTGAAGCAGGCTATAGGAAGGCTGGAGAGGGACTATTGACAAGGTCTTGCAATGACAGGACAAGGGGCAATGGGTTTGAACTGTCAGAAGGGAGATTGAAACTGGATGTTAGGAGGAAGTTCTTTGGAGTAAGGGTGGTGAGACACTGGCACAGATCGAAGATCACATTGGGTGATTCTGTGCTCCACAACCTCCCTGGAGATGTTCAAGGTCAGGTTGGATGATGTCTTGAGTGACCTGTACTAGTGGGAGGTGTCCCTGCCTATGGCAGGGGGTTGGAGCTAGATGATCTCTGAGGTCCCTTACCATTCTATGATTCTGTGACAGGCTTTCTAACAGACTGACCTAGGGGTGACTGAATGCTGATCGACCTTCCCTATAATTCAGGGAAACCACGGCATATAAGTAGAATATAAAGAAGGAAGAGAGATAAGGCAGGACACTGAGCAGCACAAAAAGAAAAGCAAACAAAAGGTTGTTGGAATGAAGGAGGAGGCAGGTAAAAAGCTAAAGCTGCTTTGTGTGGTTTAACATTAGGGACTCTACACCAATGCATGAATAGGCAAACTTGCTGCAGTAGCTGCTTTTAGCAAAGGGATTCTCTGTGAGTAGCAATACAGAAGAAGCTATTTTATGGCAGAATTGGGCTAAGCATGTGTTGTTAGCTCTGCAAAACTTCTGTTGCTGTAGTCTGTGCTGGTTTTAGGCTAATTGGAATATTTTACTGAAAAAAAAATAGTTTATAGGCTGTGAAAAGATAAGATGGAGATATACTGATAGGTAAGATAGAGAGAGAGTCTCTGTCTCTCTGGGATCTATGTGTCTGCTGGCATCTCTGCTGAGAAACCTAACCAAACACTGTGCTTCTAATCCCCCTTGCCCACCCTCCAAACTCACCTTCCAAGTAAGGCAGAGCCTGAGGTAAGGCAGAGGGCTGGAAAAAGGTGGAAGGATGGTTGGGAACCCTTCCTGGGGACTCTGATTCCTGGGAGAGTGATAGTGTTTCTGTATTACCTTTAACTTGTCTATTTCTGTAACTATTCCTGTTTATTGTGTATATCTCTGCTTGTACATTGTGCTAAGCTTTAATCCCATTCTGTGCTTNCCTTGCAGCCTTGTAATCAGCATCTTAGTAAAAGGACCAGCACCTCTTGCACCTCTGCAAAATATAGACAGCTGTCAGGCTGAGTGTGCTCCTGGCCTTGTGCAACAAAGCCCTTTCTTTTCTACTTAAGCCTTAAGAAAGACATCAGAGATGCCACACTTGTGCCTATGCTCGCTTTTAACTGGAAGAGATCATCCTTACAATTTCTTCAACTATTTGGCAAATTGCCCTGCAAAATTCTAAGGATTTGCTGCAAGGACACAAGGCTCTTCCCACACAACTGATGACCGAAGAGTTCATTCCTAATCATTAATCAGCTCTAGGAATTCATGAGTCTGGTTCAATGTTCCTTCTCATGGGAATTCAGGCTTTTAATGTTGCAAGTCACTTCTTTGTTTAATAATTTATATTCCTGCACCAAGACTTCCTCCAAAATTAATAGCACTTGCACTGCCTAACATGAAAAGGTTGTTAAAATGCAGCTAGCCCAGAGACAGTGAGCACAGATCTCAAACCTGGGAATATTACATAATATCAGGTCACATCCTGCAGTGATTTTCCCACTGTGGTAATGTAGGAATAAATACAAAACTACCAAAAATTAAAAAGTCTCAAAAAATGCAAACCTTCTTTAATAGAAGGCTGTGGAATTTTATTATTGTAAACTTACAAAGGGTTGGGTTGTCACATGCAGCTTTAAATCTCTTTATCACCCTAAGTTTGTTCTTCTTTCTGAGTCTGAACCCAGTTTATTTTATTCATTTCTAGTGCACATCATCAGCTTTCCATTGCACACACTGCCAATCTACAAATACACCAGCTGTTCTCAAAAAAGTTTATACTGGACTGGGATAAATACCTTAAGGAAACATAGAAATCATGGAATCATAGAGTCATAGAAACAAGCAGATTGGAAGAGACCTCCAAGCTCATGCATCCCAACCTATCACCCAGCCCTAGTCAATCAACCAGATCATGGCACTAAGTGCCCCATCCAGGCTTTGTTTGAACACCTCCAGGAATAGGGACTCCGCCACCTCCCTGGGCAGCCCATCCCAATGCCAATCATTCTCTCTGGCAAGAAGGGAAGGGAATAGACCTGATGGAATGGGTCCAGAGGAGGGCCATGAAAATGATAAGGGCCTTGGAACACCTCTGCTACCAGGACAGGCTGAGGGAGTTGAGGGTGTTCAGTCCGGAGAAGAGAAGGCTCCGGAGAGACCCAAAAGCAACCTGCCAGTACCTGAAGGCAGTCGACGGGAAGGATGCAGAGAGACTGTTTGCAAAGGCCTGCAGTGACAGGATGATGAGCAACGGCTTCAGATTAGAGCAAATCAGATTTAGATTGGATGAAAGGAACAGGTTCTTTACTATGAGAGTTGTGGAATACTGGAACATGTTACATGAGGTGTTGGTCGAGGCCCCTGTCCTGGAGATATTCAAGGTGACATTCCACAGGGTTCTGGGCAGTCTGATCTAGTTGAGGATGTCCCTGCTGGGGGTGGGGTGTGGGTGTGGGTGTGGTGGTGGGAAGGTGGTGGTGTTGGGCTAGATGATTTTTGCAGGTCCTTTCCAGCCCAGCCCAGCCCATTCTATGATTTTTTGATTCTATAACAGTTGAGGTTGGAAGGCACCTGGAAGAGACCTCTGGAGGTCATCTGGACCAACACAGAATCATAGAATCATAGAATGGTAAGGTTGGAAGTGACCTCAAAGATCATCTAGTTCCAAACCCCTGCCATAGGCAGGGACACCTCCCACTAGGACAGGTTACTCAAGGCCTCCTCCAACCTGGCCTCGAACACCTCCAGGGAGGCAACAGCCACAACCTCCCTGTGCAACCTGTGCCAGTGCCTCACCACTCTCACTGCAAACAACTTCCTCCTAACATCCACTTTCATTGCCCCTTGTCCTGTCATTGCAAGACTTGTCAATAGTCCCTCCGCAGCCTTCTTGTAGCCCCTTCAGATAGTGAAAGGTTACTCTAAGGTCTCCTGGAAGCCTTCTCTTCTCCAGGCTGCAGAGCCCCAACTCTCTCAACCTGTCCTCAGAGCAGAGCTGCTGCAGCCCTCGGAGCATCTTCTTGTCCTCCTCTGGACCTGCTCCAACACTCCCATGTCCTTCCTATGCTGGGGGCTCCAAAACTGCACACAGGACTCCAGGTGGGGTCTGAGGAGAGCAGAGCAAAGGGGCAGAATCCCCTCCCTTGCCCTGCTGCCCACACTGCACTTGCTGAAGCCCAGCACTCGCTTGCTGTCTGGGCTGGACTCACACTGCAGGCTCATGCTGAGCTTTTTATCACCCCAGACTCCCAGGGCCTGTTCCTCAGGGCTGCTCTTAGCCATTCACCACCCAGCCTGCTCAAGTAGGGTCACATAGACCTTGCTGCTCAGGACCAAGTCCGAATAGTTCTGAATATCTCCAAAGATAAAGATCTCGTATCAATTTTGGAAAGCCTGTGCCAGTGCTCAGTCATCCTTGCAGCAAAATCATGTTTCCTGATGTTCAGAGGGAAACTGCTGGGTTTCACTTCGTGGTTGTTTCCCCTTGTCCAGTCACTGAGCCTGAGTTGAAAGAGCCTGGCTCCATTTTCCTTGTATCCTTGCTTCAGGTATTTACAGACATCAATGAGTTCTTCCTGAGCCTCTCTTAAGCACTCACTTATGAGTGCCAGCTCTCTGCGCCTTTACTCACAGGAGAGATGCTTCAGTGCCTTCAGCTTCTTCACTGGCCCTTTGCTGGACACTATCAAATATGTCCAGGTCTGTCATACTAAGGAGCACAGAGCTGCATGCAGTACTCCAGGTGTAGCCTCTCTAGTGCTGAGTAAAGGGGAAGGATTGCCTTCCTTGAACTGCTAAGCCATCCTTTCTCTAACACAGCCCAGGCTACCATTAGCAGCCTTTGCCACAAAGACACATTTCTGGCTCATGTCCCTGGCTTTATTTAGTCTAGAGGAACATTCATAAATCATTTTATTCTCAATTCAGCTTTAATGCCTATAGCACAAATCTCCACAGGTCCTCCACCAGCTCACAGACAAGTGACACTTTCCTCAGTACTCAGCTTTAGGCATGCTTTCACTAGTAGACCTTGTACTGCATGTCTACTTGCACCATTTCAAGAACAATTTCTTTTCTGAGAGCAAATTCTTCAGTTTTATTAGACTCAGGCAACTTAGCTTGGCCATTAAGAGATGCCTTCATACCCACTCATTTATTTGTGCTGCAATGCTAAACTAAGAAAACAATCCATCCTTATAGCTTTCTGTATAAGCTGGAACATCTTGACCTCTGTCCAAAGGGTCCCCTGCCTCAGCTTTCTCATCATTAGGGAAAAAAAAACCCTTTTGTGACTGTTTCAGCCTGCCTAGACATTTTACATTTATTCTTCTAAAAAAAAAGGTATTCATCTTAGTGGTTTTTTTTTTCCTCTGCTCTTTATACTAATAAAAATACAATGATCTTTAGATTGTATGAATTTCTTCCATTGTTTGTTTTACATTATATTAGGTGGGTACTAGTACACAGTATACTGTCTTGGCAATAGACCAGATGTTAGGAGAAAGTTCTTCACAGTGAGGGTGGTGAGGTACTGGAACAGGTTGCCCAGGGAGGTTGTGGATGCTCCCTCCCTGGAGGTGTTCAAGGCCAGGTTGGAGGAGGCCTTGAGTAACCTGTCCTAGTGGGAGGTGTCCCTGCCTATGGCAGGGGGTTGGAACCAGATGATCCTTGAGGTCCCTTCCAACCTTACCATTCTATGATTCTATGATATGTTTTATTTCTAGCACCATGGTTACCTTCCTAAGCAGAAAGAATAGTTAAATTGGCCTCTTTGCAATCCAGAGGAATAAGAAATTGTGAAAACCCTAGGTGACAGCAGATGTTTGATACTGCTGGTGTTTTATATGCATCTGAATCCTCTTGAACAGAAGGGGTTAATATAAACAAAGGCAGTTTCTTGGGTTATAGTAAGCATTTTTCCATCAGTCTCCTAACCCATTCTCCCTACTTCTAAATTTGGATAGGTTTTTTTTCTTCCAATCTCTGTTCCAGACTCTCCTTTCTCTACCTCTGTTTGTATCATACACATCAAACTACTGGATGCCATTATACCTTATTCTGTTTTGGGTAAAATATGTGTTTAGCTGTCCTCTTCAGCTATTTTACATGAAAATACATGATTTAGTAAAGTTTGCCTTGGGCTTTTCACCCCAGTACTTCATGGTTTATACAGTAAAAGACTCTGGTGTAGAGAAGTTAATAAACACAGTTCCAGCTCCTCTGCACTCAGCTGAATATTGGGTTTTGACTTAATGATATTGCTTAAGTACCAAAATGATTCCTTTGTTAATAGTGATGTTTCACCTAGACATGAGGAAAAACTTTTTTACCTTTAGTTTGATAGAGCACTGGAACATCCCTGCCAGAAAGGCTGTGGAATCTCCTTCTCTGAAGACCTTCAATACCCTCCTGGACACATTCCTGTGCAAGCTGATCTAAGAAAACCTGCTTTAGCAGGTGGGTTGGACTAGATGACCTCTGGAGGTACCTTGCAAATCCTACCATTGTGTGTGATTCTTGAGCATATCATATTAAGAAATATGATACTTTTTCTGTAAATTTCTGTAAAATGACAGGTGTTTCTAGGAGGTAGCATATAATATTTTTACTTTCCAGCAAAACTCTGTACTGTTGAACCCAAAATAGTAGTTGTGTTTTCTGCAAAATGTCAAATATGAGGGAACCAATGGATGTAAAGGAACCCATGATAAAACTGGTATATTACCAGTCACTCCACCTAGGGTATCTGTCTGTTAGAATGACTAACTCAGCCAAGTGCATCAAACATCAAAGCACAGTAATCTAGCTGATTGATGCTAACAGCCTGGTTAAAAACAAAAACAAAAACAAAAAAACAGCTACTTCATGCCTTCTAAATATGAAGGCTCAGCTTTACAAGGGTGTGGTGCTGCAAAACCTGATTCCAGATACATTGAATTCATAATGGAACTGATATAGCATCTGGGAATGCCAGACAATCTTATCTGGAGCATAAGATTTTGATGAAGTTCCATGACAGCTGGCTTGATTGATTAAACACAGCTTCACCTATGCCTGCATTTCAATTTTCCATGCACATGAATCTGGGAGCACTCGATTCTGTCAGACTAGAGACTATCAGCTACCATCTGTATCTCTTCAAGGACACCTCTGTACAGGTCTGATAGCAGAGGCACTTTATTTTCCACATGGAAGTCCAGAAAGGATGTGGATTGATTTGGTTGGGACAATTAAGGAGGTAGGAATTATAAAATATGTAGTTATTTTATTTCCAAAAGGCCCCGCCCACAAACTCTATACAAAGCAGTTAAATTTGGCTTCTAGTTTGGTTGGGAAAATCTTCACAAGGATGCTTATGGGGAATTTATTCATCTAGGAGAATCACAAAATTGCAAGAGTTCAGCCACAAAATGACTTTGCCCCACTTACAAATAAAAGGCAGCCCAGAGCCCTAGGGAATGTCTGTGCTGCTCATGGCAGTGGAGTAGAATTCAGAGATAGTCCCTGGCTCCTTCATGGCAGTGTTGGAGCTGCTCAGCATCTTGATAGCCATTGAGAGGCTTCTAGATCTTCCCAGGCTCTAGCAGGGTCCTGGGAAAGAGGCAGATGATCTCTGACCTGAACCTGGTTCCTCTTGGCATGGAGGTTTGCAGAGGTGCAGGCAGATCTCTTGCAGATGTGCAGAGAGCACAGCGTCAGTGGCACTTCTCACCACACTGTGAAGCACTTAATGCCTTCGCCTGGTAAACTTGAGGCACTTAAGGTTCCAGGTAGTTCAAGCCCAAAACATCAGGGTTACACTGGTCTGAAGCACGAGGCAGAGCAGAACAGAGAGCAGTGAGGCAGAGCACATTGTCTGAGCACAGCAGCACACAGTGAGGCAGAGGCAGCAGCACAGCTGCTTGCAACTTAGCTCCATTTGTATGATTTGCCCGAGTGCAATGGCTCCTTTGGCCATAGAGATTCACCAAACAGAATGGCATTTGCAAAGCTGAGCATATTAGGTGAAACCAGGGCTTGCCTGCCCTTATTTGGGCAAGACACTAACAAGTACCTAAACCGCTGTAGGTACCTGTCTATCACTTTGGGAGGGGACATAATGGCTCAACCCTTTATTTTTCTCCTGCCCTTGCTTCCCCCATCAGCAGAAGAGTTGTGCAAGCATCTAATAGGCCTATTAGATAGGGCATCTAATAGGGCATATTAGATGTGCAAGCATATTATCTAATAGGGCATATTAGATGTGCAAGCATCTAATAGGCCTATTAGATAGGGCATCTAATAGGCCTATTAGCCTTCCATGACATGATTCAACTAGAGACAGTTCAGGAAACAGGGCTAGTAAAAAGATAACCTCTATTTACTAGGAGAAAAAAAAATTAGTTGTTTTCTTTAGAGTGGGAAGAGTAGGGAGACATGTATTCACTTTTCAAACATCTCAAAGGTAGTCATAAAATTATAAATGGAATAAACCCTGTGCCCACCATGAGTAAAACCAGTATTAGGGTTTTAATTGCAGAGGTAGAGGTCTTGCTCAATATTAGAAAAGAAAAGCTTTCCAGTAATAAGTACAACAAAGGACATGAAAAAGTTGACAAGTTGGTGGAACCTCTACTACAGAAGACTTAAATGATTTGTTGGTTAAGACCTTTTAGAAATTAAATCATTTATTCACCTGCTTCACATATATTGTCCAGTATACTCTCCTTTTCATCACCTGTGCTTCTTTGCAAAACTGTTTTCTGTGATGTTGTGGTAGGTCTAAGCAGGTCAAAATAGGCTTATACATGTGCTGGCCTTCCCAGAGATGTTTTCCTGTTCTCCCTCCTTCTGCTATGGGGAGAAGCAGCTGTGGGAAAGAAGACAAAGAACCTGGAGCCACTGAGTCTGAGGACTGTCGCTTACCGAGACTCATTTTGCATCCTATGGTAAACAAGGTACACAGGCTCAGCTTGTGCCTGCCTTGTGCAAGGCCTGTGTTCTGCCCTAAAAAGGGTAAAGCAAGCCTATGGCTCCATCTAATATTGTCAGGTTTGGCTAACTGCCATTCTGAGTGGCTATTCTGTGTCCAAAGGTCCATTAGTCTCACGCTGTATTGATAAAATGAGATGAGCAGGGAGCACAATGTGCTCTGCCCTTTATCCATGCTCTCTAACCTTGCTCCTACTGCCTTGTATCCTGTTCCTGGAAATCGCCTTCCAAGAGCTTACCTGGAACAGGCTCTAAATGCCTGCAGGCACTCAGTCTGCACAGCCAGTGTGACATCGTGCCAAGCCTGCACATGGCATTGCATCCTGCCTGCCACTCTGCAAGGCTGCTGCTGAATGGGCAGTCAAGAGGAACCAGGTCAGAGACTGTGCCAGACTCCAGCTGTCTGAGAAAGCAGCCTGGGAAAACTCCGAAGCCTCTAATGGCTTTGAGACCACTGACAGCAGCCCCTTCACCTGCTTTGGGTACTGTCTGACGCTACTTTGTGAGTAAATACTTCAAACCTCTTGTAATCACTAACTGCCTTCTGCCATAAGCAGAAAGGAGCTTCCTGTGTCCAGGAAGCTAAGCAGGATAATGAACTGCCAGTAGTGTAGTGACCGCAGGAACCTTCTCTTCCAGTAAAAATGTTTGCCTTTGCAGGGTACCTCTTACAGTGTTCCAGTTTTGCCTGTTCCCTGTGTGTATGAATTTCCAAACCCTGCATTTTGAATCTTGTAACTAAGTTTTCTGTGGAGACTTAATGTTCATAAACAATTTTTATAGTTATTTACAATCTCTGCCTGGATATCAAAATTAACATTAATTATTAATTTTGCATCAATTTGTAATGTGATCAAGTCTCTCTCTTTAGGTCAGGTACAGAGGGTTTTCAGGCAGCCCTAGGGGTTTAAACTGGATGTTAGAGGAGGAAGTTCTTTGCAGTGAGGGTGGTGAGACACTGGCACAGGTTGCCCAGGGAGGTTGTGGTTACTCTCTCCCTGGAGGTGTTCAAGGCCAGGTTGGAGGAGGCCTTGAGTGACCTGTACTAGTGGGAGGTGTCCCTGCCTATGGCAGGGGGTTGGAACTAGATGATCTTTGAGGTCACTTCCAACCTTACCATTCTATGATTCTATGATTCTCTAATTCTATCCACTTCAGAAGGCACTTAGGTATCTGTCTATGACTTTTGATGTACATCCAGCTTAAGATGTTCAGAATCTTATGCAGAAGCATTTCAGTCGAGATTCATCGATTGATGCTGACATCACAGATTTTCCTGTGGCTCTGAAATGCTATTCCAACCTCTGCAATAGATGCATTTTTTTTCCTCTCTAGACATCTCAATTGATTTGTAGAAAAAGATAACTATAGAGTTGAAGCTACTGACTCTATTGTGCAACAGACTTTATATCAAATCTAGGAAGAGTTGCATGATAAGTGGATTTTACCACTCTTCACTAGTGTCAGGCCACAGAATTACATTTATTTTATTTCTTATACTTATCTTGCTTGTCAGATATTTTGCTACAAAAGACTCGAATATATCTCTACTTACTGACAGAAGTGAAGGAGAATACTGACAGAAAATTATGTAACTATTTATGGGCTTTACTGATACAAAAATCCCAAGATTCACCTGAATCAGTCCTGCAAAAAGGGTAAGGTCAAAATAACACTATCTTTTTCCAGTTGACTTTGTAGTTTATTAGCATGGCAATTTGCTCTAGACCCTTGAATGACTGTAAAATACAATCAGCAACCAGCTCTATCGACATATTGTTGTGAATGACATAAGAGTGCTCTGTTACACAAAAGAAAGTACTCTGCATTACCTTACATAACTCCTGGAGACCAGTGACAAGTGGTGTCCCTCAGGGGTCAGTGCTGGGACCAGTGCTGTTTAACATCTTTGTCAGTGACATGGACAGAGGAATCAGTGCACCCTCAGCAAGTTTGCAGATGACACCAAGCTGTGTGGCACAGTCGACTTGCTAGAGGGCAGGGATCCATCCAGAGGGACCTGGACAGGCTGGAGAGGTGGGCCCAGGTCAATCTCATGAGATTCAACAAGGCCAAGTGTAAGGTCCTGCACCTGGGTAGGCACAACCCCAAGCACAAATACAGGCTGGGTGGTGAATGGCTGGAGAGCAGCCCTGAGGAAAAGGACCTTGGAGTCTGGGTTGATGAAAAGCTCAACATGAGCCTGCAGTGTGCACATGCAGCCCAGACAGCCAACCGAGTCCTAGGCTGCATCAAGAGCAGTGTGGCCAGCAGGGCAAGGGAGGGGATTCTGCCCCTTTACTCTGCTCTCGTCAGACCCCACCTGGAGTACTGTGTGCAGTTCTGGAACCCTCAGCACAGGAAGGACATGGAAGTGTTGGAGCGGGTCCAGAGGAGGGCCACAAAGATGATCAGAGGGCTGGAGCAGCTCTCCTATGAGGACAGGCTGAGAGAGTTGGGGCTCTTCAGCCTGGAGAAGAGAAGGCTTTGAGGGGACCTGATAGTAGCCTTCCAGTATCTGAAGGGGGCCTACAGGAAGGCTGGGGAAGGATTATTTACAAGGTCCTGCAATGACAGGACAAGGGGCAATGGGCTTAAACTGGCAGAGGGGAGATTTAGACTGGATGTTAGGAGGAAGTTCTTTACAGTGAGGGTGGTGAGACACTGGAACAGGTTGCCCAGGGAGGTTGTGGCTGCTCCCTCCCTGGATGTGTTCAAGGCCAGATTGGATGAGGCCTTGAGTGAGCTGTACTAGTGGGAGGTGTCCCTGCCTATGGCTGGCGGTTGGAACTAGATGATCTTTGAGGTCCCTTCCAACCTTACCATTCTATGATTCTATGATTCTATGATTGGAATGTTTTGCTTCATGTACAAGAAAACTATTGTCCTAATGCTCAACCTCTCCACCACTGGAAGACATCTGAAGTTTTCTGCTCCTCATGTTACAGTAGAAGTACATTTGAAGTTTACCTACTTAAGAATTTTGCTCCCAACTCAGAGCAGATGTAAGAAACTTAGAAGATATGAAGTCACTGAAAATCAAAGAAAAAGGTGTTAGCATGATTTTTTTAATAGTAAACAGTGAACCCAAAAGATATTTAACCATCCTCTATAAAAAACCCACAATGTACCCAATTGAAATTACAGAACATTAAACAGAAGTAATTTAAGACTTATTGTAGATTCTGATCCTACAAAAAAATGCATCAGTCAAGAATTGATTTTCCACGTTCAAGAAGCTCTGCAGGGTGTTTCTTGAATGATCAATATATTATTGCTTATTCAGTGAGTGATGCAGCTTGCCTGCCTGCCAAAGCATTATCAACTCACCTGGAGACACATCTTCCCTCTTCTGTAATGTGGAGAAGGGTCAAAATCAGTGGACATCCATGACACAAATGCAATCCACCATGGCATTACCATTATCACATTATCCCTGGTGGTTGGATTATTCATCTTGTAGATGAATAATTTCAATAGAGAGCCAATTTTCAATAGAGAGCCAATTTCTCTCATTAAAATATCCCAATTAGTCTCAAACCAGCACACATATATTTCACTGGCACTAGTCACTGGAAAAAATANTAAACCCATTGCCCCTTGTCCTGGCATTGCAGACAGCTGGTTGCCTGGCAGAAGAGACCAACCCCACCTGGCTACAACCTCCTTTCAGGTAGTTGTAGCCCCTGTAGTGGGCAAGTGGTATAATCAACCACAAGAACCTCTTTTCCAGTTCTAATTGTTCAATGCTTGTTCTATTATTGATAATTATTTCTTAAGTGTTCTAGACTCTGTTCTCCTCTGTGTAACACTTTTCATGACCGTTGCAAAGAACTTATTCAAAATTGTGGCCGGTAGCGAGACTCCTGAATATCAAAATTAATAAGTGATACTAGTCTTGACAAATCCCATCTTGCACTATTATTGCCTGTTGTCACACCATCTTCCTATTTGGTCATTCCATTTCCCCTCAATAACCACATAAGTTAATGCCACTTAACTTTAAAAGCCTCCAAAGAAAAGGAGATTATGTTCTCACTGTACATATTCTCTCCCTATTTTCACTCATGAGCAAATTAATTAGGCTTCCTAAGAATGATACCAGGTCAAATTAAGGGTCATTACAGTCCAGAATATAGTAGTACTTCTTCAGATCAGGTTCACTGGCTGTAATGAAATCTGGCCTAGGAAATTACAGAATTGCTCACATAATAAACAACCTAAAACTCACCTGCAAAAGGCAGATACTATGTGGAATGTGGAAAGGCTACACTGGAGAATGTACAGCCTCAGACTTACTTCAAGTTTCTTTACAACGCAGTGAATACCACTTGAAACACTTCAAAGGTGTTCAATTAAGTTTCAGATTTTATATCCCATCTGAACTATCTCCACCACTATAACTAGCTGCTGCAACACTTAATAGACTGCAATGTGCTTTGAACTGGGCTCAGAAAAATGTTCAAATCCTAACTTTTGGGAATTGCTACCTAGAGTAAACCTAGAGTCAGTTAAAAGTTATTTTTACATTAGGGTTCCCTTCCCTCCTCTGCTTAAAAAAAGTTTCCATCCCTCTTCATTTTTTTCCCAAACGGTTTTCTAAAACCAGTGACTTTGTTTGAGGAACACTTTAATTTTCAAGTAGGCAAAAAGTATTTTGAAAAAAAAAAAAAACAACTAAAATTGGAAAATGTTGATTTTGATGAAGAAACTCTTGTGAAAATTAAAGTGTTTCTCAAACACTTTATTTTAAAATTTAAATTCTGTAAAATTTTCCTCTCCCTGTCTACTTTCTTTCATGTATTGCTTTCTGCTCCAAACAATATACAAAGGGAAAAAATGCCAACAAGGCTTGCCACAAGTAAAATGACAAGGTTTGTTAATCAAAGACATATACTCAAATAAAACAGGTGCTAAAGGTAAGGGAAAATCTTGCATTTATTAAAAATACTACTACCAAAAATTTTTTTTTAAAAAAAATCATGATTTAATTAACACCGATCTAACATCCTCATTTTCCAGACGCACCTCATCATGCTTGTGATTTTCTTTATTTTGATTTGCCTGATTAATCTCTGCTTCTTGTAAAGATTAACCTCTTTGGATGGCTATATTCTGCAGCAAACAAGGAGTTAGGAATATCTCAGGTGGTTTAGATGATGTAGCAGTCTAATATTTTCTCTAACTTCAGCAGAACGATTCCTGCATGCTAAGAACAACTCTCAGCTTTTGGAGCATCTCTGAAGGTATTGAAACAGTATTACAGAGTTTTGCTTGTTTGCTAGTGGATAGACAGCTGAAGCAACTAAGGAGACAGTAACACAACTGCCCTGTTGTTAATTAATTATTTCCTTGAAATGAAAAAATAATATTAGATACTATGAAGACAGTAGAGATATCTGAAGACCTTTCAGTAGTGACATTACACTGAAGGCAGTAGAGGTATAGAAGACAGTAGATACTATGAAGACATAGAAATGTCAGAAGACCTTTGAGTAGCGACATTACATTGAGTAGAAGACAGTAGATACTATGAAGACATAGAGGTGTCTGAAGACCTTTGAATAGTGACATTACATTGAGTAGAAGACAGTAGAGCTATAGAAGACAGTAGATTCTATGAAGACAGAGTTGTCCAAAGACCTTTGAGTAGTGACATTACATTGAGTAGAAGACAGTAGAGCTATAGAAGACAATAGATTCTATGAAGACAGAGTTGTCCAAAGACCTTTGAGCAGTGACATTACACTGAGTAGAAGACAGTAGAGCTATAGAAGACAATAAATTCTATGAAGACATAGAGGTGTCTGAAGACCTTTGAGTAGTGACATTACATTGAGTAGGAGACAGTAGAGCTACAGAAGACAGTAGATACTATGAAGACATAGAGGTGTCTGAAGACCTTTGAGTAGTGACGTATGTGCAGGTGGTTGCATAAGTTAGCAGTTCACTGACACTGCCAAAAGGCAAATTAAAAAAAAAAAAAAAAAACCCAAACAACTTCAAGTTCCCCACTTGTAATACACCCAAGTGAATGTAACACTAGTGCAAAATTTGGTCTGAGAGCTGATGAGCCAAGTTACCAGAGATAGTTTCAGCAGTTATTTTACTCTTCATTGGATGTTTTCTGTTTCTTTCTCTCAGCATGGTTTTCCTTGGATGGCTTCAGTTGGGAACCCAAGATTTTAGATTTTGAGGAATAAAATGAGAAAAGAGACAATAATAAGGTAGTTTTGTTGCTTAAGAAAGTTCTGGCAAATATTTGAAGAAAAAGAATACCGGGAAAGAACTTAAGTCTTTAAGACTCCTTGCTTTGCAGGTGTGTTGTGCAACCTAGGGAGTTCCTTTTTACTGCTTTTTTATAATTTAAAATATGGAAAAATAGGTTATGTTATCACATTAGATATACAAGAGCAGAATATACCAAAGGTAAGCAAATACCATAGTATGCTTTATTTGTTATAAAAAATAAAGTGCCAACAATGTGCACTGGCAGCCCAGAAGGTAAATATCATCCTGGGCTGCAACAAAAGAAGTGTGGCCAACAGGTTGAGATTGGTGGTTCTGCCACTCTGCTCTCTTCTGCAGCACCATGTTCAGCTCTGGGGCTCTCAGTACATGGACCTGATGGAGAGGGTCCAGAGAAGGGCCACAAAAATGAATGGAGCACATCTCCTACAAAGACTGGCTGAAAGAGTCAGGGGTTGTTCGTTCTGGAGAAGCAAGGCTCTGGGGAACTCTTACAGGGGCATTCAGACACCTGAAGGGGGCCTACAAGAATGTAGGATGGTGCTGTTTACAAAGGCATATAGCACTAGGACAAGGTCAGTGGTGTTAAAATAAAGAAGGACAGATTTAGATTAGAAATTAGGAAAAAGTTCTTTGCTATGAGGGTAGTGTTAAGACTGAAACAGATTGCTCAGGGTGGTGGAGGCTCTATCCCGTGAGATGTTCAAGGTCAGGTTTGATGGAGCTCTGAGCAATCTGATCTAGCTGGGTATGTCTCTGCTTACTGCAGAGGGATTGTTTTAGATGATCTCCAGAGTTCCAACCAGTGCACTCCATAATTCCTTGTATTCTCTTATAGATACTATGATTGTGTAAAGGTCTTTGAATTACAGAAGAATCTACACCAGATTGGAAAACTGATTGAAAGCCTCCACTGAAATCAGTGTTTTTGAAGGGTAAAGACATAAATACTAAACTAAAGTTATGGAGAGCAGCTTAGCTTTCCTGTCCTGGCTTCATTAGCTGTAAGGTGGTATACTCAAGGGGAAAAAATATTACATTTTGAGGGCTCCAGAGAGGTAACAAAGAACACATGCCTTTGCAAAGGTTCAGTGATGCTATTTTGGTTGCAGAAATGTTTCTTTCTAAGGAAGCTATTAACTACAGGAGTTTAAAAATGCTATTTTAAGATACCGGAGTAAAGCAGTTGCACTTCAGTGAACATTAGCAAATGATTTTTGGCTGCTTTTAAAGGTGGGCAGAGGGGCTAATTGGCTTTCTGCAAAAATGCAGGAGGATATGCTGACAGAAGACCAGATGAAAAAATACAGGGGCACATACAGTTTGTGGAAGTACTGTCAGCAAAACCAACGAGCCTTGCAAGTTGTGCATACACAAGACATCTAAAATCCTGACAAACCATCATGAAAACCTTAGAGGAGAAGACAGGCTGCTGACAGTGCCTTGCTCATTTTATGGGTATGCTGCAGGGACAACTGGGATCCTCCTCCAATGAAAGCTTGGAAGACTCTGAAAGGTTTCTTCTGATGAACTCCAAGGGCAAAGAGAGAAAAACAATTACTTTGTGCATTTTTACAGGTTTGCTCTTTTGCATCAGACACCCGGTATGGGTGGGTCTGAGCTCAAAGGACTGCCAGTCAGGCCTTTGTCAGTGTGGCAGGGCACACTCAAGTCTCTGCCCCACCAGAGGTTTGAATGGGGCACCAAACTGTTTTGCTCCTCCCCACCTCTGGCTTCAGGGGTTTGGAATGTGGAAAGAAGTAGACACAAAGTTCCTTACCCCACCCCCATAGGCTTGAACAGGAGAGAGCAAATTGCCCCAGCATATAGATATGGCAACTGGACACCTTATCTAGGGGAACTTTGACTGGGACTTTGACTGAGACCTTGAGCCGGACCTTGAAGGGGACCCAGAGTCAGACCTAGAGTCAGACCTTTAGTAGCATCTGGAAGCAGGGTGAAGAGAAAGTGGAGTCCCCACCTTCGGATTGCCACATCCTCCCTGAACTGCCTTCTGCAGGGAGCTGCCTCTGCCCCAAAGCACCACCACTGGTGGGCACACTGCCGAGCAGCCTGGCTTGGCCCTGTGCTGCCCCATGCTCTGTGCCCATGGCAGTCATGTCTGCAGTCACTTTGGGCTCTGGCAGGTTTACTCACATTGGATCCTGTGCTGCGTTGATCCACTGCTGGATTACAATTTGTAGTTCCAGACACAGCTGCAAGAGGAGCCAAGGGACCAGTTCCAAATTCCTACTCCACCACCATGAGTAGCTCAGATATTTCCTAGGGCTCCAGGTTGCCTTTTATTTGTAAGTGTGGCAAAGTTGTTTTGTAGCAAACCTTTTCCAAATTTCTGATTTTCCTGAATTACAAAATTCCCTATAAGCATCCTTGTGAAGATCTTCCCGAATGAATTTTGGACCCAAACTAAATAATTTGCATACAGTTTGTGGGCAGGGCTTTCCAGAAATAAAATAACAGCAGATTTTATAATTCCTGCCTTGTTAATTCCCACAATTCAGTCAGTGTTTCTTTTCAGTCATGGATCATGTCATGTGAAAAAAGGCCAGCACAGAATAGTCCTAACAGAAGCTGTGCAAGACCTACTGAGTTGATAGCAACCATGCATTAAATCTGGTGGTTTCCTCTGCATGCAAGTTTCTGCACCAGGCTCCAAAAGCCCTGTAAGCCTCACTGACACTCGATCCCACTACTAGTTTGTTGTTTCAAAGAAGATTCACTCAGATATACATGCACTAAGGATACGATGTCTGCTCCTTTTGCAACACAGAGGGAAAAAAAAGGGCAGTAACAGTGATGCAATATCTTTCCTACAAGAACAGACAGACCACAGAGGACATTCTTGGCACTCCAGTAACAGAAAGAGCACACAGTGTGTCACACGCTGATACTCAAGTCCAATAAACACATTCTTGGGTTTAAGTTCATCATCAGTTCTTCCCTCTGTACTTCTCTAAGTTCCCTACTTTCATGTTGGCACTGTTTTTGTAATCACCGTGTCTATGTCATCAGTTAAATGTGCAGCAGGGTCTTCTTGTTTTGAAGTCTTTCCATGAAGTCCGTTTTAAGCTCAGGAATGGATAACTTGGCCTCAGGACTCCTGTTTCAAATGACATCATTTATTTGAAATAAGCTGGCAGCAAAGTCCTGGACATGCCCTTCAGTGACAGACTGCTGCAGAAAGAAAGGACTGTACCAGTTTCGAACTGCAAATGAAAACAGATATCAGATATTTGGTCTCCTGTGAACAAAATCATCATAATTTATTGTCTTCTGGCAGTGTTGAGTCAATATGCACAGCCAAATGCTGGAGATGCATAAGGACAGATGATAGGCTGCAGCAAGAGAAATGCGACCAGCAGGGCAAGGGAGGGGATTCTGCCCCTTTACTCTGCTCTCCTCAGACCCCACCTGCAGTCCTGTATGCAATTCTGGAGTCCCCAGCACAGGAAGCACATGGAAGTGTTGGAGTGGGTCCAGAGGAGGTCACCAAGATGCTCAGAGGGCTGCAGTAGCTCTGCTGTGAGGATAGGCTGAGAGAGTTTGGGCTCTGCAGCCTGGAGAAGAGAAGGCTTCCAGGAGACCATCCAGTAGCCTTTCAGTATCTGAAGAGGGCTACAGGAAGTCTGGGGAGGGACTATTTACAAGGTCTTGCAATGCCAGGACAAGGGGCAATGGGTTTGAACTGGCAGAGGGGAGATTTAGGCTGGATGTTAGGAGGAAGTTCTTTGTAGTGAAGATGGTGAGGCACTGGCACAGGTTGCCCAGGGAGGTTGTGGCTGCTCCCNCCCCTTATGCCAGTTCAAACTCATTGCCCCTTGTCCTAGCATTGCAAGGCCTTGGCAATAGTCCCTCCCCAGTTTTCCTGTAGCCCACTTCAGATACTGGAAGGTTACTCTAAGATCTTCTGGAAGCCTTCTCTTCTGCAGGCTGCAGAGCCCCAACTCTCTCAGCCTGTCCTCATAGCAGAGCTGCTGCAGCCCTCTGAGCATCTTTGTGGCCTCCTCTGGACCTGCTCCAACAGTTCAATGTCCTTCTCATGCTGGGGGCTCCAGAACTGCACACAGTGCTCCATTACTTCACTTGTTGCTGAATTGTCTTATATTTCACACACAGAGGAGTCTGTGAAGTATAATACCCTTGGAAATGTTAGAAACCAAACACACAGGTAAGAAAACAGGTATATGCATCCACACAACAGTCCTTGACCTAATGTGATTACAGTGCTCATCTCTAACATCAAAGCACCATCAGTATTCTCCAGAACAGTTCAGCACTCTGCAAAATGCTTTCTGTATGGTATCACACAGACAAAACATTGCAGTCCTTTAATGAAACTACTCTCCAACTTATTTTGGGGTAAAATTCCAAGCGGCACATCTCGTTAGCCAGTCTATTGCTGAGCTAAGCTGTTCAAGATCCTTTCAGGGACGCCCAAGNGTTGTAGACAGCAATAAGGTCCCCCCTGAGCCTCCTCTTCTCCAGGCTAATCCAAGCGGCACATCTCGTTAGCCAGTCTATTGCTGAGCTAAGCTGTTCAAGATCCTTTCAGGTACGCCCAAGTAATTTTCTGCCTTGACCTTTTGTTCCAATGCATAATTCTGTTATTCAATAAGAATTTTGTAGGTACAATTGCTGTTCTATCACTATGGTTGCAAAAGTAGTCTTTCTTTTCTAGCTTGAAAAACATTCTCCTTTAGCTCTACTGTCCTCCATGTAGCTGTAACAGTACAAATGACTGAAAAACCAAGACTTGTTTTACGTTAGCAATTTCATTTGAAGAATCCCTTATATACTTCTGTGCATGAAACTCAACACTGAATAAAATGGAGTGATTTTTTCTATAGAAAAGTGAGTCCCCAGAATAACAGGGGGTCACTTTCCAGTTGACATAGCAAGTCAGAGCAAGAGTAAAGGCAGGCTCTCAGACACAAACCTTGCCACAACCCAGAGAAACTGATTTTCCAAGAGCAGATTCTCATGCCTGTCCGAAAAATCAAATGAACAGCAGCAACAAAAAAATACCCTACAGTCTTTTGATTTCTCTCAAGTCGAATTCTTGCAATACCTAGCCATTTTTGAAAGCCTTAAGACAGGTTGCTGTTGCAGTTGTTAGATAACACTCATCTCCCCAAAAAGATGCATGCCAGTGTAGCATATGAGAAGCAGACCAAGATGTAAGAGCATATATGGATTGATGTATACCTCAACATGAGCCTACAGTGCACGCGTGCAGCCCAGACAGCAACCAAGTGCTGTGCTGCATCAAAAGATGCGTGGCCTGCAGGACAAGGCCTTCGTGACCTCCTCTGGACCACTCCTGGGGTTTGTATGCTCCTCAAATCCTGTCAGCTCAGAAAAACTTGCAGCAGCACACAGGCAAAATAAAAGTCAAATACAAACACAAAACACAAATACACACTGGGCAGCTCCCAGGAAAACTCAGTTTCTTGTGTGCTTATTTTTGTGTCCTCCTTGGACAGTAATTTCTACATTAAGTAGTTGCTACACCAAAATTTTAACTGTTTCTAAGTGCTTGGGAAAACAATAGACTTAAGTGATATTGTTTGTTTAGGGAACGCTACAGTGCCAGTAACCTGGTGTGTCTCTCTTGGCTCTGCCTTGATAGACTCTATGATCTTGGATATGACTCTACTCATCCTTACACAAAATGTAAGTCCTCTTCTAAGGAGGTCCCATCCCATGACAAATTTTCACAGTCCAGCAGAAGCTGGTCTCTTAAAAATGCCAACAATCATCTCTCTGACTGAAGAATTATGGAATCTGCATTCAAGTAAGGATCTTACATAAGTAAGACTTCAACTTTCATGGTACTGATGATGTTAAAGTGGAAGAACAGATGTGTTTTTTTAACATCTGTATTCAAGAGTGGAAGGTTGGGCTGAAAGAAGGATGAGATCCTAGTGTGCTTTCCATAGGAGGCATATCCCAAGTAGGTTATGCTACTGCTGTATCTCCCACTTAGTAGGCAGGTGAAGGTGAAAGAAAGTGAAAGAAGGTAGGAAAGACTAAACAGCAGGGAAGAAAGTTGAAAAGAGCCTCTTGGATTGAGCTTATGAGATTTAATGTGTGTCAGTGTAGTTGGCAGGCTTCATGACACCAGATACTGTAAAACTAGGACCAGTGTTTCCATTGGCTTAGGCTAATAGAACTCAACTGAATGCGTATCACAAGCTCAGGACACCACCTGGCCACACCGCAAAAAGAGTTGTGGTAAGAATGCAATTTTTGATGAGTGAATTCATGGACTTAAATGCGTTGACATCAGCACATCTTTGCACAGATAGCATTCTACAGGCCTGATTCCTCACTTCTCCAAGTTGTAAATGCTGTCACTGCACTTCTATAAAGTAAATATAAGTGGAAATCAGAAGGACCAAACCTGTGGCATTCATTTTACAGTTGTATTTTTTTGCTAAATCCCTTGAAACCGAAGTAAACCCAAGCAATGTTGCAGGTTTGGGGAAGTGTGGCTAGAAAGCTGTCTAGGTGAAAGAGATCTGGGGATTGTCACTGACGAGCAACTCGGTGTGAGTCAGTGGTGTGCCCAGGTGGCAAAGAAAGCCAATGGTATCCTGGTTGGGATTAGAAATGCTGTGTCCAGCAGGAGCAGGGAGGTGATAGTCCCTTTGGACTCTGCTCTGGTGAGGTCACAGCTTGAGTATTGTGTTCAGTTTTGGGCACCTCATTACTGGCACAGGTTGCCCAGGGAGGTTGTGGCTGCTNAGAGTGACTGGAGGAGCCAGGGCTGCTTAGTTTGAAAAAGAGGAGGCTGGGGAGAGACCTCATTGCTGTCTACAGCTGCCTGAAAGGATGTTGTGGAGGGGTTGATGCTGTTATCTTCTTAGAGGTGATAGAACAAGAGGAAATGGTCTCAAGCTGTGACTGAATAGGTTTAGAATGGAACATAGAATTAGGAACATTTTTATTCGCAGCAAGAGTGGTCAGGCATTGGAATGGGCTGCCCAGGGAGGTGGGGGAGTCAGCAACCCTGGATGTGCTTAAAAGTCGTTTAGATGTGGTTCTTGGGGGTATAGTTTAGGGTGAACTTTGTAGAGAGTAGGGATGTTGGTTGGACTTGGTGATGCTGAGGGGGTTTTGAACCTGAATATTTCTGTGATTCTGTGATTCTATCTCTGTAGGATCACGGTCGAGTCACCCAAGTCAAGCAAATAGGAGGAGACGACGCTCAGCCGTGTGAGCAGTCTAAGCTTGCCATCTGGTGGCTGTATGCAAAGGCTGCGGGCAAGTAAGGAACCACATCTCTGTTACACTCGCTCGACAGCGCCTTTAAAGAGCATGCATGCAGTATTGCTCTTTTCTTGCCTTTCAGGGTTAGCGACGTGAATTATTTTCCAAGATTCATTATTTATGTATGTAAGTTTTCAGAAACGTAGTTCTTCTCTTTGACCTTTTGCTTCCAGAGAGCTTCAATTCTTGTGTTTTCCTTTGCTCTTCCTCATGTAGCTCACTCCGGCAGATCAGCTCAAAGAATTCTTATAGTTGCATGTAGAAAAGAGCAAGTGTTTCTCATGTGGTCTGTATCTTTAGGACAATACCAACCCTACCAACATTGCCAGGCCCATCACCCCTGTATGGTCCAGCATTGCTACAGATGCTGGTGATTGACTGTCATGTCCAAGCAGCTGAATTTTGAGGTCGTAAAATCACCAGAAGGACTGATGCAATTTAAGGCGATTTCATTTAGACATCTAAAATAGCAAAACACAATCTTTCCATTCAGTCTTTCTCCCCATCTTCTCTGTTCCCTGTGATGTCTTTTCAACTAAGATTGGCTTGATCCAAGAGAAGAACAAGTTGCTATTGGCAACAATCCTTTTTTTAACCTCCCCCTATAGGACTAACAGATTCATCTTGTGGGTTCAGAATGCAGAACACAGTTTCTCCAAGGACTAGGTGAAATGCTATGGTAAATCAGACTGCCTTTATTTAAGTTCTTCAAGTGAGGGGAAAAAAAAAAAAAAAAGATTGCACCTATGGGTAAAATAGTCATCTGAAAGCTTCAGCTAGATATGTATGCTATGGTGCCATATCTCACTGGCATTCCTACATATGAACAGCACCAGTCCTGTATGAGGCTGTAGATGCTCCTATAACACAAAATAAATTAAATGTCCCATAAGGACAAAATTGATGTAATTTGGGAGCTGGAAAGGGGCCTGGAGCACAGCCCTCTGAGGAAAGGCTGAGGGAGCTGGGGGTGTGCAGCCTGCAGACGGCTCAGAGGAGGTTCAGGGCAGACCACATTGCTGTCTGCAGCTACCTGAAGGGAGGTTGTAGCCAGGTGGGGTTGGGCTCCTCTGTCAGGCACCCAGCGACAGAATGAGGGGACACAGCCTCAAGTTGTGCCAGGGGAGGTCTAGGTTGGATGTTAGGAGGAAGTTCTTGCCAGAGAGAGTGATTGGCATTGGAATGGACTGCCCAGGGAGGTGGTGGAGTCGCCATCCCTGGAGGTGTTGAAAACAAGCCTGGATGGGGCACTTAGTGCAGTGGTCTGGTTGATTGGCTAGGGCTGGGTGCTAGGTTGGGCTGGGTGAGCTTGGAGGTCTCTTCCAACCTGGCTGATTCTATGGTTCTATGATTTACAGATTTGGATGTGGAATACAGACACACTTTGCAGCCCCTTCTGAGCATCTGTGAAAGATCCTGTAAGTTCTTATCAATGGGTTTGTTTCACCAGTCTTTTAACAGCAAAATCTAAAGTCTCTATCAATTTCACTGGCCACCATCAGCTCTTAAGGGCAAGAACTGCAAGGTAAATGCTGTATCACTAAATACTTTGACAAGGATTAATTCTGTGTCACCAGTAAGGCTCAGGCAAGACAGAACAATCTCATCCCTGTATGTACTGCTATACATCCTTTCATTATAGGGATGCAGGAAATGTGCCTGTTTTCAACTTTTCACAGAGCATATGAAGGACATGTGAAGAGATCTCAATTTGTGGTAATGATATTCACTAATGAAAACCATGGGACATGAATGGGACCTGCCCTTTCATATCTGCTATTCATATACAACATAAAATAATGTCCACCTGGAGACCAGTGCTAAGTGATGTCCCTCAGGGGTCAGTGGTGGCACCAGTGGTGTGTAACATCTTTGTCAGTTATATAGACAGAGGAATCAGTGCACCCTCAAAAAGTTTGCAGATGGCACCAAGCTGTGTGGCACAGTCGACTTACTNCTGCTCTCCTCAGATCCCACCTGGAGTCCTGTGTGCAGTTCTGGAACCCCCAGCACAGGAAGGACATGGAAGTGTTGGAGCGGGTCCAGAGGACGCCACCAAGATGCTCGTAGGGCTGCAGCAGCTCTCCTATGAGGACAGGCTGAGAGAGTTGGGGTTCTGCAGCCTGCAGAAGAGAAGGCTTCCAGGAGACCTTAGAGTAGCCTCCAGGATCTGAAGTAGGTTACAGGAGGGCTGGGGAGGGACTGTTGCCAAGGTCTTGTAATGCCAGGACAAGGGGCAATGGGTTTGAAGTGGCAGAGAGGAGATTGAAAGTGGATGTTGGGAGGAAGTTGTTTGCAGTGAGGGTGGTGAGACACTGGCACAGGTTGCCCAGGGAGGTTGTGGCTGCTCCCTTCCTGGAGGTGTTCAAGGCCAGGCTGGCCGACATGTTCTAGTGGAAGGTGTCCCTGCCTATGGCAGGGGGTTGGAACTAGATGATCTTTGAGGTCACTTCCAACCTTAACCATTCTATGATTCTAAAAGTGGATGTAGCACTGACTCCTCAGAGTCACTAATTCCACTGGCCTCATACTTGAAGGTTGCAAGGCATACGGCAATTTTAACTGAACCATAGTGGTGTTAGAATTATTAAGGTGTCTCTTAAGAAAAGAAGAAAAGGCACATATAATGAAGCAATTAATGTTGTAGTGACTGAGGGAAGAAGTGGACCTGACAGATCAAATCTCTTCTACCATGCTATCTGCCAGGCTCTTATTTCAGTCAATTCAGTTTGGCACTTGTTTCACTCTTCTAAAATGATGCATTTTCAATACAAAAATCAACAGAAGAGGGCCTTCCTTCCACTGTTGGTTAGAACAGCCAACATGACTGAATTCTTGAAATTAATTTATTTCTTCAAACAAAATCAAAGTGACCATGAGGGAACAAATGTTAGTGCTCCTTTTTCACACCGAGCTTCAGAGAACCGATGACTTCTCTTCAGAGGTCAAGGCAGGAGAAAACATTTTTCCCCTTACACTGCAGGACTTTCACAAGAGTTATTTTAAAGGGTTGTTTATTTCTTGTTTTGCCTTTCTCCAGTTTCTGTCTTTAATCTGAACTCTGTCCTTTGCTCACATTTTTTTTCTCTACAGCTGCACATCCTTTTATTACTTGCTCAATTGCTGCTTTTTTTTTTTTTTTTTTTTTTTTTTTTTTTAATCAGGAAGTTGAGTGTACTTCAATTTGTCCTTTGCATGGTGATCACACCGAGTTCAGGAGAACAATTTAACTCTATATCATTCCAAGTTCATACCAGGGCAATTTATTTTTTAAAAAACCAGAGACTAAGAGAGCTGTGACTCAGGCCAATACTACAGAACTGAAAATCAGTGAAGTGTTTGGGTGTGTGTTTGGGGTGGAGGTCACTGGAGCCACTGGGATATTTTTCAAGTAAAGACAGTATTTCAAATGGGCAAACAGGGGGACAAAATAAACAACCCACTATTCACTTTATACTGATGGCATAAATTGATGATACAAGTAAGTGGAATTTTCTTTGGTCGTGCTTGGGTTTGGGTTTTGTTTCCTGCGTGCACACAGTGCACACCTACCTTTGTTTAAAACAACTTAGTGTTGCAGTGACAGCAGTTTCAAAGACCAAGAACTAGTTAGCTCACTATTTAAAAGTCAAGTGTAGACTTAAGGAACGATAGAGGTTTTGGATTCAGGGAAGTTATTGCAGGTTGCATCAAGAGAAGTGTGGCCAGCAGGGTAAGGGAGGTGATTCTGCCCCTTTGCTCTGCTCTCCTCAGACCCCACCTGGAGTACTGTGTGCAATTCTGGAGCCCCCAGCACAAGAAGGACATGGAAG